>JAMPIT010000563.1:0-520189 GCA_026261815.1 Monarcha castaneiventris obscurior | reverse complement strand
ATCTCCCCTGGAATTGATCTTTGCAATTCCTCACCCTGCTAATTCTCCACCTAGTGCAGGGTGGAGATAAGGGATGTCTGTTTAAAGCAGTCTGTGGCCACAATCCTGTCTCTTGTGAAATCTCTTCCACAGGAAGCTCGGCTGGCACAGACCCTGCCTTGGCACTTTGCTGTCCACAACATCCAAGCAGGACCCAGTCGGGCCCTGCCTAAGGAGTGCAAAGCAGCACCTCTGGTGGCCAAGTGGCGTGGCCCATTGCAAGTGTCACTGAGCACAGAAACAGCCGCCAGCACAGCTCAGCACGGGGGGACCCCTCACCCTCGCCTCAAGGGCTCCGAAGCCCCGGAGATTTGCACTTCCCGGCTGCAGGAGGACCAAGGCACGCCGCGACTGACCCTGCACAGAAGGGGCCGCAGCAGCAGCCAGGGCTCCACAGCGGGGGAAGCCCCTGGGCCTGCCCACAGATCCTCTGCTCAAATAGTCTGCCTGGGCACCCTCCTCTGGCATCTCCAGGCACTGGGGGCCGATCCTCGCTCTCACTGCTTGAGCTTCAGTGCTTTCTGTGCCTGCACTCGCCACAGCTGCTGCGGAAGACAACGAGAGAATTCCACTCTGGCTCTCCCTTAGACTCACACACTGGGCTGCCTGGGATCAGATTGCTGGAAAATAGACCACGTCTAGAATTTTGTAAAATTTTATTTCTCTGCTCAGGCTTGCTTTGCCTCTGCCTTCAGGAAAGGAATTTTAAAGTGTTTGTTAAGGGATGTTACACCACTCAAAGGAGATGAGCTTCACATCTCAACAGACTGGGAATAGCCCAAAAGATATCCAAAACCAGAACGACCATCAACAGAACATCAACGACCATCAGCAAACATCAAGGAACATCTACCCCACACACTGCCCCTGGCACAGCTGGAGACCCCTGGTCTGGAAAAGGCTGATAAGGAAATCAAGGAGTGTGGACCTAATGAACATCAGAGGCCAAGGAATCCGGGTCCAACAGGTAACCAAATACGAAGAACTACCCAGCTTGGAACCAATAAACATTAAATAATGGATTTCTATGGGTTTGGACTGTATAAAGTTGAGGCTAGTAAAACTTGTGAGCCATGGAATGATTTTCTCTGCACACCCGGGCTATGTGTGCATGAAACGATTTCTGTTGCACAGCCTGGCCATAATAAAGTAATGCCTTGAGTCTCCAACACTAAAAATGTTGTTGTAGTTTTTGTTGTTCCCGCAGTTTCAGTGACAAGATTACAACATAAAAATGGATTTTTTATCAATCCTACTTTGATATTGTCAGTCGGGTTTGTGCTAGAGGTGTGAGAGTGAATTTTTAGTCGTAGGAGAAGAAGTAGCAAAAATCTTTATCGCTTTGGGGTTTAATGTTGCAAAGGTTTTTTCTTCGTTTACCTGCATTTTGCAAAACTGAAAGAGCTCTAAAGGAGACCCTTTAACAAATAAACAGTTAAAAGAATACTGGTTAAAAAAAAAAAAAAAAAAAAAAGACAACGAAAACAAAAGCAGCTCCTGAGGGAGGCACACATGAGTCACCTGATGGCTGCCCTGGAAGAGAAGCGTCGTTCCAGGCAGCCAGCAGAGGAGCTTTAGAAATGCAAATTAACACTGCTGGGGGAAGTGTGGACAATGTCCCAGGGTCTCCTTGCCTGCGGGAGGAATTGGGCTCATTCCCTCTGTTCCTCACCCCAAGCTCTGCCTCCTTGCACAGACGGAATTTGCATCGCTAAAGGCAGAGCCCACACTGAGGATCTCTGACTCTGTAACAGGAATTGGTGAAGCTGCAAAGGAAAACAGCAAACGGAGAATGTTGTGAGAACTTCACTCAAAAAAGCGGGGGGGAATCATCCCTCTCCCCACTCCAACATGTGCTGGCACTGTCTGTGTTATACAGGGTGTATTTGACCACTGGTGTGGTTTTGCTGCCACAAGTTCAGCGAAATCAGTTGGGAATCCAAGGATGTGATGATTTAATCAGAGAAAAGCAGTCAATTGATGCAGCCCTGGCTGGAGGGAGCGCCCAAAAATGGGGAAAAGATGAACAGCCACCAGAACAAATCCTACAGCACCACGGAGCAGCCCCCTGGGAACCCGAACAAATTCAGACCAGGTGCCAGAGAACCCATTTATCATTTCAATGGCATCATTAGATTACAAGCTGTCCTCCCAATAATAACCAACCACACAGCTCCAGCTCCTGACCTACTCACCGACCAATCCACTCTGATGAGGAACACGACATTCCACCCTGGGATGGGATCAGATTCTCTTTTAGCAGAAGGATGAGGAGGTTGTGGAAAATTAAATGACTCAAAATGCTCTTGGCCAAGAGATGAAAACGGAAAAGTGGTGAAACAGATAACAAAGGAAATAAGAAAGCAGCTCGTGTACCGGTCCAGACCTGTGAAAGGAATGAGAGACTTGTCTTTACTAAGGAGCTCTGGGCCTGCTGGTTGATGAAATTAGCACTGAGAGATAAACAATGAGAAGGATTCCACTCATTGATGAAAGGAAAGAGATTTGTCTTTACAAATAAATTATAGGTCTGCTGATAAATGAAACTGGATATTGAGACATGAAAGAAACTGCAAGAAGAACCATAAATTCCATAAGAATAAAGGGGGGGTTATACAATAGGAAGGAGTGTATTAGGTGATTCGGTAAGTCTGTACCTCTCAAGTACCTCAGCAAATGGGGAAACAGAGGGAAATACATCGGGAAATTAGGATAAATAGGAGGCTGGGCCTTCTAAAAATTTGACAGAACGCAGAGGAAATGCTCCATGGCCTCTCCCTTTATTCAGTAAAGTAACAGGACTCCTCTGTCTCCTTTTTGGACATAAAACTCTGGTGTTTGTGGATTAATTTTCCTGACAGTGAGAATTCCTTTGGAGATAGAGACAAGGACTTGGAGATAAGGAAGTAACGGGAGAAACCATCAATTTTAGAAAATGTTACTAATTGACATAGACTGCTGCTCAGCCAGGTCCTGCTCAATTCCTGAACTTCCAGAAGAAGAACAAAGACTTCACAGAGCCATGAATATTGGATGGTGTACAAAGTGGGGGTGCACATTAAGGGGGACATGCAGGAGGTGGATGGCGAAGTTTGAAACTTACAAGTACCTCAGCCACTGGGGAAAGGGACACGGAGATGCGGCCGGCGAAATCAGGATAAAAAGGAGGCTGCGTCCTCCAACAACTGGAGAGACCCCATGGGCAATGCCCCACGGCCTCTCCCTTTGGCCATGAATAAAGTTCCTTTCACAGGACTCCTCCGTCTCCTTTGGGGACAGAAACCTCTGGCCACGTGAACCTTCCCGCACAGTCCCGGGGACGGGGCAGCCGCCTCTGTGCTACCGACAGCAACCGGGACGAGCCAGCGCTGCTCCGGCACCGGCTCCTGCCGAGGCAGCAGCGGGAAGGAGACCGCGGGCAGCCGCTCCCGCAGCGCCCTCAGGCCAGGGGCAACACGGCGCGGACACGGCACAACGAACCCGCCAGAGCCCCCCGCCGCCCCCTCCGCCCGCAGCGAGCCCCGAGCCCCGGCACAACCGAGCGCGGCTCCCACCTGCGCTGGGGCCGCCTCCGAGCTCCGCCGCCGCCTCACCGGGCTCCGGCCGCTGCCGCCGCTCCCAGGCCCGCACAGACGCTCCGCCAATGGCGGCTCTGCTGCGCCAGGGGCGCCCTGGGGGCGGCCCCGGGGCCGGGCTTGTCCCCGCTCCGACCAATCGGCGCGCGAGAACCAGGAGTGACGGCAGCATCGGCCAATCGCAGCGAGGGGCGGGCTCTGCTCACGGCCCAGCCTCGCCCAGCGCTCTCAGGGCCCCCCGGGCTGTGTGAGGGGAAAGCCGGAGATGAGGAGCAGCCCTGGAACGGGCCCTGAATCCGGGGGAGGAGGGGGAAGCAGAGGTTAAAGGATTCACTAAGAAGCTGTTTCTTAAAAACAATGCATACAGCTTGCTCAACACTTATAGTGCCTACCAAAGCAGAATGTGAAGATATAAGACTACTGATAAAGACAAGGAATCTTGACCAAAGATCCTGTTTTCAAACCTAAAACTAACTTAAACCAGCCTTGAAGTTTGGACTTGGGCCAGGGACATAAAGAGCATGCGCAGGGAAACAAGGTCAAAAGTTCAGGAGGAGGAAGACTCTTACTTCACCCCGGAGACCCCTGCCCACGACCACCAGACGACACTGTGCAAGTGCAATGCAGATGCAAATGCATTTTGGGCTCATTATACTACGAAGCGGGGCTAGGCGGGGCTAGGTAATGAATATGTATCGGTGTATTGGGAAACTATGAATATGGAGTTTGTAACCCGATTTCTACCAAGCTGAATGCAGCTGTCGGCACGCATGACTTTGGAGGAATTATCCCCCATTCGTCCCAGCTGGAATAAACATACCTACTTTACTACTTATTCCAGTAGTGGAGTCTTTCCTGCATATCTTTTTGGGGAGCCAGCAGGAGGAACTCTGTCCGGCTGCAGGATCGGCTGAGGAGCGGACATCCTAGGCGCGCCCCAGGGCTTTCCTGGAGGAACTCTACCTCTCGGCTCGCTCCCTGCAGGGACAGACCGCAACCTGCCGGGACTGCGGATAAACGCTATGTTCAGGATTTAGGGTGCCTGTAAGTCGTACGCGTGGCCAGGGCTGCTGGTAAAACGCGCAGAGTCTGGCGCACAGCGTGGTCCCTGTGTGGGTAAAGGTAGGGCTTGCAAGCAGCCGGCTGTGGAAGCGGGAAGGGGAATCACCGGTCCGGAGAGCAGATTGGGTGATTCCGGGCGGGGTTTCCGCCAGTACCGGGGAAAACAAATAAGCGGGACCCTGAAGTTATTAAAAGCGAGTGTTATAAATATTTTGGCTACTAGTAGCTGGTTTGAATGCTGTTGGGTTGCTTATATATCTGTGTGGATATTGGTTGCTGTTGGACTGCTTTTGTGCGTATATGGCTGGATGTTAGCTCGCCTGTTCGTTTGCAGATCAGATGTGTAAGTTGCCGTGTATGGTCTGAGTACGTTCTATGGGAGCATTTGTTTGGAGCGGTGATAGATTATTGATTTTTGTGCTAATAGAATTAGAATCGTGGTTAGGCGAGAGGTGAGTGGTTTGGTCTTGAGTCTTGGGAATTTGTAAATCCAATAAGACATTGGATAGATAGAAGAGGCAAACGAGTTCCTTTAGAGGGAATATATAGAACTTCTGCAGGAAAATTAGTAGCTTTAGATTGGGAGCAACCAGCGGCAGAGGATTTGGGTTTTGAAAGAATACATGGAATACCTTGTTTTTGTGGATGCATAAGAATTTTTCATTCAGCAAGAGGGTGGCATGTTGTGTGGGTATTAATACAGGGTAACATTTGTAAGAGAAAGTGGTACTGTTCTTCTGCCAGGCGGCAGAGCTTATGCTCTCCGTGTTATTGGAGGCACTCTAGTGAAGTTGATTTTGAGCCTGAGATTTTAAAGTTTGTGTGCGGGAAGTCGCATTTAGTACCTGAGATTTGGGAGGTTTGGGAAGAAAACTGGGAAAGAACTGTGAGAAAGTGCAAAGAAAGGTTTGGGTGGAAGCGAGATAAAACTAGGAGAAGGAGATAGAAACAACAGTGGCTAAGCAGGAAGGGAAGTCGTTGCCCCCCTCTATCCCTCAACAGTTGTATGGTAGGAGTATAGCCCCCGACTCCTTCTGTACTTTTGTCCTACCTGCACAGGTGATAGAAGGGATTCCTTGCTTTGTGTGTGGGCACAAGAGGGCTCCAGCCCCACACCAGCTGTGGGCTTTAGCTCAGTGTGGATTTTGTGGAAGTCGGAGATATTATGATGCTATTTATTTAGCAGACAGAGATCCGTGCCCGGAGTGCTGGGAAAGCAAGGATCATTTTGTTTTAAAACTTTTGTGTGGCAAAGAGCATCGCGTTCCTGAAAATAGTAGTGTGCTAGAAAAGGATTGGGAGGAAGTAGTAAAGGCTTTTGAAGAAGATTTCAAGTGGCAGCAAAGCAGGCCTGGCAGAAAGCATAAGAGAATTTATAAAGACTGGCTAATACACCATACAGGTGACCCGGAGTGGGTGGCACAATATTTGAGTGAACTCGAACTCTGAACAGAATGGGAACTGAACAGAATAAGGAAATCTCTAGAGCAAGCCCTCTTGGCTGTGTTTTGGCACATTGGAAAGAGATAGTAGGAACTGGAAGCACAGAAAATAAAAGAACTCTTGTAAAATATTGCACCCAATGGTGGCCACTGTATAAATTAGAAGATGGAGCACAGTGGCCACCGAATGGAACTTTAGATTATAATACCTTGCTACAGCTAATGTTATTTTTGAGACGGGAGGGCAAATGGGAAGAAGTTTCCTACACTGACACATTCTTCTCTCTCCGAAATCACCCTGAATGGCAGAAAGATTGTGGAATTAAACCCCCCAGTGACCCTATGGTGTTAGCTCCTGAAAAAGAAAATAAAAAAGACCGAGGAAGAATTAAGTGGTATTGTTCGTCATGCAGCATAGGTCAGAGATGTACAAGGTCCAACAAAGTCTATCAGGCAGCAACCCAGGGACAGGACAATGATGAATTAACTGATTTGCTTAAGCCTCCCCTTGGAGGGTCTCCCTTAGGAGACGGGAAGAGGATGAGGGCTCAGAAGGAACACCAACACCAACCCTCTCTCCCCCCGGCAGTCCTGTTTCGTCCCAAACCAGGAAGCAGGTATTGATGGCACCCCTGCGAGAGGCAGTGGCACCTGATGGGGATACAATGTTAGTTAGAGTACCTTTTTCTACTGCTGACCTGGATGCGGTGGTATAAAGTTGCCAGAAGTTACCGAAGTGATCCAGTGGGTACTGCTGAGCGCTTGGGAATCATAATAAAACAGCATAACCCCGATTGGGATGATATACAATTACTATTGGGTGGACTAACAGAAATGGAAAAACAGTTAGTTTTGAAAAAAGCAAAAGATTTGGCAGAGGATTATTACAAAATGCAACAATTAGATGTAAAGGATTACTTCCCACTCCAGGAACCACACTGGAGTCCGAATAGAACAGCTGAATTAGAGAAATTAAAAAGTTACCAAGAATGGATAGCAAAAGGGGTGGAAAGGGCCATTCCCAAAACCCTAAATTGGTCAGCTTTGTATGCAGTAAAACAGGGTCCTTCCAAGTCACCATCCAAATTCCTGGATCGTCTGAGGGACGCAATGCGCCTCAATACATCGCTGGATCCTGAGACCGAGGTAGGGGCACAACAGCTTGTATCTTTGTTTCTAGGACAATCCACAGGAGATCTCAGACGTAAGTTGCAAAAACTTCAGGGGCCAGTGGGGAGGGACCTGGAAACTCTTTTTAGATGTAGCCTGGAGGGTATTCAGTAATCGAGAAGAAAGTTACAAGCAAGGGATGAAGAAATTAGTAGCAATAGTAAGAGAAGGAAGTAGGGAAAGACCCAGACAGGGACCCCCCAGACAAGGACCTCCCAGACAGGGCCCACCCCGGCTAGGTAAAGACCAGTGCATGATTTGCAGAAAGTTCGGTCATTGGAAGAATGAATGCCCAGAAAAAAGACAAGAAGACTGCCAGAACAGAAGAGACCGAGAAAGAGGGAGGGTGGTTGCACACGTGAAAGAAGATTGAAGAGGACCAGGGGATTCTACCCTAGCAGATCCACTGGTTATAATGAAGCTAGGGGAAAAGGAAAAAGAAACAGAACTTTTGGTTGATACAGGGGCAGCATATTCAGTTTTAAATAAAGCTTTAATGCCTGTGGGGGATGACTACATTGTAGTACAAGGAGCAACTGGTCAATCTGAAAAAGCATATTTTTGCAAACCACTGAAATACAAATTTGGAAAACAGTGGGGTATCCACAAGTTTTTATATCTACCTAATTCTCCAAAAGCACTTTTAGGAAGAGATCTATTGGAACAATTACAAGCAACCATTACCTTTAGGAATGGGGAAGTTATTCTGGAGGTAAATGACCAAGAGTATGTAGAAATACTGACCCTAATACTAACAACTACAGGCTCTGCAGAGGAAATTAGAGAAGAGATAATGAGTCAAGTGTTCCCAGGAGTCTGGGCCACAGATGTACCTGGGAGAGCCAAAAATGCAACCCCAATACAGATTAAGCTCAAGGAGGGAAAACAACCAGTTAGAATTAAACAATACCCCCTCAAAAGGGAAGACAGAGAAGGAATTAGCCCAATAATTGAGAAATTCTTATAGTTGGGACTGTTAAAAGAGTGTCAGTCTGATTTTAACACTCCTATCCTGTCTGTCTGTAAACCTGATAGGTCATACTGGGTGGTACAGGATTTGCGGGCTGTTAACAGGATAACTGAAGGTCTCTATCCTGTGGTAGCGAATCCTTACACTCTGTTAACCTGCTTAACACCAGAGCTAACTTGGTTTACTGTTTTAGATTTAAAGGACGCCTTCTTTTGCCTCCCACTCCATGAAGTCAGCCAGAAAATTTTTGCATTTGAATGGGAAAGCCCTAAGAGTGGGCACAAAACTCAGCTCACATGGACAGTGTTGCATCAAGGATTTAAGAACAGTCCCACACTGTTTGGAGAACAACTTGCAAAAGACCTAGAGTCCTGGGAAGCCCCACCAGGAGAAGGGAAGCTATTACAGTACGTAGACGACCTTTTAATAGCTACCTGGACAGAGGAAGCCTGCGTAGCCTGGATGGTAAGCCTCTTAAACTTTCTGGGACTCCAAGGGTACAGGTTATCTAAGAAAAAGGCTCAGGTGGTAAAACAGAAAGTGATCTACCTGGGCTATGAAGTTAGTGCTGGGCAACGAACTCTGGGGCAAGATCGCAAAGAAGCGATATGCCAGACCCCGAAACCCCAGACAGTGAAAGAGTTACGGACTTTTCTGGGGATGACAGGATGGTGCAGATTATGGATCTACAATTATGGGCTGCTTGTGAAACCACTATACGAACTTTTTACAAAGGAAAGCAGAGATCTCCAGTGGACAAAGGAGGCCACACGGGCCTTCAATCAGCTAAAGATAACCCTCATGTCAGCTCCAGCTCTAGGACTTCCAGACGTGAGTAAACCATTCTTTCTATTTTCCCGTGAGAAACAAGGGATTGCCTTAGGAATACTAGCACAGGACCTGGGCCCATACCGACGGGCAGTTGCTTATTTCTCTAAGCAGCCACATGCAGCAGCCAAAGGATGGCCTGGGTGCCGCAGAGCTCTCGCTGCAGTTGTGCTGAACGTTCAAGAAGCACGCAAATTCACCTTGGGTCAGAAAATTACTGTGCTGGTGTCCCACATGGTGTCTGCAGTGCTGGAAGTGAAAGGCAGGCACTGGCTCTCCCCACAGAGGTTCCTGAAATACCAAGCCATCATGGTGGAACAAGATGATGTAGAAATAGTGGTAACTAACATTGTCAACCCAGCTTCCTTCCTCAGTGGAAATCAAGGGGAACTGGTATGCCATGACTGCCTGGAGACTATCGAAGCCACCTACTCCAGCCGCCCGGATCTGAAGGATACCCCTCTAGAGGATGCAAAGACCTGGTTTACCGATGGGAGCAGCTACGTCATCAGTGGAAAGCGGCACGCTGGGTATGCAGTTACCACCTGCCGGGAAGTAATAGAATCCAGACCCCTGCCAACAAACACCTCTGCACAAAAGGCTGAAATAGTCGCCCTAACCCGCGCCTTAGAGATAGCAAAAGGGAAGAAAATAAACATTTATACAGACTCAAGGTATGCATTTGGGGTTGTACATGCACACAGGGCCATTTGGAAAGAAAGAGGACTGTTAAATTCGCAAGGGAAAAACATTAAACATGCACAAGAAATAATGCAACTGTTGGAAGCAGTCCAGCTACCTGAGAAGGTAGCAATCATGCACATTAAGGCATATCAAAAGGTGAGCTCAGAATTGGAAGAGGGAAATGAACTGGCAGACAGAGAGGCAAAAGAAGCAGCAAAAGGTAATAACAACTGAAGCCTTGATCCCAGATGGACAACTTTCCCTAGAGGGTAAGCCAACATATAACAAAAAGGACAAGAAATTGATTAAAGATGAAGGGAGAACATTTAACCAAGAGGGATGGGCTATCACCACAGAAGGAAAATTAGTTATTCCCTCCCATTTGCTATGGTCACTGGTAAGAGAGGAGCACCGGAAAATGCATTGGGGAACAAATGCCTTATATAACTACTTAATTGGGAAAATTATTGCTAGAAATTTATACGAAACCATTGTACAGGTAAGCCAACAGTGTAAGCTTTGCCTCCAGACTAATCCCAAAAATACCCCCAAACCAAAAATGGGTCAAATTGGAAGGGGCCATGGGCCTGGACAGCAGTGGCAAATTGATTTTACGGAACTTCCAAGAAAAGGGGGGTACCGATACTTGTTAGTATTGACAGATACTTTTTCAGGATGGCCAGAAGCCTTTCCTACTAGAACCGCTAAAGCTCGGGAAGTAACCAAAGCATTACTACAAGAAATAATACTGTGCTTCGGAGTTCCAGCCACAATATCTTCAGACAGGGGACCACATTTTATTTCAAGGGTGGTACAGCAAATTAGCCATCATTTAGGCATAGATTGGGAACTCCACACTCCATACCACCCCCGGTCGAGTGGTCAAGTAGAGAAGATGAATCATTTGATTAAAAAGCAAATTGTGAGACTAGGGCAAGAAGCTAACCTACCCTGGCCGCAGTCTCTTCCACTTGCATTGTTACAAATTCAGACCAAGCCCAGAATTAAAGAAAAGCTAAGTCCCTTTGAAATACTTTACGGGAGACCGTATGGGGTACAGAAAGGAATATCTACACAAACTGGGGAGGAGACGTTAACCACCTATACGATTGCTTTAGATAAGCAGCTTAGGGAAATTGAAAAACATGTGGCTGGAACACGAAGTCGAGGCTTGGATGGTCCTGTACATGACATTCAGCCTGGAGATTACGTATATGTTAAGTCTCTTGCAGAAAAAACTCTGGAACCACAGTGGGAAGGACCACTCCAGGTACTTCTCACCACTTACACCGCGATTAAGATCAGAGAACAGAGTGCCTGGATTCACCATACTCGGGTAAAGAAGACTCCAGAGGCCCCTTGGAAAGTGACCCCTGGTGATAATGAACTGAAATTGAAGTTTACCCAAACAAAATGAAAATGTTATGGTGGCACGCAAGTATAACCCAGAAAACAGGTTTTTTCACAGTCATAATTGTAGCTTTAAGTTGGGGAGTTATTCCTAGGGAAGAAGACATATGGTCCCAAGCCTTTATGTGGTTTACTGGACTCATGGGAAAATATTCTGATTTAAAGGATTTAAACCTACTGACTGTAGTAATGCATGGAAACCAAGTGTATACAAGGCAAGAAAGGGAAAAACAAAACACTTGGCAACTTCAGGGAACTGTAGGAGAAGAAATCAAAATAGGATGCCGAATGATTAACGGAACTACTCATAAAAAAGCAACCCAAATTAGTGTTTCTACTACTCCTACAGACAAACATAATGAAATCTGTGGTTATTCAAATGAAGTAGATTGTTGGTATAATTTTACATTAGTACAGACTGTTGAAGTAGTTTGTCTTTGGGCCCAAGACAGTAATGGGCTCTCATTCAAATTCCAGACAAATACTATGGCTAGGCCTATTACAACCTATGCCAGCAATCAAATCCAAACCCAGGTCACACTACTTAAGCCTGAACCAAAAATTTATGAAATTGGGCCTTATGTAGTGAGGAACACAGGCCAGCAATTATTGCTGTTCAATCCAAAGTGGTCTTTTAAGCGTGTAGAACTATTAATGCAAATTAGTATTTCTGAGATCCAACCAGCCTGCTCCCCACTAATACAAACATCCTTTGAAGAGTGGACAGCCTGGCTGCAAAAGCAAACACCCCTCAAAGGCAGAATGCGAAGAGACCTGACTGGCATGCTGGGAACAGGACTGGGAGTCCTAAACGGAATTGATTCAGAGATACTGATGAATAAATTGGCCACGGCAACCAGTGACCTGATCAAATTAAAACAGGAAACAGCCAGTGGCAAGTCTCAAAAATACTCCCAGACTTCGCAGAGACCAGTGACCAGGACCACAGTGATATTAAACACACTTGGTGTAGCTCAAGACAATGTATGATTAGCCCTTAGCTCCATACAAGCCCAATTATGGATGCAGTCAACAGCTTCCTTAATTATAAGAGAAGGAAATGAAGATGTTTTCCCTATTGAAATCCAAAAAGCTGTCTGGAATAATGCTGCTAAGTTAGAAAGAAACCTCCAACCCTGGTGGACCTTAGTAAATTTCACTTATGATCCAATTACCTTAGTCACCATCCATCATGACACATAGAAAATAAGCAGAGTCTTGCAGAGAGTAACATAGCGACTGCCTTTAAAACCAGATGCAAGTCATAATTGGTGAACACGCTACTTGGGTGGTCACCTACCACAACTGGCATTCTGAATACATTATGTCACCCCATAATTGTTACATTAATTTTACAAAGTGCTTGTCTGGTGTTGTCTATTATGTTACTTGTTTGGAACTATAGAGTGCTAAAGAAGCTCTCAGTTTTAACTACTTTGTCAAATGCAAATGGAAAAGCATTAAGGGATGCTTATCGTAAAAGATTACAAGAAAAATAATTTATGTATTAGTGAAAGAATTTACTAACTCTATAGAAAAGGGGGGACTGAATCAGGGGGAGGAGGGGGAAGCAGAGGTTAAATGATTCACTAAGAAGCTGTTTGTTAAAAACAATGCATACAGCTTGCTCAACACTTATAGTGCCTACCAAAGCAGAATGAGAAGATATCAGACTATTGATAAAGAGAAGGAATCTTGACCAAAGATCCTGTTTTCAAACCTAAAACTAACTTAAACCAGCCTTGAAGTTTGGACTTGGGCCAGGGACATAAAGAGCATGTGCAGGGAAGCAAGGTGAAAAGTTCAGAAGGAGGAAGACTCTTTTACTTCATCTGAGGAAGGCTCCTACTTCATCCTGGAGACCCCTGCCCACGACCACCAGACGACACTGGGCAAGTGCAATGCAGATGCAAATGCATTTTGGGCTCATTATAATACGAAGCGAGGCTAGGCGGGGCTAGGTAATGAATATGTATCGGTGTATTGGGAAACTTTATGAATATGGAGTTTGTAACCCGATTTCTACCAAGCTGAATGCAGCTGTGGGCACACATGACTTTGGAGAAATTATCCCCCATTCGTCCCAGCTGGAGTAAACATACCTACTTTACTACTTATTCCAGTAGTGGAGTCTTTCCTGCATATCACTGTGGTCAGAATCCTGTCTCTTGTGAAATCTCTTCCACAGGAAGCTTCGATCCAGGCAGCCAGCAGAGGAGCTTTAGAAATGCAAATTAACACTGCTGAGGGAAGTGTGGACAATGTCCCAGGGTCTCCTTGCCTGCGGGAGGAATTGGGCTCATTCCCTCTGCCCCTCACCCCAAGCTCTGCCTCCTTGCACAGACAGAATTTGCATCGCTAAAGGCAGAGCCCACACTGAGGATCTCTGACTCTGCAACAGGAATTGGTGAAGCTGCAAAGGAAAACAGCAAACGCAGAATGTTGGGAGAACTTCACTCAAAAAAGCGGGGGGGAATCATCCCTCTCCCCACTCCAACATGTGCTGGCACTGTCTGTGTTATACAGGGTGTATTTGACCACTGGTGTGGTTTTGCTGCCACAAGTTCAGCGAAATCAGTTGGGAATCCAAGGATGTGATGATTTAATCAGAGAAAAGCAGTCAATTGATGCATCCCTGGCTGGAGAGAGTGCCCAAAAATGGGGAAAAGATGAACGGCCACCAGAACAAATCCTACAGCACCATGGAGCAGCCCCTGGGAACCTGAACAAATTCAGACCAGGTGCCAGAGAACCCATTTATCATTTCAATGGCATCATTAGATTACAAGCTGTCCTCCAAATAATAACCAACCACACACCTCCAGCTCCTGACCTCACCAACCAATCCACTCTGATGAGGAACGCGACATTTCACCCTGGGATGGGATCAGATTCTCTTTTAGCAGAACGATGAGGAGGTTGTGGAAAATTAAATGACTCAAACTGCTCTTGGCAAAGAGATGAAAACGGAAAAGTGGTGAAACAGATAACAAAGGAAATAAGAAAGCAGCTCGTGTACCAGTCCAGACCTGTGAAAGGAATGAGAGACTTGTCTTTACTAACGAGCTCTGGGCCTGCTGGTTGATGAAATTAGCACTGAGAGATAAACAATGAGAAGGATTCCACTCATTGATGGATGGAAAGAGATTTGTCTTTTCAAATAAATTATAGGTCTGCTGATAAATGAAACTGGATATTGAGAAATGAAAGAAACTGCAAGAAGAACCATAAATTCCATAAGAATATAATAAAGAGGGGGTTATACAATGGGAGGGAGTGTATTAGGCGATTCGGTAAGTCTGTACCTCTCAAGTACCTCAGCAAATGGGGAAACAGATGGAAATACATCGGGAAATTAGGATAAACAGGAGGCTGGGCCCTCCAAAAATTTGATAGAACGCAGGGTTAATGCCCCATGGCCTCTCCCTTTATTCAGTAAAGTAACAGGACTCCTCTGTCCCCTTTTTGGACACAAAAATCTGGTGTTTGTGGATTAATTTTCCTGACAGTGAGAATTCCTTTGGAGACAGAGACAACGACTTGGAGATAAGGAAGTAACGGAAGAAACCATCAATTTTAGAAAATGTTACGAATTGACATAGACTGCTGCTCAGCCAGGTCCTGCTCAATTCCTGAACTTCCAGAAGAAGAACAAAGACTTCACAGAGCCATGAATATCGCATGTTATACAAAGTGCGGGTGCATATTAAGGGGGACACGCAGGAGGCGGATGGCGAAGTCTGAACCTTCCAAGTACCTCAGCCACTGGGGAAAGGGACACGGAGATGCGGCCGGCGAAATCAGGATAAAAAGGAGGCTGCGTCCTCCAACAACTCGAGAGACCCCATGGGAAATGCCCCACGGCCTCTCCCTTTGGCCATGAATAAAGTTCCTTTCACAGGACTCCTCCGTCTCCTTTGCGGACAGAAACCTTTGGCCACGTGAACTTTCCCGCACAGTCCCGGGGAGGGGGCAGCCGCCTCTGTGCTACCGACAGGAACCGGGACGAGCCAGCGCTGCTCCGGCACCGGCTCCTGCCGAGGCAGCAGCGGGAAGGAGACCGCGGGCAGCCGCTCCCGCAGCGCCCTCAGGCCGGGGGCAACACGGCGCGGACACGGCACAACGAACCCGCCAGAGCCCCCCGCCGCCCCCTCCGCCCGCAGCGAGCCCCGAGCCCCGGCACAACCGAGCGCGGCTCCCACCTGCGCTGGGGCCGCCTCCGAGCTCCGCCGCCGCCTCACCGGGCTCCGGCCGCTGCCGCCGCTCCCGGGCCCGCACAGACGCTCCGCCAATGGCGGCTCTGCTGCGCCAGGGGCGCCCTGGGGGCGGCCCCGGGGCCGGGCTTGTCCCCGCTCCGACCAATCGGCGCGCGAGAACCAGGAGTGACGGCAGCATCGGCCAATCGCAGCGAGGGGCGGGCTCTGCTCACGGCCCAGCCTCGCCCAGCGCTCTCAGGGCCCCCCGGGCTGTGTGAGGGGAAAGCCGGAGATGAGGAGCAGCTCTGGAACGGGCCCGGCCCGAGCCGGGATTTATCGGAAAAGAGACACAAAGCTCTCCGCTGCTCCCGGCCCGGCTTTCCCAGCGCTGCGTGTTGGGGGGCTCCGGCTCCTCGGGAAGCCCTGGAGCCTCACTACTCCCGCCCCTAATTAGGAGCATCAGTGCATCGCTTTGATTTCCCCCAAAAAGGGAAAACCGCCCCAAACCCCTTTGGATGAGTGCACGAGGGGAGAGATTTCTGGCAGAAAACCTCAAATCGTTTTTCTCCACGTTGGGAAGAACAACTCAAACCAAAGTGAGGAGGGACCCCCCAAGCAGCGCCTCTCTGCCGCCCCAGCTGCAGCCCTTGCTGGTTGCTCGAGGCTGGGTGGGCAGACTGGGAGCACTGGGAAGGGGCCCCGGCTCGGGGCGCAGCCCCCGGGGCAGCCCCACGGCAGCTCCAAGGCTCTGCCAGCCGGGATGGAACGTGGGAGGGGGAGCAGGGCATGGGTCGGGGCTGCCGGAGCCGAGGGAACACAACGTGGCACTTCACAAGCATTTAATGCAAAAGATAAAATCCTAAGAAAGACAAAAGCAACAGCAACAGTGGCACCACAGCACAGGGACACACAAGGACACGTCCCATTGGAGTGGAGATGCTTGCCCGATGTCAGGCACCCCCCAAAGCTGCTCTCTCACTGCCCTCCACAGCCGGACAAGGGACAGAAAATTTAACCAAGGGCTTATGAGCAGAGATGAGGACCGGGAGAAATCCCTCTCCAAACACTGTCACAGGCAAAACAGGCTCGAAATTGGAGATCTTGAATTTATTGCTAACAAACTCAGAGCAGGATAATGCGAAATAAAAGAGAACCCTTAAAAACACCTTCTCCCTTACGCCTCCCTCCTTCAGTTCTACCTCCTCCAGTGGGGATGTCCCGCAAACGGGGGACCCCCACAAGCCCCTCGCAACCCCCGGGGCTGGGCTGGCCCTGCCTGGATGCCGGGAGCCACCAGAACCGCGCTGTCCCTGCCCTCTGCACCTGCACAGGGACAGGAAATACAAGGAGAGGCCCAGGAGCTGAGAGAAGGTGCGAGAGACACCCCACCCCAAGCACCGGCACGGGCACAACAGACCCAGCCTGGGCACAGGGAGGGAATTTATTACCAACCAAATCACAGCAGCACCAGGACAAGGCAAAGAAATCTCTCCAACACCTTCCCCCCACCCAGCGGGGATCACCCAGAACAGGGTCACCAGGGCTCTGCCCAACAGGGGTCACTGGGGATCATCCAACGCCGATGCTCCCACGGGGGATGGAGCTGGGGCAGTGCATGAAGCTCTTCCTGCACTCGGGGCACTCGCGGGGCTTCCCTTAGTGGTGCCTCCGTTGGTGTTGGGTCAAGTGAGAGCTGTGTGAGAAGCTCTTCCCACACTCAGAACACTTGTAGGGCCTCTCCCCGGTGTGCGTGCGTTGGTGGATGATGAGGGTGGAGTTTTGCTTGAAGCCCTTCCCGCAGTCGGGGCAGCGGAAGGGCCTCTCATCCGTGTGAATCCGCTGGTGAACGAGGAGACTGGAGCTGGTCTGAAACCTCTTACCACACTCAGAACACTCGAAGGGCCTCTCCCCGGTGTGGATCATCTGGTGTTGAACCAGGTTCGATCTCCACCAGAAGCTCTTCCCACACTCCCCACACTGATGTTGCTGTTCTCCAGTGTGGATCACCTGATGTTTAACCAGGTGGGGCCTCTGCCTGAAGCTCTTCCCGCACTCCCCACACGTGTAGGGCTTTTCCCCAGTGTGGATCCTCTGGTGTTCTCTCAGCTGGGAGCTGTCTCTGAAGCTCATCCCACACTCCTCACACTCGTAAGGCCTCTCCCCGGTGTGGATCCTTTGGTGGCTGACCAGGTGGGACCTCTGGCTGAAGCTCTTCCCACATTCCCCACACTTGTAGGGCCGTTCCCCAGTGTGGATCCTCTGGTGTTCCCTCAGCCTGAAGTTCCACCTGAAGCCCTTCCCACATTCCAAGCACTTGTGGGGCTTCTCCCCAGTCTGAGGCTTCTCCTCCAGCTCCATGCTCTGGCTGGATCTCCGGCCGCCTTTCTGGCACTGGGTGGCTATTTCCTCCTTGGATCTCTGTGGGCTGCGTTTGCAGCCCCTCCTCGTGCGGGATCTCTGGGGCTTTTCCTCCCCCTCCATCCAGTCACGCCTTGGGAATGACAAATCCTGGTTTGGGGGAAAAACAAGGGGTGAGCGCCCTGGGCTGGGGGTTCCTCCTGCCCAAGTCCATTTCTGGAAGTCTCTGGGGGTCTTGTGTGCATAAAAACGCCAAAGCACCCCGATTCAGCACAAAAAACCCTCCCAGCAGTTCCCTCTCCTTTATCTCTCCACTTTGTGGTCCTGGGGCTCTCCTTTCTCTAGTCTCATCGGGATGCCGTGACTCCTGAGGTTCGTCCCTCTCCGGAGTCCCGCTCAGGGATGATCCGGGTGTTTTGGGGCTCCCAGGGGTCCCTTCTCCCCTGATTCTCTGCTCCGGGCTTCCACCGATCCCAGGGGTCCCCCCTTATCCAGGCTCCCCCCCTCTCCGGGCTGCCGGGGGTCCCCCAGCTCCGGGATCGCCCCTCTCCCCTCACCCCACCCCGGGGCTCCCGGCGTTCCCCTCCACCGCTCTCCCGGGGGGCCCCAAGACCCATGTCCCCCTCCCACCCCGGCACCGGGATGGAGCCCCCAAATTATCCCCCGAAGGGTCATTTGCGGCTCAGCTTTGGGGTCCTGCAGGATCCAAACATCGCCCCCTCCCCCGCCCCCCAAAATGAAACCCTCCTAGGGATCCACGAAGGGATTTGGGGTTCCATTGCAGAAGCTGCGAGCTCCAAACACTCCCCAAGAATAAACGCCGCTCGTGGAGTCCCCGAGAGATTTGGGGCGCGCTCCCCCTCCCCGCTCACCTGCGGGATGCTCTCGGGGCCGCGGCGGACAGAGCGGGCGGCGATCCCGCGCTTCCCCTGCTGCTTTTCCTCTTCCTGCTCCTCCTCTTCCTCTCTCCCTCCTCTTCCTCCCGCTCCTCCTCCCCCACCTCCTCCTCCATCGCTCCTCCCGCTCCTCCTCCTTCCTCATCCCGCCTCCTTCTGCTTTTCTCTCCGCCTTTGGCCCGAACCTTCCTCACCCCTCCTCCTCCTCCTCCTCCTCCTCCTCCTCCTGCTTCCCCCGGGCCCAGCGCCCACCCTTGGCCCCCCCCTTTTCCCAAGGCGGTCGCATCCCGCGGGAGGAGCCGGGATGGAGCCGGGGCAGCGCTGGGCTCTGGGCTCGGCCTGGGCGCCCCCCACGCGCCCCCTCCCCAAATTCCCCTGGCGGGGGGCGCAGGTGCGATCCGGGTAGGGAGCGCTGGGCGCTGCGGGTCTGCCTGGCAACTGGTGAGTCATCAGCGTCGCGTTCCGTGATTGGCTCACTGGTACTTAGCGCCTTCTTTGATTGGCTCCATTGCTCGGCTTTTTGGCGGTCATTTTTCTGTGGGGTTTGGGGGTCCTTGGGAGCTCTAGGGCGGCTTAGGGGGGTCCCGGCGTCTTTTTGGGTTCGCTGAGTGCCGTTTTGGGGTGAAAGTGACTCCCAAGGGGTCGGTAGAGCGGGGTGAACGAGGGGGACACACGGGGGTCGCCATTCCCAATCCATCCCGGGGCCGGTTCTGCCCCGCCCCCAATCACGGCTCCTCCGCGGGGTCCCCCCAAGTCCCTCCCCATCGCCCCCCAATAAACGGGACCGGGGCGAACTGGGAAGCTTTATTGGGAACACTGGGAGCAGCCGGGCGGGGGCAGAGTGTCAGCGGGGCTGGTGGGGGCATACGACCCCCCCCCAATTCAGCGCGGGGACAGAGCGGGAGGTCCCGGCCGGGCCCGAGGCCACGGGGAGGGGCTGCGGCCGCCGGCGGCTCAGGAGCTCTGTGGGCAGAGAAAAGGGGGTGACACCGGGCTGGGGGGCCCCAGGCAGAGCACACACTCTCTGGGTGAGCAGGGACACGACCCCCGGGGACCCCCCCCGCCCACCTTCTTGCGCAGGTAGAAGCCGCTCCAGCTCCAGGAAGACAAAGTCCAACACGAAGCCCCTGATCCCCATCAGCATCTTGCTGCGGGCGGCATCCGGTGGCATCTCTGGGGGTTCCGCAGGGGTCAAACCTCTCAGAAACCTCCCAGAGAGTCATCAGGACCCTCCAAGCCCCTCTTATTTTTCCCCAGGGGAAATCCTCGGGGTCTGTCCCAAAGCCTGTTAAACCTCCTTCCAGCACATGCCAAACCCACTCTCATCCCCTCCAGCACTGCACAAACCCCATCCCAATTGCTCCCTGCCCCCCGAGGATCCCCCAAACCCTCTCCCAGCCCCTTTGCCAAGTCTAAAACTCAAGGGTGGCTCTTGATGAGCAGGTGATTTCCCCATGCTCAACACCGAAAAACGGGACACGAGATAGGCCTAGAAGCATACACCGCTTTGGGTTGGGGTGTCCCAAAAGAGGTGAGATGCCCTCTTGGGCTGGGGCTTTCTTTCCTTTGCCCACTTTCCCGGTGGGGATTGGAGCTTTCCTCAGCAGGCCCTTGCAGCGCGTTCTCCCTGAACGTGTGGCTCCGCCGCCTCCCCAAACCCTTTTACGGTCCCTTGCCCCGCCTTTACACAACTGGGGGATCGGCGGGCACGCCCGCCTGTCCTCCCTCAGCCCCCGTCACCACTCCTTGCCAAAATCCTCCTGGATCCTAAAGCAGGCATCTGCTCATTGCTCCAAATGACACAAATCAACACCCGTTCCAGTTGCAGACTTTCACTGATTGCACATTGCTGCAGCGCCGCTGCCCAGAGAGAAATGCACCCGAGCCAGCTGGAGCTGGAAAAGGAAATTTATTACAGCTCGCTCTACCCACGCTGCTTATATACAATTAACAGGTTCTGTTACAAGCTTCCTGCAGATTGTTCCACCTCTGCTGACCATATGGAAAGATACAAAGATCACTTTCTGTTTACACAGTCAAATGTCTCACAGGTCACACAGTGGCACCTGTACAGAGACACGTATGGAGAGAAAGACCCAAACATCCGTCGCACTCTCTCAACACCCACGGAGCCTGAACCAAACTCTACAAGGCCACGCAGCTTTACACAGAAATTCATACATCGATAAAACTGCACAACGCGATGCAGGTTTACACAGAAACTGATCCACAGAAAAACACAACAATCTGTGGTGTGTAAATATACTGACTTCTGTACAGAAATGGCTCCACACAGCAGGAAGCGATACAGAACTGTGCGATTACCAAAGGACCCATGGACACTTCCATACCCTTGTAACTAAAGACACAGAACTGTAGAGCTCTCCAACTCCGTACATACCGAAATAGAACTCCGGACAGACAGAGACATAACTAGATGCAGGCGCAGTGATAACCAGATACAAAGAGGGGCAGGACGAGATACAGAGGGAACCCGGCCGGCCCATTTCCCCCCGCTCCCTCTCGGTCACTTGGTCCCGCGCAGAGCAGCCCTTCTGGAAACGTCGAGCAGACGGAGATCTAGGAAGCAAAGGCAACACTGAGTCACTTCCAGCGTGCCCTCAGCCCCACCAGAGCCTCAGCACACCCACAGCCTCCCCAGTCCCTCCAAACCCTTCTCACCTTTTGCAGCTCTTCAACCGGCCGCTCCATCTTCCTGGCGCTCAGTGGCCTCCCCTGCGCAAGGGAGAAGCGGTGCAGGAAGGTGAGAGCAGCCGCGCCTCTGGGGCTCGGAGCGCGGAGCAGCGCTCAGGCACAGAGCCCGCAGCACAGAGACGCTCCCTGCACGGCGCCCGTTCGGCTCCGCGGCCAGAGCTGGGATGCCGGGCAGGCGGCTCGCTCGGGCTCCCTGGGTCCTGTGCAGTGGCACAAGGGACGGGCGGAGAGCTGGCTGAGCCCCAAGCCGCCAGGCGTGCCTTGCCTGGCAGCTGTGCCCGGCAGCTGCCCGCAGCCGCAGGGGCAGCTCTCGCCAGCCTCGGCCGCCTGCTCTGCTCCGTGATGGATTTCTACCCTGCGCGGGTGCAGCTCAGTGGTTCCAGGGCCAGCAGGAGCTCTCGGGGCACGTGGTGGCCACCGACATCGTCCCCAATGGGGACTGGACCCACCAGCTCCTGGTGCTGCTGGAAACTCCCCCCGGCGCGGGGTCAGCTCCAGCTGCCAGGTGGAGCACGTCAGCCTGGAGCAGCCCCTGAGCCGGCACTGGGGTACGGCCCGGCCCCCACAGCGCCGGGAGGGGCTGGGAGGACAGGGAGGGGATTTGGGGGTCGTGGGGTTAACTGGGAGACCCTCATTGGGAACCCCCTTCCCGCTATGCCACCTCCCTTCATCCCCCCTCTCCCACCCCTTTCCCACCGTTCCCCCGAAGCCCAGCTCCCCCCAGCTCGGTTTGGGGGTGACCCACCCCTTTCCCACCGTGGAAATTTCCCCCTTCCCCAATCAAGCAGCCTTGAGAGGGGGGAGAGAGAAAAGGAGGGAGCCGCGGGACACCCGGACCCTGAAATGGGGCCTGGAGAGGGGGGACCCCGACAGCCGGGAGTGGGGTGAGCTTGGAGAAGGGGCAGCCCCGAGAAGGGATGAGCCTGGAGAGGGGGGACCCCTGGGCCACCAAAGTGGGGACCCCAGAGAGGGGGGACCCCTGGGACCCCCGGCACCCCGGAGCAGAGAGTCAGGGGAGGAGGGACCCCTGGGACCCCAAAACCCTCGGCATCCCTTAGTGCAGCCCCAGAGAGGGGAACGCATGGGACCCTCAGCAGCCCAGAGAAGGGGGACTCCGAGAACCCCAAAGTGGGGAGACCAAAGAGGGGGCACCCCTGGGGTTCCCTGGAAGTCTGGAGCAGGCGGAGACCTTGCAGAGGAGGGACCTGCAATACATGCAGGACCCACAGCATCCAGGACAAGGGGGACCCCCAGAACCCCAAAGTGAAGAGACCAGAGAGGGGCAAGCCCAGTGAGGGATTTTTTCCTCTTGAGTCTTGATGTTTTGGAGGTTTTCATGGACACAAGATACCTGGTGACTTCTAGAGATGGACTTGGGCAGGAGGAACCCCCAAGCCAATGTGCTCACCCCTTGCTTTTCCCCCCAGAACAGGACTTCTCATTCCCAAACCTTGGCCGAATGGAGGAGGAGGAGGCAGTGAGGAAGATGCCCCGGGACCCCCAGGCAGGTGAGGAGGAAGTCACTGCCCCTTTCCCTTGTCTCCTGCTCCATCTCCCAGCCCAGCATCGCCCCCGGCTGCAGGAGAACCCCGCTGCCGACGCCGTCCTGCCGGGGACGGACTGGGGGGATCTCCTTCCCCTTCCCTCTGGCACAGAGGCAAATCCCATCCTCTCCTTGTTCTCCTTCCTTCCTTCCTTCCTTCCTTCCTTCCTTCCTTCCTTCCTTCCTTCCTTCCTTCCTTCCTTCCTTCCTTCCTTCCTTCCTTTTTTTTTTTTTTTTTCCTTCCTTCCTTCCTTCCTTCCTTCCTTCCTTCCTTCCTTCCTTCCTTCCTTCCTTCCCCTTGTTCTTTTTTCTCTTATTGCTTTCTCTCTTTCAATTTCCTTGTTCATTCCTTTCCTTCTTCTTTTCCTTCTTATTTTCCTTCTTCCTTCTTTCCTCTACTTTTTCCTTCCTCTTCTTGTTTTTTTTTCTTCTTGTTCCTTCCTTTTCCTTCTTCCTTTTCCTTCTCCTTCTTCCTTCATCATCCTTCCCCCTTTTTTGTTCTTGTCCCTTCCTCTCCTTCTTCCTTCTCTACTCTCCTTCCTCTCCTAGTTCTTTCCTTGTCCTTCCTTGTTCCTTCCTCTCCCTGTCCTTTCCTCTCCTTGTCCTTCCTGCCCCAGGCACTGAGCTGCAGATGGAGACCAGGGAGGACAAATCCCCACGGCAGAACCTTGTGGAAGAGGCCGTTTTGAGCGGCTCCTCGGTGCAGGAATCCAATGGGGAGGAAAAGCCACAGGGATCCCCCACAAGGAGGGGCTCCAAACCCAGCCCAGGGAGCTCTGAGGAGGAAAGATCCCCCCACTGCTTCATCCAGAGGTCCAACCTGGTGGTCCATGAGCAGCTTCACGCTGGGGAGAAGCCCTACAGGTGCTTGGAATGTGGGAAGAGCTTCAGCCACACCTCCCACCTCTTCATCCACCTCCAGGTACACACAGGGGAACGGCCCTACAGGTGCTTGGAATGTGGGAAGAGCTTTAGGCAGAGCTCCCAGCTCATCCCCCACATGCACCACCACACCGGGGAACGGCCCTATGAGTGTGGGGAATGTGGGAAGAGCTTCAGCCGGAACAGCAACCTGATCCAGCACCAGAGGATCCACACCGGGGAACGGCCCTACAAGTGCTTGGGGTGTGGGAAGAGCTTCTGCTGTAGATCCACCCTGATCGACCACCAGAAGACCCACACTGAGGAACGGCCCTACGAGTGTGGGGAATGTGGGAAGGGGTTTCGGACCAGGTCAAATCTCCTCATGCATCAGAAAACCCACACGGAGGAGAGGCCCTTCCGCTGCCCCGACTGCGGGAAGGGCTTCAAACGCAACTCCACCCTCACCGTCCACCGGCGCCTCCACACTGGGGAGAGGCCCTACAAGTGTCCTGAGTGTGGGAAGAGCTTCCATCAGAGCTTTGCCTTGACTTCACACAAATGGACCCACCTGTAAGGGAAGCCCTGCGAGTGCCGCGAGTGCCCCGAGTGCGGGAGGAGCTTCGTGCACTGCTCCAGCTCCATCCCCCATGGGAGGACCTACGTTGGATGATCCCCAGTGATCCCCGTTGGGCAGAGCCCTGGTGACCCCCATTCAATGTGATCCCCATTGAGAAGACACCTGGCTGGGGGTCTCCATGTCCTTCTGGTTTCCCCGTAGGCACTGGGATGAAGTCAGGGGCAGGAACCTCCAATGGGACTCAGAACAACATCCGAAATTCATTTGGAAGAGCTGATTTGTTGACTTTAGATCCCCAAAAATCTCAGCTGTTCCGTCCAATCCTTTCTTCTTGTGGCATCAAGCAACATTGGATGGTCTTCCAGATCTTTTCCAACCTCAGTGATTCCATGATTCTGATTCTCAATGGCCCACAGGTGTCTTCCACAACCAAATGGTGATGGACTGGGGCAAAGACCAAGATTTCGGGTGGAAACCCCTCCAGCAAAGGCTCTTCCATGCACCAAACCCAACCCCATGGATACTCTCATGATCCTGACAAGTAACTCCTTTTATTTTGACCTTGATTTTATTTGATCCATTTTTTATCCCTTACAAGCACCTGAAATTGTCATAAAAATAAAGAAATTGATCAAAGACCTCTAAACCCAATGATTTTGCTGTCATTTGGGGGAAAAATTTAGGGCTTGGGAGGATTTGGGGGTATTTGTAGGAATTTGAGGGGAGTTTTCCCCAAAACTGGGGTCACACACGCCAGGATCCCGGAATCACAGAATTCACCAGGTTGGGAAAGACGTTTGGGATCATCAAGTCCAGCCTGTGACCCAACACCACCCTGTCACCCTGACCATGGCACTAAGTGCCACATCCAGTCTTAAATAGCTCCAGGGACGGTGACTCCACCACCTCCCTGGGCAGCCCATCCTGATTCCCAGTCACTCTTTCTGGGAAGGATTTCTTCCTAATGTCCAGCCTAAACCTCCCCTGTGCAGCTGCAGGCAGTGTCCTCTTGTCCTGTCCCTGTTCCCTGGGAGCAGAGCTCAACCCCACCTGGCTGCCCCCTCCTGTCAGGGACTTGTAGAGAGTGATGAGGTCTCCCCTGAGCCTCCTCCAGGATAAACAGCCCCAGCTCCCTCAGCTGCTCCTCACAGGACTTGTGCTCCAGACCCTTCACCAGCCTTGCTGCCCTTCTCTGGGTGCATTGGAGCATCTCAGGACCCTTCCTAAATTGGGGACCCAGAACTGGGCACAGCACTCGAGGTGCGGCCTCACCAGTGCCGAGTACAGGGGAAGAATCACTGCCCTGGTCCTGTTGCTGCTCTATTCCCGATCCAGGCCAGGTGCCATTTGCCTTCTTGGCCACCTGGGCACACTGCTGGCTCATGTCCAGCCTGCTGTCAGTCAGCACCCCCAGGTCCCTTTCTGCCTGGCCACTGTGCAGCCACTCTGTCCCCAGCCTGTGGCACTGCAGGGGTTGTTGTGGCCAAAGTGCAGGACCCAGCACTTGGACTTGTTAAACCTCACAGGGTTTGATTCATCCCTTGGATCCAGCCTGGCCAGGTCCCCCTGCAGAGCCCTCCTACCCTCCAGCAGATCCACACTCGCATCCAGCTGGGTGTCATCTCCATTTTCTGCTGCTCAGAAGAAGCAAAATTAACTTCCGTTTTTTCTTTCTTCTGGTGGATTTTTCAATTTAATTTGACACTCCAGAGACAATTTCTGTGATGGCCTCTGTAAGCTGATTCCATTTTAACAGCACCAGCAACAGGGCTCTGTTGGAACGGTGTGAACGTGGCCTGGGTGGCTTTAATTCTCCTCAGCTTAGTGCTCAGGGACTTGTGAGCATTTCAGGATCTGCTAATCATGATGCCTGTGACAAAATACTGAGTTCGCCATCACAAAAGCACCGTGGGTAGCACTGATTGAAAGAGGCAATTGCAGTTTTACTGATAAAATTCAGGTGGCAGCCAGAAGAGGGGCAACAGCAGCTGAGATCTCCAATTCCCAAGGCAAAGGCAACAATACCTTCCTGGTGTCACCTCACTGGGAGTAAAACAGTGCTGACAGCAGTGCTGGAACCTGAGCCTTTTTTTCTCTGAAGGCTGGGTCAGGGCAGCACAGCTGGACCCTGAGCAGTCAGGGAGGTTTGTGGGTCAATGTTGCTCTAATCAAGGAATTCAGTGGGAAAAACAATGTATGGTCCAATCGGAGTCTTGGCTTCCGAGCTTGGTGTTGCTGTGCTGGAGGGCAGGAAGGCTCTGCAGAGGGATCTGAAGAGCCTGGAGTGATGGGCCGAGGCCAGCTGGAGGAGGTGCCCCAGGGCCAAGTGTCGGATCCTGCACTGGGGCCACAACAGCCCCTGCCGAGCTCCAGGCCTGGGGCACAGGGGCTGGAAAGGGCCCGCTGGGAAAGGCCCTGGGGGTGCTGGTCGAGAGCAGCTGAACAGGAGCCAGCAGGGCACAACTGCCTGAAAGGGGCTGGGAGCAGGAGGGGAATCGGTCTCTTCTCCTACAGAACAAGCGATGGGACAAGAGGAAACGGCCAAAAGCTGTGCCAGAGAAGGTTTAGATTGGAGAGAAGAACAAATTCTTCCCTGAAAGGGTGGTCAAGCATTGGAACAGGCTGGCAGGGCAGTGAGTGAGTCACATCCATGGAGGCATTTCAGGGACCTGTAGATGTGGCACTTGGGGACGTGGTTGTGGTGGCCTTGGCGGTGCTGGGTTGACCTGGGACTCGATGAGCTCAGAGGTCTTTTCCAACCTCCACGATTCTGTTCTCTTTAGAAGGCTTTATTTCTCCTGTGAGGTCCCATTTTTCTCTGTCAGCTCAAGCTCTGTGTCTGTGGGAGAGACTTTCCCTCAAGAGAGGAATCCGGGCTGGAGACGGGCTGCCCTCAACGTGTAAAGCGTTCACCAGAATTAAACACGTTTGCATTCCTGTGAGAAGGGAAGAAAGGAGGGACAGTTTCTGTTTCCAGGATAGCTTTTATTTGTTCCTATCCACAAAGGAACAGGCGGCTGTCCTTTGAAAGGAAAGCCCTTTGGGATGGCGCAGGCTTGCTGGACACAGTCTCAATCCTTCTGTTGACATACTACACGACTTGATTGGGGAAGGGGGAAATTTCCTATTTATTTTCTTTACCTAGAAGTATTTCAGCATCTCTGCTTTAAAGAAACACCACCAGCACAGCTTCCCAGAAGACAACAGATATGAAAAACAGGGAAATCAAAATGCAGCTTTTTGTTTCCAATCAGTGTCTGCCCCAGCACACAGAATATTGTTGGCTCTGACTTTTTAAAGACAACTGCAGTCCCAAGAGGCCTTGCTTTTTATTTTATGAACTACCTTTTATTTTATTAAATACTTCCCTATTAAATACTACCACGTGGCGACCGCCCAGTGCTGGCACGGTGCGATGGGGACTCTGGTTTTGGGGATTGTCTGAGAGATCCAGGTTTGGGGGAAGCCTGAGAGCCACGGAGTGGGAACAGCAGAGAGGGGCGATCCCAGAGCTGGGGGGGACCCCCAGCTGCCTGAAGGGTGGGGGAGGATGGAGAGCAGGGGAACCATGGACCCCTTGGGCACCAAAGTGGGGAGCCCAGAAAGGGGGGACCCCTGGGATTCCCTGGACCCCTGGTAGCCCAGAGAAGGCGGGAACCCCAAATAGGGGGAAACCTCAAAATATGCAGGACCCCCAGAAACCCAGAGGGAACTCCTGGGAGGTTATTTTTGCTGCATCTTGGAGTTTTCTCTTTGAATTTGGATCTTTTGGGCTGAATCTTGATATTTTCTAAATTTTTGGGGTGAGGGAGGGAATCCTGTTGTTTCTGAGGTTTATTGGTCTAAATGTTGGTGGTTTGGTTTTTTGAAGGGCAGAATTTTCCTATTGTGGAGGAGTTATTCCTGAATATCAAGGTTTTCGGAGTTTTGGGGCTGTGTCCTTGTGTTTGGGGGTTTTTTTTGGCTGGATCTTAATATTTTGGAGGTTTTACTGAACACAAAATGCCTGGTGACTTCTAGAGATGGACTTGGGCAGAAGGAACCCCCAACCCAACATGCTCACCCCTTGTTTTTGCCCCCAAAACAGGACTTCTCATTCCAAAGCCGTGGTCGGATGGAGAAGGAGGCTGCAAGGAAGAGGAAGATGTCCCAGGACCCCCAGGCAGGTGAGGAGGAAGTCACTGCCCCTTTCCCCTTCTCTCCTGCTCCATCTCCCAGCCCAGCATCGCCCCAGGCTGCAGGAGAACCCCGCTGCTGACGCCGTCCTGCCGGGGACAGACTGGGGGGATCTCCTTCCCCTTCCCTCTGGCACAGAGGCAAATCCCATCCTCTCCTTCTCCACTCTTCTTCCTTTCCTCATTCTGTCCTTCTTCCTTCCACTTTGCCTCCTCCTCTCCTTCCTCCCTTGTTACTTCTTCTTGTTCCTTCCTCTCCTTCTACCTTTTGCTTTTCCTTTCTCCCTGTCCCTTACTCTCCTTCTACCTTTTCCTTTTCCCTTCTCCCTGTCCCTTCCTCTCCTTCTACCTTTTTTTTTTTTGTTTTTTTTTTTTTTTTTTTTGTTTCCTCTCCTTCTACCTTTTCCTTTTCCCTTCTCCCTGTCCCTTTCTCTCCTTGTCTTTCCTGCCCCAGGCACTGAGCTGCAGATGGAGACCAGGGGGGACAAATCCCCGTGGCAGAACCTCATGGAAGAGGCCGTTTTGAGCGGCTCCTCGGTGCAGGAATCCAACGGGGAGGAAAAGCTGCAGAGATCCCGCACGAGGAGTGGCTGCAAACCCAGCCCAGGATGGTGCGAGGAGGAAAGACCCTCCGTGAGCCAGGAAGGCGGCCGGAGATCCAGCCAGAGCTCGGAGCTGGTGGAGAAGCCTGAGGGTGGGGAGAAGCCCCACAAGTGCTTGGAATGTGGGAAGAGTTTTGGAGATCCACGGGGATGCAGAGATTCCCCCGCAGGCCCTGGAGGAGCCCCCGGCGGAGCAGGGGGATGCCTGAGGAGAGGCTGTGACCCCGTGGCAGCCCCGTGGACAGAGGGGCCCCGCTGGAGCAGCCTTGTCCTTGCAGGACTGACCCCATGGCAGAGTGACCCCCGGGGCTGCAGCAGTGTGAGGGGGCTGCTGCCCGTGGGACGGACTCAGGTTGGAGAAGTTCCTGGAGAAGTGTCTGGTGGGAGGGACCCCAGGGTGCAGCAGGGGAACGACTCCTGTCCCTGAGCAGCGGGAGAAGGCACAGGGGATGAACTGACCATGGCCCCCATTCCCTGTGTCCTGCACTGCCGGGCTAGGAGGTAGAGCTGGAAGGAGGGAGGGTGGCAGGAAGAAGTTTTGAAGGGTCTTCTTTTACTTCTCAAATCCTGCTCTGAGGTTTTGGAGTTTTCTGCCAGAAATGTCGCCCCTCGTGCATTCAGCCAAAGGGGTTTGGGGCGGTTTTCCCTTTTTGGGGGAAATCAAAGCGATGCACTGATGCTCCTAATTAGGGGCGGGAGTAGTGAGGCTCCAGGACTTCCCGAGGAGCCGGAGCCCCCCAACACGCAGCTCTGGGAAAGCCGGGCCGGGAGCAGCGGAGAGCTTTGTGTCTCTTTTCCGATAAATCCCGGCTCGGGCCGGGCCCGTTCCAGGGCTGCTCCTCATCTCCGGCTTTCCCCTCACACAGCCCGGGGGGCCCTGAGAGCGCTGGGCGAGGCTGGGCCGTGTGCAGAGCCCGCCCCTCGCTGCGATTGGCCGATGCTGCCGTCACTCCTGGTTCTCGCGCGCCGATTGGTCGGAGCGGGGACAAGCCCGGCCCCGGGGCCGCCCCCAGGGCGCCCCTGGCGCAGCAGAGCCGCCATTGGCGGAGCGTCTGTGCGGGCCCGGGAGCGGCGGCAGCGGCCGGAGCCCGGTGAGGCGGCGGCGGAGCTCGGAGGCGGCCCCAGCGCAGGTGGGAGCCGCGCTCGGTTGTGCCGGGGCTCGGGGCTCGCTGCGGGCGGAGGGGGCGGCGGGGGGCTCTGGCGGGTTCGTTGTGCCGTGTCCGCGCCGTGTTGCCCCTGGCCTGAGGGCGCTGCGGGAGCGGCTGCCCGCGGTCTCCTTCCCGCTGCTGCCTCGGCAGGAGCCGGTGCCGGAGCAGCGCTGGCTCGTCCCGGTTCCTGTCGGTAGCACAGAGGCGGCTGCCGCGTCCCCGGGACTGTGCGGGAAAGTTCACGTGGCCAGAGGTTTCTGTCCCCAAAGGAGACGGAGGAGTCCTGTGAAAGGAACTTTATTCATGGCCAAAGGGAGAGGCCGTGGGGCATTTCCCATGGGGTCTCTCGAGTTGTTGGAGGACGCAGCCTCCTTTTTATCCTAATTTCGCCGGCCGCATCTCCGTGTCCCTTTCCCCAGTGGCTGAGGTACTTGGAAGGTACAGACTTCCCCATCCGCCTCCTGCATGTCCCCCTTAATGTGCACCCCCTTTTTGTATAACATCCGATAGTCATGGCTCTGTGATGTCTTTGTTCTTCTTCTGGAAGTTCAGGAATTGAGCAGGTCCTTGGCTAAACAGCAGTCTATGTCAATTAGTAACATTTTCTAAAATTGATGTATTCTCCCGTTACTTCCTTATCTCCAAGTCCCTGGCCCTACCTCCAATGGGATTCACATCATCTCTTTCTAAAGACACGTTCATTTTTTCCTTTTAATCCTCCTTTTCTTACTTTCTTATTACATACTTTAAAAAAGCTTTAATCTGTTCTTCCTGGGCCTTCTTTGGTTTTGGGATTATTCTCAGTGACTTCGTTCTGTGTCCTTTTGTAGCCGTTTGTGGCTCAGGAGGCCTGGCTGCCACCTGCATCCCCTTGATCCCCTGCTGAATGAGCTGCACTCAGCAAGGTGTGGTGCATGGTAAAAAGATGAGAGTTGCTGTAGCAGCTGAGAGGAGAAACAGCATTCGTTTAACCCATGGTGTGCCAGGGAACCACAACAACGTGTCCCATTCCCGTCCTTTCCACGTTTGGACTGGTACATGAGCGGCTTTCTTGTTTCCTTTGTTATCTGTTTCACCACTTTTCCTTTGTCATCTCTTTGCCAAGAGCAGTTTGAGTCATTTAATTTTCCACAACCTCCTCGTCCTTCTGCTAAAAGAGAATCTGATCCCATCTCAGGGTGAAATGTCGCGTTCCCCATCAGAGTGGATTGGTCGGTGAGAAGGTCAGGAGCTGGAGCTGTGTGGTTGGTTATTATTTGGAAGACAGCTTGCAATCTACTGATGCCATTGAAATGATAAATGGGTTCTCTGGCACCTGGTCTGAATTTGTTTGGGTTCCCAGGGGCTGCTCCATGGTGTTGTAGGATTTGTTCTGGCGGCCGTTCATCTTTCCCCCATTTTTGGGTGCTCCCTCCAGCCAGGGATGCATCAATTGACGGCTTTTCTCTGATTAAATCATCACATCCTTGGATTCCCAACTGATTTCGCTGCACTTGTGGCAACAATCCCACGCCAGTGGTGAAATACACCCTGTATAACACAGACAGTGCCAGCACATGTTGGAGTGGGAAGAGGGATGGTTCCCCCCCGCTTATTTGAGTGAAGTTCTCACAACATTCTCCGTTTGCTGTTTTCCTTTGCAGCTTAATCAATTTCTGTTGCAGAGTCAGAGATCCTCAGTGTGGGCTCTGCCTTTAGCGATGCAAATTCCGTCTGTGCAAGGAGGCAGAGCTTGGGGTGAGGGGCAGAGGGAATGAGCCCAATTCCTCCCGCAGGCAAGGAGACCCTGGGACATTGTCCACACTTCCCCCAGCAGTGTTAATTTGCATTTCTAAAGCTCCTCTCCTCGCTGGTTGGAAGAAGCTTCTGTTCCAGGGCAGCCATCAGGTGACTCACAAATGCTCCCCCACCACAAGCTTAGGGATTTTTTTCGGTGTTTTTTCTTTTTTAAACCAATATTCTGTTAACTGTTTATGAGTTAAAGGGTCATTTTAGAGCTCTTCCAGTTTTGCACAATGCAACCTAATGATGAACATTGAAAAACCCATTCCAAAATTCTGCCATCACTGAAAGCCAGGCACACACATACACAAAAACACCCCAAAGCAATAAAGATTTTTGCTACTTCTTCCCCTACGACTAAACATTTAAAAATACGATTATAAAAAGCCCATTTTAATAGTGTAATCATGTCACCAAAACTGCGGGTAGAGCAAAAACTGTTCAATGACCTTTTTAGTGTTACAGGATCAAGGCATTCCTTTATTCTGGCCAGGATGTGCAACAGAAATCATTTAATGTGCACATAGCCCGGGTGTGCAGAGAAAATCATTCCATGGCACAGGAGTTTTACTATATTTTTCCTCAACTTTACACAGTCGAAACCCATAGGAATCCCTAGGTTGAATGTTCAATGGTTCCAAGCTGGGTAGTTCTTAGTATTTAGTTTCCTGTTGGACCCGGATTCCTTGGTCTCTGTTGCTAATTAGGTCCACACTCCTTGATTTCCTTATCAGCCTTTTCCAGACCAGGGGTCTCCAGCTGTGCCGGGGCAGTGTCTGGGGTAGATGTTCCTTGATGTTTGCTGATGGTTGTTGATGTTTTGTTGATTGTCGTTATTTTTTTGAGTATCTTTTGGGCTGTTCCCACTGTGTTGAGATGTGAAGCTCATCTCCTTTGAGTGGTGTAGCATCCCTTAAGAAACACTTTAAAATTCCTTTCCTGAAGGCAGAGGCAAAGCAAGCCTGAGCAGAGAAATAAAATTTTACAAAATTCTAAACGTGGTCTATTTTCCAGCAATCTGATCCCAGGCAGCCCAGTGTGTGAGTCTAAGGGAGAGCCAGAGTGGAATTCTCTCGTTGTCTTGTGCAGCAGCTGTGGCGAGTGCAGGCACAGAAAGCACTGAAGCTCAAGCAGTGAGAGCGAGGCTCGGCCCCCAGTGCCTGGAGATGCCAGAGGAGGGTGCCCAGGCAGACTATTTGAGCAGAGGATCTGTGGGCAGGCCCAGGGGCTTCCCCCGCTGTGGAGCCCTGGCTGCTGCTGCGGCCCCTTCTGTGCAGGGTCAGTCGCGGCGTGCCTTGGTCCTCCTGCAGCCGGGAAGTGCAAATCTCCGGGGCTTCAGAGCCCTTGAGGCGAGGGTGAGGGGTCCCCCCGTGCTGAGCTGTGCTGGCGGCTGTTTCTGTGCTCAGTGACACTTGCAATGGGCCACGCCACTTGGCCACCAGAGGTGCTGCTTTGCACTCCTTAGGCAGGGCCCGACTGGGTCCTGCTTGGATGTTGTGGACAGCAAAGTGCCAAGGCAGGGTCTGTGCCAGCCGAGCTTCCTGTGGAAGAGATTTCACAAGAGACAGGATTGTGGCCACAGACTGCTTTAAACAGACATCCGTTATCTCCACCCCGCACTAGGTGGAGAATTAGCAGGGTGAGGAATTGCAAACATCAATTCCAGGAGAGATAATTGAATATCTGCCCTGGCTCTGGCTCTTCTTCTTGCCAAAGCCAATGGCAAAAGCCGTACCCGTGGCATCTTGGTTTCTGTCACCAGCTTCAGAAGATGTTTTTTATTTCCCCATTCATTCTTTCTGCCTGACCCGAACTCTGGGGGTGCCAGGGCGTTTGGAGGTCCCACTGTGTTCCTAAAGCAGCCATAACACCCTGAAGGATCTTTCCTGTAAAATAAGTTCCCCTGTCTGAGTCTATTTTCTGGAAGGGCCAGGGCAGGAGGCTCAGTTAATCTGCTTTTTAACACTTGCAAATTCTGCTTTCCTTCTGGTGTCCGTGGTCCGGTTTCCTGAGTGGCAGGAGAGGAGTGTTGTAGGGAGAGATGCCTGGCTCCAAAAGCCCTGCCTTTAGCAGGGACTCAGTAACAGGCTGTAACCCCTTCCTTGCCTCCCTGGGAACAGGGTATTGCTTTTAGACACCCCTTGTCCTGGTTGCTTCAAAGGAATTTGGAGAGGCTCCATATTTGATTTTCCCTATTTCCCTGGGGCTGCCCACGCTTCTGGATTCACTTCAGCAGAGGCCTTGCCAGACATTTGACACAAAGGTACAGCAGCATTAGCCTCTTTATCTCCTTTTACAATAATAATTTACATTCCCACTTTAGCCACCAAATCTCTTCCCAGTAAAATACAATTTGGAGCAAACAGAAATTGATGCATTTCAAACGCCACACGTGCATTTCAAACCCTCCCACATCTACTAATAATGGTTGAATAAAACACACCTGCTCATTTTTCCCACTTATTCCCTGAATAATCAAAGAACTTCTTGACAACTTCCCCCCCTTATGTCTCAGATTGAGAGTGGATGGAGAGGCTCCTGTGTCTATCAGGAAAGGGCTCCTCTCGATCCAGATGCCCCCTGAATGTTCTCAAGGGCTCTGGTGCGGTGGGTCCCTGGTGTGCTGGGAGCTCTGGCAGCCCTAACAATCCCTGTCCATCAGCGGGTGGACTTCCTCCTGCTGAGGGTGCTCGTGTGTCTGCTTGCAGTGTCCTTGTGCCCTGCAGATGGAACCCTGATTCCTTGGCAGGGGCTGTTTGGGTCGGCTCTCCCCTGCCGAGGAGGGCAATGCCTGTGCCAGGTGCTTGTGGCCGAGCCCGTCCCCTGGGTCCTGGGGCCCCCTTGGGCCCTGTGGTTCATCCCTCAGGGGCTGTAGAAACTCTGCCATGGCCTTTGCCTTCACCTTGGCCTTTTCCTCATCCCTTCTTGCATTCACCTGCTGTGTCTTTGTGACCAAGTGCTCCAGGGGCTTCTTCTGCCTCTGCTGCAGCCCCCTCACTGCCTGTGGGTGCTCATCCTGTGACAGCTGCTGAGCTTTCTGCAAAATCACTTGTTTTTGCAGTGACTCAAACAAGATGGGTAAAATCCTGGTCCTTCCACATCCCGCAGCCTCATGGGGGCCGGGGGCCACTGCCAGCCCTGCCCGGGGTGTGTTAGGGTCAGGCAGTGCCCGGAGCTGAGCCCCGGCTGCCCCACAGCCCCGGCCTGGCCCCACAGCTCCCCTCAGGCCCCCAGCCTGTGGTGCCCTGTCCTGCTGCTCCTCATCACAGAGAAACCCCCTGAAATCCTGACCTCCTTGTTTTCCTGTCCTGGAAACTGGGAAAAGAAAGGAGCTGGAGCTGGCCCTGAGGATAAGAGGGTTTTAGCCCTTTTTGAGGATAACATCGGGGAAGGTGCTGTAAAACATTCCAATTCTCACTATTTTTCTCTTCCTCCCGTTTTCCATCTTCCTTTTTCTTTCTTACCACATTGATTCCTCCCGTCGCTGTTTGCCTGAACCATATTCCTGCACACTCCCTTCAACCAATCCTTTCCCAGCACACCAACACCATCCGTCCCCTATAGCTGGGACCCCTTCTCGACTTCCCTTTTTACCCTTGCTGGGTATCCATGTCCTTAATTAGCTCTGGGAGAATTTGCAAACTACCTCAACATTCTCCCCTTTTGTATAGGAAACGATGTCCTTGGTTCTGTTAAGGCTTTGTTCTTCTTGTGGAAGTTCAGGAATTGAGCAGGACCTTGAGCAGCAGTCTGTGTCCGTTAGTAGCATTTTGTGGAACTGATGGTTTCTCCTGTCACTTGCTTATGTCCAAGTGCCTGGGCCTGTCTCCAGTGGGATTCACAGCATCTGTTTGCAAAGACACATTCCTGTTCTTCCTTCCATGGGGGGTCCCCCGTTTGCGGGACATCCCCCCTGGAGCAGGGTGTCCCCCGTTGCTGCAGGCGCGGCCCTCAGGCAGCGCTGAGCCAATCAGATGGCGCGGCGCTGGTGACTCAGCAGTTGCCAGGCAGACCCGCAGCGCCCGGCGCTCCCCACCTGGAGCCCACCTGTGCCCCGGCGCCAGCGCCCCCCGCGAGGGGAATTTGGGGAGGTGGGAGGGGGGGAGCGCCAAGGCCGGGCCCCCCCGTGCTGTCCTGGCGGAAGCGGCTGTGGCGGGGGCCGAGTGCGGGCAGGAGCGGCCGAGAGCCCAGCGCTGCCCCAGCTCGAGCTGCCCCAGCTGCATCGCTGCTCCTGCTGTGGGATCCGAGAGCTCAGGGGGCAAGAGCGAGCCAGGGGTGGGGGCTGGGCCTGGGGGAAGGAGGAGAAAGGCCGGAGGAGCAGGGTTGAAGAACAAAATGGTCAAAGGATGCAGGTGGGAGCAGAAGATGGGATTATGCAGGGGAAGGAGTAGTGGGAGGAAGAGGAGTGTGAGGAAGAGTAGGGATATAGGAGGAAGAGTAGGGATACAGGAGGAGGAGGAGTAGGAAGAGGAGGCACCCCAAGGTTCCACCACTCCCTGTATCTGCAGCCTCCCCCCAGCCCCAGGAGCGTCGCCCCCCCCCCTCCCCCCGCATCCAGCAGGTGACCAGGGAGGGGGAGCCCCGATTTTCCCGGGGGTAAATCTTGATGTGTGTGTGAGGTTTATTGGGCTACCTGTAGGTGCTTTGGGTTTTTTGGGGGGGAGCTGAATGTTTGTATTTTGCGGAGGGTTTTGGCTGAATCTTGATGTTTTGGGAGTTTTGGGGTTGTGTGTTGATGTTTGGGGGACTTTTGGGCTGAATCTTAGTGTTTTGGAGGTTTTTACAGACACAAGATTCCTGGTGGTGGACCTGGGCAAGAGGAACCCCCAGCCCAAGGCGCTCAGCCCTTGTTTTTCCCCCCAAACCAAGATTTGTCATTTGCAAGGCGTGGCCAGATGGAGGAGGAGGAAAAGCCCCGGAGATCTCTCACGAGGAGGGGCTGCAAACGAAGCCCACAGAGATGCAAGGAGGAAGGAACCCCCCTGTTCTTGGTAGGCGGCCGGAGATCCAGCCGAGCTCGCAGCTGGCGGAGAAGCCTCAGGCCGGGGAGAAGCCCCACAAGTGCTTGGAATGTGGAAAGGGCTTCAGCCGGAGCTCCCGCCTGATGGAACACCAGAGGGTCCACACTGGGGAGAGGCCCTATGAGTGTGAGGAGTGTGGGAAGAGCTTCAGCCACTTGTCCAGCCTGATTAATCACCAGAGGATCCACACAGGGGAATGGCCCTGTAAGTGTTGGGAGTGTGGGATGAGCTTCAGCCAGAGATCCCACCTGATCCTGCACTGGAGGATCCACACTGGGGAAAAGCCCTATGAGTGTGGGGAGTGTGGGAAGAGCTTCAGCCAGAGCTCCAACCTCATCCAGCACCAGGTGGTCCACACTGGGGAACGGGCCTATGAGTGTTGGGAGTGTGGGATGAGCTTCAGAGACAGCTCCAAGCTGATGGAACACCAGAGCACTCACACTGGGGAATGGCCCCACAAGTGCTTGAATGTGGGAAGGGCTTCAGCTACAAATCACATCTGAGGGCACACCAGAGGGTCCACACCAGGGAGAGGCCCTACATGTGTTCTGAGTGTGGGAAGAGGTTTCACACCAGCTCCAGTCTCCTCAGACATGAGCGCATTCACACGATGAGAGGCCCTTCCGCTGCCCCGACTGCAGGAAGGGCTTCAAGGAAAACTCCAACCTCATCAGGCACCGACGCATCCACACCAGGGAGAGGCCCTACGAGTGTCCCGAGTGTGGGAAGATCTTCTCCAGCAGCTCTCACTTGACCCAACACCAACACATCCACCTCTAAAGGAATACCCTGCGAGTTCCCCAAGAGCGGGAAGAGCTTCGTGCGCTGCTCCAGCTCCATCCCCTGTGGGAGGATCGGCGTTGGATGATCCCCAGTGACCCCCGTTGGGCAGAGCCCTGGTGACCCCGTTCCGGGTGATCCCCGCTGGGTGGGGGGAAGGTGTTGGAGAGATTTCTTTGCCTTCTCCTTGTGCTGCTGTGATTTGGTTGGTAATAAATTCCCTCCCTGTGCCCAGGCTGGGTCTGTTGTGCCTGTGCCGGTGCTCGGGGCGGGATCTCTCCCACTCCTCCTCTCAGCTCCTGGGCCTCTCCTTGTATTTCCTGTCCCTGTGCAGGTGCAGAGGGCAGGGACAGAGCGGTTCTGGTGGCTCCCGGCGTCCAGGCAGGGCCAGCCCAGCCCCGGGGGTTGCGTGGGGCTTGTAGGGGTCCCCCGTTTGTGGGACATCCCCGCTGGAGGAGGTAGAACTGGAAGAAGGGAGGCATAAGGGGGAAGGTGTTTTTAAGAGTCTTCTTTTACTTTGCATTATCCTGCTCTGAGTTTGTTAGCAATAAATTCAATTAATATCTCCAATTTCGAGCCTGTTTTGCCTGTGACAGTGTTTGGAGAGGGATCTCTCCCGGTTCTCATCTCCGCTCATAAGCCCTTGGTTAAATTTTCTGTCCCTTGTCCGGCTGTGGAGGGCAGTGAGAGAGTGGCTTTGGGGGGTGCCTGACATCGGGCCAGCATCACCCCACTCCAATGGGACATGTCCTTGTGTGTCCCTGTGCTGTGGTGCCACTGTTGCTGTTGCTTTTGTCTTTCTTAGGATTTTATCTTTTGCATTAAATGCTTGTGAAGTGCCCCTTTGTGTTCCCTCGGCTCCGGCAGCCCCGTCCCATGCCCTGCTCCCCCTCCCACGTTCCATCCCGGCTGGCAGAGCCTTGGAGCTGCCGTGGGGCTGCCCCGGGGGCTGCGCCCCGAGCCGGGGCCCCTTCCCAGTGCTCCCAGTCTGCCCACCCAGCCTCGAGCAACCAGCAAGGGCTGCAGCTGGGGCGGCAGAGAGGCGCTGCTGGGGGGTCCCTCCTCACTTTGGTTTGAGTTGTTCTTCCCAACATGGGGAAAAAGTATTTCAGGAGTGTAGTGGATTGATCCCAAAATGACAGACAGCCTTTTGGACCAATCATGCTTCTCTTAATTTTACATATTTAAGCCCGTGGAAAGGCAGGATTTTTGTGGTTTTTCCCATTCCAGCTCGGGGACAGGAGGGGACGGAGGCAGGGGCCTCGGAGCCCTGGGCTGGGCTGGGCCAGGCCGGGCTGGGCTGGGCCAGGCACCCCTGCCCCCTTCTTTTCCCAATGCCGCAGCACGGACCCTTGGTCGCTGGGAGGGGGAACTATGAGGCCGTCTGACGCGGCTTCCTGGGACCAGTGGGTCCCCAGCGAGAGCCAGCGGAGCCTGCAGCCAGCACACTTCACGCTGAACTGAAGAGGACACCGTGCAGCCAGCAGCAGAGGGGGAGCGGGGTTCTCTCCACCGTTGAACGGTAACTCTTCAGCATGGCAACTTCAGAGCCAGAGAGAAAGAGAAAGTGATGTCACATGAAAAAAAGCCAAATTGGCTTCAGGGTGGTGCCATGTTTCTTGCGCGCAGCTTAAAAATCTTGCGTTGCCGTGGTATGAAACTGTAATATCACAAACTGTTTGTCTCGTTAATCCATTTGAAGTACATGGGGAGATGAACAATTTACGTGTGGCCTGTAAAGGTTGTGAAGAATGCCCATGCCAGGCTATATTTATGAAAGCAGTGAGAGGCTTTTAAAACCTGGTGGCGAAGAAAGCCTTTGTGTTCAGGCCAAAATGACTCATCCTTAAACGAGTAATAACCCCATGTGATGGCCTGTGTTTTACAGTTGAAGGAACTGTGAAAGGGTTCATGGAAGAGATGTGTTACACCCCAGCAGATTGTTTCCCTCTAAGCAATCCTGCAGACGGTGGCAGTTTGAAAACCACGTAAAGCAGAAGAAAACCCTTGAACTGCAACACTGATTGAAAGAGGGGAGAAAAGTGGGGGAGGAAAAGGGTTCTAAAAGTTTGTTCTGATTGCTTTTTTCTTTCTCTTAGGTCTGTTAATAAACTTCTTTGTATTCTTTAAGTTTTGTGCCTGCTTTGCTTTCTCCTTATCTCACAGAAAGAAATCAGTGACTAATGCATAATTTGACCTAAAACCACTACACTTAATTGGTGTTTCCGCCCAGTTTACGAACTGAACCCGCTACAAGGAGGTTTTGGGATGAGTGGAGGAGAGGACAATTTTTTTGGGAAGGGATTTTGGGGCCATTTTCCTTTTTTGGGGGAAATCAAAACCATGTGGAGCTGAGCCCCGGCAGGACAGGGCAGCCCTGCAGGCCCTGAGCCCGTGCTGGCCTGTTCCCGGCAGAGGAGCAAAGCAGCTCAGGGATAATGAAACAATGATTAATTAGCCAAATAAATGCTTGCTAAGTAGTGTGTAGGAGAACTGAGGTCCCAGGGCTTCCCCCTGAGCTGGTGCCACTCCACACCCAGGGCTGGAAAAACTGGGCCAGGAGCTCCACAGAACAATTTGTGTCTATTTTCAGATACATCTGGCATTCCATTGATCAATTCTTGATGTTTTGTGCCTCTTTCAATGATATTTTATTGATTCTCACCTCTCAGAGATCAGGACCAACCTCTTGATCTTTTCACCATTTTATTGGGGTGAGGAGGGGTTTTTCTCTTGCAGTAGCTCCTGCCACAGCTCCTTCTCCTTTCCCCTGTGGGGAGCTGCCCCATATCCCAATTTTCCTTCCTCTGGAGACAAAATCCCACCATCCCCCCAGCCCCTCGGTGCCCCTCCCCAGGGCTGCAGTGGGGGCAGGAAGCTCCGGTCCCGCTGGCACTCACCCCCCACACTGGGCCAGCACCAGCGGTAAGAGGTGCTTCAGCTTCGTGTCCCCCCCTCTGCGTCCCCACCCCCGCATCCCCAGCCTGTGCCCCCTGGCTCTGTTGTGCCGTGGAGGATGAGGAGGGTGTAAGAGGCGGTCCGAAAATCCCTCATCTGCCTCAATCCTCTAGAAAGGGGAGACCCTTTAGCTATAGTTGGTACCCCCGGCCAGCTTCTGGAAAGTGTCCACAAAGCTGCTTGCCTACAAATGATACATGAAAAGAAATTAACTCCTGGATATGAATCCCCGATGCAATTACCTGTGAGGCCTGAAATGATGACCCCTTTAATTCCAGGCCTTCCTGAATCTCTTAAACCTACAGCAATTCTCCTTCAGAAAACCATAGCGGCTGTAGGTCCTGTAGAGAGGCTGGATAGATTCCTTGGGAACCCAAGCGACCGAACTGGATCTACTGATCCCAGGTTTACTTCATATTCAACTCCCTCTCAGCCGCCAGGTTCACAGTTGAATTCACCTGCCAGTGATCACAAAGTTTGGACATGGAGTGAGGTTGCAGACGATCTGATTAATTACAGTAGAAAATACGGACCTGTAAAAACCCCAGAGGAAAAATCAGAGAAAACAAAAGGTGTCAGGTGCATTGGGACTCCTTATAGCGCAAAAGCAGAGAAGGGGAAGCAGATCTCTAACCGTCAAAACTGGTGGTTATTAGGTATCAGGAAGGGGGTCCCCAGAGATGTGATGGATGGCTTACCGCTTGGTAAGTTGAGTCAAGTAGTTTCTAACTGGCATTGCCCAAGACCCACTTTACCAAATCCACCCATTCAACCTAGTGCACCCCACCTCCCTCAGAACCTGAGCAGTGAGCCAAACCAACCTCTCCCTCAACATTCAGGCAATGAAACAAATACCTCTTTAGATCAGATAAACGTGCCTGAATCCAAGAAAGATCTCCAACATGCTTTAGGATTGTTAGTGTTCTGGAGAAAACACATCCCAGATTTTTCCATAATTGCCAGACCTCTTTATAACTTGCTGAGAAAAGGGGTAAAATGGGAATGGACTGCTTCTCAGGAAGCAGCATTGCAATTGTTGATTTTTGAAGCAACAGCTCACCAAGCCCTAGGCCCTATTCATCCTACAGATCCTTTCGAGGTGGAATGGGGATTTGCCTCCTCAGGGTTGTCAGTACACATATGGCAGCAGGGTCCTGAGGGTCCAACGAGGCCTGTTGGTTTTTATTCCCATGGCTTTAAAGACGCTGAAAAAAGATACACTACCTGGGAAAAAGGAATGTTTGTGGTTAGCTTAGCTCTCATAGAAGTGGAGAAGATTGTACCACAACAACCAATTGTTTTGAGAGGCCTTTTAAGGTTATTAAGGCTGTCTCTACTGGGACCCCCCCGCCTGATGGGGTGGCCCAGAGGGCCTCAGTAAGAAAGTGGTATGCTCAAATTGAACATTATTGTAATGCTTTTTCAATAACTGAAGGAGCTGTAAAAAAATCTAGCAATAAAGAAACTGAAGGCTTGAGTAACAGCCAAGACAAACCTGCCTCAGTCATCAAAGTAGCCCCTCCTTTTTTCCCCGAACAGTCAGCAAATTCTTGGTTTACCGATGGTTCTGCTAAGCGAGAAGGAAAGGTGTGGAAATACAAGGCTGTAGCCCTCCACACTTTCTCCGGTGAACAAATTATTACAAAGCCGGACGGCAGCTGTTAGCTGATAGCTGTTTGGAGTGTTTTCCAACGTGAGACACAGAACACTTCTCTTGTTTGCATCTACACCGATTCCTATGCTGTGTTTAAGGGATGTACTGAGTGGCAACAAAATGATTGGGAAGTCAACAGAATCCCAGTGTGGCAAAAGGAAAAGTGGCAAGAAATTGGTAATACCATCATACTAATTCTCTGCCTCTTGGTGGCAGACTCTGTTGTGTTTGCCTTTCACAGAATGTCAGGAATGAGGCAACTCTTGATTTTTAATAAAAAATACAATTTATTAAAGAGACAATTAATTAAAAATTAATTAATTGCCTTTTAATTAAAAATAAACAAGTGCGATTAATTAAAAGAGTCCAGGATCCATAAAATCAAGAGATAAAAGAAAACAAGAAAATAAGAAACCCCGAGTACACAGGGACTGGAGACTCTAATGGCCAGACGGGCTCTGTGTCCCCTTTGCAGAGAGCCTGCAACGCTGGGGTGACTGTAGCTAGCCTAGAGCCAAAGCAGTTACAGTGTCTCTTAGTGAGAGAGAGGCCGATGACCCATTGCCAGGCTTCACCTGCAGCGAGTCTGAGATAAACCGCCCCACTCCCCCCGTATATCGGGAACTTTTATATTGTCGTGGCTCTGCTCCGGACTGCCCACAATCTTGCATCCATGGTCCTGTGTGATTGGTGTTTGTTTGAGATGAGGGAATTCCAGCCTATTACAAAGACCCTTGTGGTTCTGTGGGCTCAGATGCATGAACGCACAGATCCAGAGATGACTTCAGTAATATGAATCCGACGGCAAGAAGCTGAGAAGGACACTTGCATAGAGTTCCAAGAGAGCAGTTTATTGCTACAACTCCTGAAGGTTTCCAGAGGCAAGTGGCCCCAGCCATGTGATGGGGCGATCTTAAGTATAGGGGAGTGGCTAACAGCAAGAGCCAACCAGGGAATCAGAACTGGGGTACATCACCACCACCGAACAGGCATCCTGGGAGAGGCTTCTCTTTATCATAACCAATACATCTTTGGCACCAGAGACTGTCTTATCAAGAACACTCTCTGTCTCTTATACCACAGGTTAATCACCCACCACACCAGCCCACCAATGGCTTGCAGTTGTCTAGGTCAGTGATGTTACTTGTTTGAAAGGCGGGAAGATACCTCCTTAAAATTCCAGGTTGCCATGGATGCAAGTTGCAGGGTAACGGCTAAGCCCTAAAAATAGCCTCCTGTCAGCTAGAAGTCCAGGTCTGACTAGGCTTTAAAACTTAACAAACATTCTTAAAAATCATAAAAACACCTGATAAAAACCTTGCATTTAACTACAAACACTCTAGAAATCTTTAAAAACAGGGTGACAACATTTAAAAATGAACAGTGGTTGAGAGAGCAATAGTTGGGTGGTAAAAGGGAAAAACTGACAGGTGATTGTCTAAACTTGGGAGGATTTTAGCACAGAACCATGTGAAGCACTTCTTAATTAACTTACTTGGGTGATTAACTTTTTAAACTTATTAACTTTTAACAGGGTGATAAGTAATTTGAATAAACAACAATTAACAATTAGCACACTTGATGGGCAAAGTTAAAATCAATTAATATGCAAGGGCCAAATACAGAAGTCCATATGTGACACAGAAGAACTCCGAGGGACATGAGGACTGTGGTAAGTTAAATTTACAATTTATTGTTTGTTAATCAAATCTTGCTAAATAATGGTAAGTTAAAACCATAAGATACTATTTGTTACTTTTGCTGAAGCTAACAGAAATAAATACAGTTATCATGTGGATATTAGTCAAGCCTAAAAGTTGCAGACATAAATCTAAAAACTGCTATTATTACTTAAGCCTAAAAGTTGCAAAAGAGTTTTTATTTAAGCTTAAGAAACCACAAGAAGCCCACACCCAATTTAGAAAAGAAGACAAAGCAAATCACCATGAGAAAGCAAGAAAAGACCCTAATCACCATGAAACAGCAGAAAAAGATCATCTTGCGCAGACGCAGAGTACTCCATAAGATGCGGAAGAAGAAATGTATATAACCAGAGAATTTTGGGGAGTGGGTTGCGTGCCGTTAGCGGAGCGGAGATGCCCCGGCCGCCCAGCGCTGGTTTGCTTCTTGCCGCTTGCTTAATAAACTAATTTGTTTAATTGGCCGGAGCTCTGTCAATTTATTGAGCTAAACCTATAACAAGGACCACATAAACCATGATAATGTTGTAGCACCTACCACCCATCCACCGGTTATGCTAAGCCCGAGAATTTTTAAAATTGGACCATATACAATCAAGAAAACTGGCCAACAACAAATACTGTTTAATCCGGCATGGTCTCTCAAACAAGTCAAAAATTCAGCCAGTTTGTTCACCTTTTCTGCAAACTTCTTTCGAAGGGTGGACAACCTGGTTACGAAAGTGAAACCCTTTTAAGAAACAAACACAAAGAGACATAACCGGTGTTGTGGGAACAGGATTGGGAATTTTGAATAACATTGATTCAGAAGTACTAATGAATAAATTGGCTGCCACGACTAGAGATTTGACCAAATTACAACAACCACTGCAGTTGTCATTGTTAGCCTTGGGAACCCACCAGTGGTTGTTATCAAACATATTACCAAATTGGGAAAAAGTAAATGTGAATGACCACAAATTGATAATTGATGCGCTTGGTGCTGCACAAAACAATATCTCTTTGGCTCTCAGCTGCATACAGGCTCAATTGTGGATACAGTCAATTGCTGCCTCAATTATAAGAGAAGGAGAAGAAGGCACTTTTCCTACTGAAATTTGGAAAATAATCTGGGACAGTGCCACGGATTTTAAAAGAGAATTCCAATCCTGGTGGAACTTAGTGAATTTTACCTATGACCCTATCACAAACATGGCCACAGCCTTTGTACTAACCGTACATAATGCTTGAGTGCATTCGATATTCCCTATTATTGCATAAGGGCTGAATCATGATGGAGCTATTCTCTGTCCTTTCAAGCATAGGGAATGGGCCCGTCAAATTGGTGAGAAATAGCTAACTGTTAATTTGGAAACTTGTATTGTCCGAGAACAACAAGGGTTCTGTTGGGGTCACTGGGCCAGCTGGTGACCCAAGGAAAATGGCTGAGACCAGCTGGTGGAAAAACCTAGGCATTTGAAATGTATCTTCTGACCTCTAAAGGAAAAGCCTCTCCCACAAGCCCTTGCAGTTGGAATGTAATCTAACCCCCAGACTCTGTTGCATGGAAAACTACCTCTCCCAGCAGCCTGTGTGGCTGCTTCCTGCCCTGGTCCCCTGCCCTGCCCCTTCCTCTGCTCAGTGGCTCCGTTCCCTGGCCCTGCCTCTGTACCGCCCCTGTGCCCTGGGATCACTCTGTAAAAGCGGCCCGGCCACGTGGCCTCGGCCTGTTCGCCTGCCCTTGCCTGCGGATGAAATAAAACGAGCTCCATGGAATTCCTGAGCGGCGTTTGGGCCCTCCTTGACTCCTTGTCTCTGGTAATATTGAGCTAATCTGGCTAAGGTGTGGGGTTGAGTACCACCAGCACTTCAGCTGTGCGGGGCAAATGAGGGACAAGCTAGCAGCCTGCTGCACACATACTGCACCTCTCAAGAGGCAGTTTGGGGAACATAGCAGCCACCTCTGACCACCCTATAACCCCCACAACCTTTTTTTAAATTTATAGGGCTCATCTGTGAAAGTAATGCAATTAGAGCTCAAGACATTTATTTAGACACAGAACAAAATATCTGTGATTTTGAAATGCATCCTAACAAGAATCCTGAAACAGTGCTTGTGTACATAGGCAATGGATGTGTATGCTTAAAAACTGGTTGTGATAGTGTATTTGTAGAAAATTTAGTAGTAGATACAAAAAATCATTCAAATTTTTGTGTTTGTCATTTTACTAAAATCACAGGATGTGATTTCTCTTATTTAGTCCCAGTTACTTCTCATCACCTTTTGCAATCCAATTACACACTGATGCACCAACTATTGCCTACCCCCATTGGGATAAACCTTACTTTGGTAAAGCAATTGTTGTTTCACCAGGATTTAATCAAAATTTTGGAAAGGATCAAGAAAAACGGGCAGAAAACCTTGGTAACTGTTCACCACAATGTGAAGGAAATACATCGTGTTCTAGAAAGAGTAAAGAAAGATGTCGAACATGGGTGGGGGGACACTCTTTTTGGGTGGTCACCTACTGCTACAGGTATCCTGAACAAATTGTGTCATCCCATCACTGTTGTCTTGATTTTAGTTTTGATTAGTTTTGTTTTATCAGCAATCTTGTACATCATGAATTGGAGAATGATGAAATGGTTAACAAAATTTACATCTATAATAGATATACACAATTTGGTCAATATCCCATCCACTGTAGACACTCCTAAAGTTATTGACACAAGACGAACTACATCAGTACTAAAATAAAATGTACTAAGAAATTAGATATGTATTTTGATTGAAATTGCTTACTCCTTTTTTTTCTTTCCTTTTTCCCTTTTCTTTTTCTTCTTTTCTCTTTTTCTATTTTCCAGGATATGCTACCAACATTGATGAGCCCTGAAGACTTCGCAACAATACTACGGAATCGTGCTGAGTGCTCCTGATGACAATTGTGAGTCACAGGGTGGTGTAAGAGATGGTCCAAAAATCCCTCGTCTGCCTCACGATCATCGACTAGGACAGAGACTGAAAACCCTAAAAACCTGAAAAAGTAAAGGAGGACTTTTGCACAGGAGTCCTGGCCTAGCTGAGATGGGATGTTTGCCAAGTGTTGCCTGCAGGTGTGCCTGCTGAGGACTGGTACTCATTCCTGAGGTCGTGGTGTGCTGTTCTTGCTGCCCAGGTGGGAAGGACTGCACTGAAGTGAGAAGGAATGACCTGTCCTGTACCCCGTAACAACGAGCCTCACAACAATAGCTGTAGATTTCCTCACCTCCTGGCCAGTTGCCCCCCGCTTTCGAAAAGACTATAAAGGGACTTTCTGTATTAACCTTGACGAGATCTCCCCACGGATGCCGGTGAGTCTATTGGCAGAGGACCACGAGGACTTCATCTCATCCGTTGGTAGTTATTCCCCTTTCTCTCTCTCTCTCTTTTGCTCTCTACTTTGTTTCTTTATATCTCTTTCTCTCTCTCTTCTATTGCATAATCGTGTTGTTGGCACTCAATAAAGGTGCACTGTTTGATTTTGTGTCTTTTGCACTCTGAGATCGGTAAACAAACCATCACGACTCCCGCTTGTATTGGCAGATCGTGACAGGGAGCCACGCTGCTGCTGCTGCGGGATAGGGATGAGCTGGTGAAGGGAAGGATGGGATCAGGAATGTGGGATGGACCCGGGGCTGCACTGGGGGGCTTGTGGTGCATGGGAAGGGTGAGGGGGTTCCCAGAATCCCAGGATCAGCCTCCCCGCTTCCTCCTGTGTCCAAGCCCCTCTGGGTGCCTGTGGCAGAGCGTGGGGAACATGGGTGGGGGTCAGTCCTGGGATGAGGACAGAGCCTGTTTTGGGGTGACCATCCATGGCTTGTCAGCATCACCACTTCCTCCCTGAGCTAGGAATTCCTACGCAAAACCCTGCAGAAACCCACGCTCTCCTTCTGGATGGGGCTCTGGGTGCCCCGGGCCGGGACAGGCTGGACGTGGGTGAACAGCTCCCGCCTGGACCAGGACTGGGGAGTGCCAGGGGCAGTGCTGAGGGCCAAGGGGGGCACCCCTCTGTTCCCCTCGGGGCCCTTGGGGGTGACCCGGGCTCCCTCCTGCACCCGCAGGTTCCAGCTGTACCTCAGGGAGAGACCTGGACTCTGTGGGGTGATCAAGGGCAACAGCATCACCCCTGAGAACTGTGACTTGGATTCACAGTGGATCTGCCAGAGAGAAGCCACCAACCTCTGACCTGGGGGGTCGGGACAGACGCTCAGGAGGGACGCGGGAACCAACGGGGGCAGATGTGGGAGCCAGGTGGGGGATATGGGAGCCAAGAAGGAGATACGGGAGCCAGGAGGGGGATGCGGGAGCCAGGAGGGGGATGTGGGAGCCAGGTGAGGGATGTGGGAGCCGATGCTGCCGTCGCTGCACAACAACCGCCAGCACGAATGGACGGTGACGTTTCCTGGCTCTGCTCTCTGTTGTGTTCAAGCCACGACACGAACAGGGGGCAAAACCTCCCAAAATTGTGTTTCCCCGGCCACAAAGCTCGGTGCGGCTCGTGCCTTACGTAAACACTCCTGCACCGGTCCTGCTGAGTCCTTTCGAAACCTCGAGTCCGCCCCCAGGCATCGATCCCGGTGTGGGGCGGCTTCGGCGGCTCCCGGGCGCTGCTGGGCCCAATCCGGTCCGGCCCGCGGAGCTCCCGCCGCGCCTCTTTATAAACCCCGCACCCCCCTTTTCCCGCACAGCCCCAGTGGGCTCCCCCCACCTCAAAACAGCCCAGAGGCGCCAGGGCCGGGGCCGGCCCCGCGCCGGGGTCCCTCGTATCCCGAAAAAACAGCGCAAAGGTAAAAGAACCCTGCGAAGTTGCCGCAAATGGCCCCAAAAAGCAAAGCAGCTCCCGGGAAGCTGCTTGTGGGGGTCTCACCAGACGGGCTGCAGTCAGGGCAGCGGCAGAGCACACACGTCGCAGCGCTGTCAGTGTCGGGCGTCCGTCACTGCTTGGAGTTTGCAGTCCCGACAGATGAAGTGAATCCAAACTGTCGGCGGTTTTCCACCGCCTGCTCTTCCTCCTTTTGCTTAATGGATTTTACCTCGCTCCCTTTGACCCCACAGAGCTGGAAAGGAAAATCCCCGGCTGCCCCATGGCCATCCCTGCCCGCCTTCCGCAGCTCCAGCCTTGTCCCTCCACCTCTCCTGTTTACTTTGCACCAGTTTCTCCCTCCTCCCCTCCCTGCCAGCTCAGAGGAAGGCGATTTCACCCACTGGCATCACCTCCCTCCTCCCACTGTGTCCCATTTCTCCCAAACGGTTGCCTGCGAGCGCAGCCGGACCCTCCCTGCGGCTGGTTAAGGATAGAGACAATTATTGCAGCGATTATTGGGGTGGGCTGGGCCTGGCTGGGTGCCCGGTGCCACCAAAACCTCTCTGTCACTGCCCCCCTCAACCTGAGCAGGGAACAGAACACACCAGGAAAGGCTCAAGGGTCTAGATAAGGGCAGGGAGAGTTCACTCACTGGTTACAGGAACAACAGACCTGACTTGGGGAAATTAATTGAATTTATTGTCAAACAAACCAGAGCAAGAGAACGAGAAGTAAAATAATTCCTACAAAAACACCTTCCCTTCACCCTTCCCTCCTTCCCGAGCTTCCCTTTATCCCCCATTCCCTCCCTCCTCCCCACCCAGTGGCACAGGGCAATGGGGGTCACACTCAGGTCATGTCACTGCCTCCCCCTTAGGGACAGGCATTCTTGTCCTGCTCCAGCCCGGGGTCCCTGCCACGGGACACAGTCCCTCAGGAACGGGCTGGTCCAGCGGGGATCCCCCACGGGCTCACGTGTCCCGCCAGGAGCCTCTTCCATGGCTCTGCAGGGGCTTCCCACGGGCTTGGGGCCTCTCTTGGGCATCCCCTGCTCCGGCCTGGGCTCTTGCCGGGGCTGCAGGTGGGTCCCTGCTCCATCCCGGACTGAGACACAGCTCCCAGCGCCTTCAGCTCCCGGTCACACGGAGCTCCGGGCGGTTCAGGGCAGCAGCGGTTCCGTGGCCTCCTGCTCGGGCCAGGCCCGTTCCAGGGCTGCTCCTCATCTCCGGCTTTCCCCTCACACAGCCCGGGGGGCCCTGAGAGCGCGGGGCGAGGCTGGGCCGTATGCAGAACCTGCCCCCTGTTAATTTCACTCTCAGTCCCTCTCAGTAAGAGTCCAGTGTGGCCCCAGTCACTTCCAGTATCAACCAGTCACATTTTCTATGACGCCATTTGCCCCCATCATGGCCCCAGTTGCTCCCAGTATGAGTCCAGTCATCCCCAGTATGATCCCAGTAACTTCCAGACACTCCCATTATGAATCCAGTTTGATCCCTGTCACCTCCAGTATGAGACCAGTCACTTCCAAATACTCCCAGTATTATCCCAGTCACTCCAGGTATGACCCTGTCAGGCCCAGTATGATCCCAGTATGACCCCAGCATGGGCCCAGCTGCTCCCAGTATGATCCCAGTTGCTCCTTGCATTTTTCCAGTTGCGCCCTTTCATCACTACTGTGGTTCCAGTCACTCCCAGTACAATTCCAGTTAGTCCCAGGATGATCCCAATCATGCCCACTACATCCCAGGAGCACCCAGTTGCTCTCAGCATGCTCCCAGTGGCCCTCAGTGTGGTCCCAGTATATCCCAGTATGATCCCTGGTGCCCCAGTTCTGCACCCAGTTGGGTTCTGGTCCCGGTCCTGGTGTATCCCGGTGTCCCAGTCTGTCCCAGTCCATCCCAGCCTGCCCCTCTCTGGCCCGGTCCCTTCCCAGCAGCCGCTGCCGTTTCCCAGATCCTGCCCCCCCCACTCCATTCTTGGGCACTGGGACCCCCCTGCATCTCCTTCCCCAGCTCTGGGAGCCCCCTGCACCCCCTTACCCTGCACCAACAACCCCCTGCACCCCCTTCCCCTGCACCAACACCCCCCTGCACCCCCTTTCTGGGTATCCACCTCTCCCAGCCCATGGATCCCCCTTTTCCTTGATCCTGGGGATCCCCGGACCACCATTCCTGGCCATCCCGGGGCACCTCAGCCCCAGGCCTCCCTTCGCTGGGAAACCCGAACTGGGCACGGGGCTTTGCAGCTGCTCTGGGATTTGTGATCACCCAAAGGAAAGGGAGAGAAGAGGAGAGAGAAGGAGATTTGGAATCAGGGGTCGGGGTCACAGGGCCCACTCCTGCACCTGCAGGAAAAATTGGATCTGCTGCTCCTGGTGCTTCCTGCGCTTTGGGCCGATCCCAGCGGGTTCCAGGCAGAGTTTGAGTGCAGGGCCCAGGAGTTCAGCACAGCCCGGCCTGGGGCTCCCGCAGGGTGTGGCCATGGAGGGTCCCGGGGGGGTTCCAGGAGGATCCAGGGGATCCCAGGAGGGGATCCAGGTGAATTCCCTGCTTCCAGTGAGGGATCTGTATTTTAAGAGAGGTGGCTGATGGTGCTGGAAAGGAGCAAACTGCAGAGTAAGTCACAGAGAAGTCATTTAAGCAGGGAGTACCTGTGGTTAATTCCTAAAACTAAAATAAGACAGTCTGAGGGAAAATGATTTCTAATGGCATTTAGAGGGTCAACAGGATAAATACACAGAAACAAATACAAAGAAATACAAAGAAAATACAAAGAGGTGAAACAGGACTGGAGCTTGCTGGACTGATCCTGGGCAGAGCCTGCATGAATTTGGCTGCCTGAATGCAGCTCTTGCTGGGATCAAATCAAAGCTTCCTTGGAAGATGCAGGCAGGAGAATATTGCCCACGATCTTCTTTCCAGCTGCCCTCCATACTCCTGCAAATCCTGCTGGGACACTCAGGCTCTCCATTCTGGAGCTCTGGATCTCCCAACACTGCGGGAGCTCCCGGGGCTGGGCTCAGGTTCCTGCTGGCACTGGGCAGCAGGCTGTGCTCTTGCTGTGGTCAGCAGCAGCGGGAAATGCCTCTGGACGTGCACGTCTCCTGCTGCTGGGACGAAGCAATGAAGTGAGTTGGAAGTTGTGCTTTCTCTTTGTCCTGGTGGATTTTTTAATTTCATTCCACACTCCAGAGGCAATTGCTGTGCTGGCCTCAGTCAGTTGATTCTGTTTCAAGAGCACCAGTGACAGGACCATGTTTAAGCGCTGGGAGAGGGGCCTGTATGGCTTTCATTCTCCTCACCTTCGTGCTCAGGGGCTGGTGGGCATTCCGGGATCTGCTGATCCTTATGCCTGTGACAAGAAGACTGACTTCAGTAGCATGAAAGCACGGTGGACAGCCCTGACTGGAAGAGGCAATTGCAGTTTGGCTGAAAAACTTCAGGCTGCAGCCAGAAGGGCTGCAACAGCAGCTGTGATCTCCAATTCACAAGGCAAAGGCAACAGCAGCCTCCCAATGGCACATCACGGTGACTGAAAGGGTGCAGAAACGTGATCATTTCTTTCTCTAAAGTTGGGTTCAGGGCAGCCCAGGCAGGCTCAAGAGATCAGGGGTGTTTGTGGGTGATTGCTGCTCTGCTGAAGAGATTCAATTAGAAAAAGAAGGTGTTCTGCCATTGGAGTCTTGACTCCAGTGCTTCGTCAGTGAGACCCTGCTGCTCTGTTCTGCGCTGGGTCCAGTGCAGGCAAAGGGCTGAATGTGTGAAGTGAGTCCTGTTTTTCAGCCATACAGCTCTGTCCTGGGCCACTCTCTGCTGTCATGGAACGGGATGGAGCGGGTTGAGCTTGGCTGGGTGCCAGCTGCCCACTAAGTGGCTGTATCAGTCCCTTTCCCAGTGGGACAGGGCAGGGAATAAGATGGAGAACAACCAGCAGGGTGAGATAAGGCAGTTTTATTACAGAGAAAGAAGGAAAGAGAGAAGGAGGGAGGGAGGGAGGGAGGGAGGAAGGAAGGAAGGAAGGAAGGAAGGAAGGAAGGAAGGAAGGAAGGAAGGAAGGAAGGAAGGAAGGAAGGAAGGAAGGAAGGAAGGAAGGAAGGAAGGAAGGAAGGAAGGAAGGAGGAAGGAAGGAAGGAAGGAAGGAAGGAAGGAAGGAAGGAAGGAAGGAAGGAAGGAAGGAAGGAAGGAAGATTCTGCGTGTGCGAAAGCTATGGAAAAACAGCCAAGCTCTCCTTGCCATTAGCAGTGATGTTCGGACACTTCCCGGCAAGCAGGGCTTCAGAATACAGAATGGTTTCTCTGGAAGGCAAATGTTGAGGAATCACGAAAGCCCCCACTGCCCTTCCTTCTCTCTCCCTTAGCTTTATACATCTGAGCTGAGGTCATATGGTTGGAATATCCCCATGGCTAATTTGGGTCAGCTGGTGGTCAGGATCCTGCCCACTCCCATCCCCTCTGGTGGGGGAAGGAACGGCAGAGGGCCAGCGCTGCTGGGCAGAAGCCAAAACACTGCTCTGTTATCAACACCCGTCCAGCTACCAATGCAAAGCACAGCCCTGGAAGGCCCATGAACTTTCCCTCAGCCAGAGCCAACACACGGGACTTGACCTGCCAGCAGCCCAGGTCACCCTCTGCCAGCCCAGCTCCTTGGGCCTTGTGCCCCGCTGGAGCAGACACAAAGTGTTTCTGCTGCTCCCCTTTGGCACACATCCACAGAGAGCTGGGATTTTTCCAAGTCTCGTGTCTCCATTGGGCCATACTGCTGAAGAACCAGCAGCCTCTCCCGATGAATACGGCGAGTTACGCGGATGCTCGTCAGCTCCACTTCCTGCCTGGAAATCTGGAAACTGCTGCTAAATGCTGCTCCCTTCAGCTCTTGGACACCGACTGACACAGAGCTGGGAAACAAATCCCCTGGCTGCCGGCTGACAAGGTGAGTTCCGCCAAAGTCAGAGCTTGGTGGGAAATCTCTATCCAGCCTCTCCTTTGAATAGATCCGTACACGGGGGTGCGCATGGATGTGTCCTGTATGGAAAGGAAGGAGTGTGCAAGCACCGTGGCTGACACTTTCTCTCTGCGTGTGTGTTCCATAGTCACGGGCACAAAGACAGGATGGAAACCCTTGCATAGGCAGAGCCTTCTGTCCCTGCAGAACAGAGCACGGCGCGTGGGGGCGGTTGGTGGGCAGCGAGTTCTGGACAGCAGGTGAGATCCGGCTCCACACCTGCCAGGCCCTGCTAAGGCTTAATGCCACCTCCTCAGAAACAGGAAAGGCCTTCAGCCTTGTCCCTGCCCAGAGGGGCAGCGCTGGCCTGGCCGCACAGCTCGTTTTCCCCACAAGTCACAGGAGATGAGAACACAACGCTTGCAAACACTGACTGCGAGCCAGAGCTCTGGGTGCTTCCCATGAACCTCAGCTCTGCAAGCACTGTCTGCCCCAGGCTTCAGGGAATGGAGCCCGGCTGGGCTCTGCCCTGGGGCCATCCTCCAGGAGCAGCTGCACACTGGGAGCATTTGGTTGCCACAAAGAGCCAAGCCATGGCTGCAGGGGAGCTGCTCCAGGTGTGGCCTGCACTGCTGTGTGCTGTGCTCTGGGACTGCTGCTCCCCGCAGAGGGGACTGCACTGGGGTGCCAGAGGAGACAAAGCAGCTCCAGCTTAAGCCTAACTGGGCGGGGTGACTGGCCTGGGAAGAGTGGTGAGGGTCAAAGGGATTCACAGAGCTCATCCCGCTGGAAGGACAAGGAAAAGGGAGTGGGAACCCAGCAGTGAGGAGAGCTGAGGCCTGGAGAGTAGCTCTGAATGACACTCAAATCTCACTGAACCTCTGAGACCTCGCTGTTCTTCAGCCAGTGACACCATGAGTCCCTAAACCTGGGGCTCGCTCTTCCTCGTGGCCAGGGGCATCAAGGAAGGCTACAGTGCGATGGGGACTGCGATGGGCTGGGAACTCACTGGGGGAAAAGATGGAGAACTTGTGAAGCGAAAGGCAGGTGAGGGAGAGAACTGTTCAGAGAAGGGCTGAGCTACAGCTTGAGCAAGCTGAAAAATGTCACTGGGGGTCATCCCAGACTGATTTCATTTCAGATGTTACTGAACAAGTTTATTTTTGGGGAGTGTCATGTTTTCCCCTGGAGGTGCACGCTCTGCAAACTTGAGCTGCACTGCCGAGATGCTCAAGCGCCTCTCTGCTGCAGGTCACAGCGTTTCTCCTTTGGCTTCTTGTGGCCCGGGGCTGAGCCGCAGCAGAGCCCTGGCAGAGCCCAGAGCAGCCTCAGCATCCACAGAGCCCGGCTGCAAGGAGAGAAAGCAGAAAGCACCCGTCAGCTGAAGGCTCCCATCCCCCTTGTCCCAGGCGCCCGCAGTGCCCAGGCCATGCTGGCCGTGCTCAGAGCGCTGCCCAAAGCTGCCCGTCATCGCTGCCTCTGGCAGGAGAGCAGGAGGGCAGGACATGTGCCCAGCCTGCAGCCAGCCGTGGCACAGCCACCTCCTCACCTCAGCAGCTGCCCAGAGTGGGATGCTCCTGTGCTCTCTGCTGTCTCCCAAAAGCCCTTTATCCCACCCGTGCCAAGAAGAAGGGGACCCACCTCACGCCACCCGCCGCCGGGAGAAAAGCTGCTCCCACACGATGTCCTCAGCCTTCTCCAAGGCCACGTCCCATCCACGCCGCAGCTGCTCCTGAGCACTTCCCCATCCAGACCGGACACCACCTAGAATGCTTCCCTTAGAAAAAGAAACAACAAATCAATGGAAAGAGATTACAGACAAAAAGGGGAAACAAGAAAAAAGGTAAAAATCTTCTCTCTGACACGGCCTTGAGGAAGGCCCAAGTTCAACATGCGAGGGAAAAACCCACCCATGGGCCAGGGAAGCCCACGCTTTCTCCCTGCACTGCACCCCAAAAGTCATGCTGAGCCCAAAGCAAACAAGGGCAGTGGAGCAGCCCAAGCCCTTCCCTGCCTGCAAAGCAAAGCAGCCCATGCACAGCTTCTGGAGTCCACCTCTGCTCCTGCCACGGGGCTTTGCTTGTGTCGGGCTGGCTGCCCCAGCCCCAGCCCCAGCCCCAGCCCCAGCCCCAGCCCGGGGCACGGTGGGTGCTGGGCGCTGTTGGCAGGGCCAGGAGCTGACTCCCAGTTCAAAACCAGCCCAGCCCATCCCCCCAGCCCTGCCAAAAAGCAGCTTGGCAGCCGACTGAAGAATTGGTTGCATCTGGCCCAGCGAAGGGGGGAACCTTTGCTTCCCAGCCAGACTGTGCAATGCCCAAATCTGGGAGTGTCCCCCCCCGCATGTGGACTCATCTGCAAATTCGCTGTGGAGCCTGGCTTTGGAGAAGGTGCCAGAACTGAAGCCCATAATCTTCAGTGTGCCAGGTGGAGGAAGAGCTTGTCATCCTTGGTGTCACCCTCCATGTCTCCAGCAGCAGCAGCTGCAGCTGCCACAGCTTCTCCAGGGGCTCCTTCTTCCCTGGGGCTGGGAGCAGCCTGTCCGTGTTCTGCCCAGGGCCCCAGCAGGCACTGAAGCAGGACAAGCAAAAGCAGCTTGCATGGTGGCCACCAGTGCTGGGCAGAGCAGCTCAGCTCCAGCAGCAGGGCTGCGTGTTCCCAGCTGAGGAGCCCTGCGCGCTGATACGGGCAGGACAAAAACTCTGCCTTTCTTTGCTCCCTCGTGCCAAGGCATGTGTGCAGCTGTAACTTACTGGCTCCCTGGATCAAAGTGTGCGTGTGGCTCTCTCCCTTCTGCTATGGCACATAAATATCCAGCATCCAAGGATCACAGAACAGGTCTTCTAAGGAGGGCCTTTCCAAGGAGTGCACAGATAAACACCATCGGACAAGATCCTGGCACTCTGTGGAGACAAAGCAGAAAGCGCCAGTCAATTGCAGAAGGCTCCTGTCCGCTTTGCCCCACTCTTGCCATGGCCAGGCCATGCTGCATGTGCTCAGGCCTGTGCCTAAACTTTCCCATCAATTCTTTCTTTTGGAGGAGAGCAAGAGAGCAGGACATGTGCCACCTCCTCAGCAGCTGCCAGAGCGGGATGCTCCTGAGCCCGCTGCTGTCTCCCAGCACCGCTATTCCCCCCGTGCCACAGAGATGAGGATCCACCTGGAGAGAGCCGTTGTGGAAGCGAGAGCTGGCCCCAGCTGATGTTCCAGCCCCTCCTGAAAGGGTGCTCCCCGCAGACCATCTGGTGCAGCACGATGCCCAGGGATCAGACGGTAGCTGCCTCGCCATAGTACCAGCCGAACTGGGTCCATTCCGGGGGACTGTAGGACGGTGTTCCTGTGGAATAGAGTTGGAGTTCTTCAGGGGGATGCTGCTGCTCCCAGAGCCTCTTCCCAGCATCCCTGGGCATGAGGGGGTCACACCAGCGGCACACGGTGGGATCCGCTGCCCTCTCGCCAGCACCTGGGATTTGTGTACAAACTGGGGGTTGGAAAAGAAGCCACTGGCGTTGCAAGAGGGCAGCGGAAGCCCTGGCGAGGCCCAAAGGGAAAAGCCACTCAGTGCTGGGGAAAAACCACGCCTTCATCCTCCCTGCCTGCACTGCCCCAGAAACCGTTCTTAAGCCAATGCAAACAAGGCGAGCAGAACAGTCCGAGCCCTGTCTCGCCTGCACACCAAACGGGCTGGGGCACAGGTTCTGGCCCCCCTCTCTGCTCCCCCCACCCACGGGTGTTTCTGTGGCTCTGGCTGCCCCAGCCCCAGCCCCCATCATGGGCAGAGTGGCTGGTGATGGCTTCCAGCAGGGGTGGAAGATGGCCCCCAGCCAGCACCGCTCAAAAGCAACTGGGCTGAAGACTCCGACTGCCCTGACTGGCAGCAAAAGTGAGAATCCCTGCTGCCACAGCCAGCTTGGGCCGCGAGATGTTGGGCCCTGAGATGCCGGCACCGGGAGCCTCCCCCTGCGTGGGCTCACCTGCAAAGCTGGTGTAGGCTGAGGTTTGCAGGTAGGTGCCACAGCCAAAGTCGATGAGTTTGGCCTCCCCGGTGGCCAGGTCAACCAGGATGTTCTCCGGTTTGATGTCCCTGTGCAGGACCCCGCAGCTGGTGCAGTGCCACACGGCCTCCAGCACCTGGCGGAACAGGTGCCGCGCCACCTCCTCGCACAGGAAGCCCCGTGCCCGAATGAAGTGAAGGAGGTCCTGAGACCGCTCCGGGCGCTCCAGCACCATCACCACGTCGTTGGGGAGCTCGAGCCACTCGAGGAGCTGGATGACGCCAGGGAAGCCAGCGGACACCTTGTCCAGCAGCACGATCTCCAGTGGTGCGCTGGTGCCGTCGGGCTGCGGGAGGAGCACGATGCCGTCAGTGGGGCTGATGCCGTGCCGGGGCTCGGGAGCCCTCACCCGGCCCGGGATGCTCTGCGCGCTCCGCAGGCCCCACGCCCGCTCTCCCTCGAGGCGTCCTGGCGGCTTCCACCCTGCCGGGCCTTGGCTCATCCCCGCCGTCGCGCCCCGGCTTCTCCCGCTGCCCCCCGCTCACTCACCAGCTCGCCCCAATGACGGATGCGGTTCCGTGGCACACATTTGATGGCCACCTGCAAGCCAAGGGGAGCAGCGGGCTAAGCTCGCCGCCCGCCCTGCCGAGCCCCATCCTCTTCCTTCTCCTCCTCCTTTGTCCCCCTCCTCCTGCGCCCGCCGCCGGCCCCGCCACTCACCGGGGCACCGTCCGAGAGCCGCGTCGCCGCGAAGACGCTGCCGAAGCCGCCGCGCCCCAGCAGCGAACCCAGCCGGTACCGCTCCTTCAGGCCCACCTGCGCCTTCCCTGCCGGCGACACGCGGCTGTCAGCGCTCGGCCCGGCTCCAGGAACGGCCCCCGAGCGCTGCTCAACCGGCCCGGGCAGGGCATCCCCACATGTTGGCTCTTTTGAAGCGGACCCCGGGGGCTCGGGGCCGGCGGCCGCGCTCAGGAGCAGCGGAGCTCGGGCCGGGGAAGACGCGGCGGAGGCGGCGGGAGCGGCCGTGCCTCCTGTGTCCTCGGCGGGCCCCGGGAGGAGCCGATACTGGGGCTGGGGCCGGGGCCGGGGCCGGAGCCGGAGCCGGGGCCGGGGCCGGGGCCGGGGCCGGGGCCGGGGCCGGGGCCGGGGCCGGGCTAGCCGGAGCCAGATGCTGGCGATGGTGCCCAAGAGGCCGGCAGTGATGCCCGCCCAGCAGCGCCACCGCCAGTAGGGCGAGAGCCGGGCGGAGGCGAGACCGCGGCGGGACGCCCGGGGGCGGGGAGGGGGCAGCCCCGCTCGGGGCCGGGGGCGGGCCGGGGGCATGGCCCGGCCCGGCATGGGGAGAGGGAGGCCGCGGAACGGGGGTTTGGGGAACGAAAGGGAGAGCGGGAGAGGGTGCAGGACACTGGGAGAGGGAGAGGAGGAACAGGACAAGGGACGCAGAGGGTTTGTGGACTCGCTGCTCTTCTGCTGCTGCTGCCGCTGCCGCTGCTGCCGCTGCTGCCGCTGAAGCGCTGGGAGCGTTTGTCCGCGTGTCCGCGTGTCCGGTGCCCGTGTGTCCGTTCCCCCCGCGCGCCCCACGGCCGAGCCCCGCCCGCCCCGGGGCAGCACGAGCCGCTCCGCTGCGGGGCCGAAGCGGAGTCCCGGAGCATCTCTTCCTCCCGCAGCCACGCCAAACCCGCTCGGCCTTTGGGAGCATTTTCCCACACGTTTCCCTTTGAAGGGCTCATCTCTACCCCCATTTCCAAGGAATCTCCCTGGGGTTTTGGCACCTGCAGCGATAGGGGAGTGATTGGGCTTCAAACTGCAAGAAAGACATTGAGGGGCTGGAGCATGTCCAGAGATGGGAATGGAGCTGGGGAAGGGTCTGGAGAACTTCTGAGGGGCAGCTGAGGGATCTGAGGGAGCTGAGTCTGGAGAAAAGGAGGCTCAGGGGGGACCTGGCTCCCTCCAAGTCCCTGACAGGAGGGGGCAGCCAGGAGGGGTGGGGCTCTGCTCCCGAGGGAAAGGACGAGAGGAAATGGCCTCGGGGGAAGTCTGGGGTGCATAGTGGGGAAGTTCCCATCCTCCATGTGTCGACAGAGCGGGGGCTGGGGCACAGCCTGGGGCCACGGGGGTGGTGACGCTGGGCTGGGGACACGGGGGAGGGCACAGGAAGCCAAAGCCCCGCCGAGCGCTGGCGGTGAGCCGGCAGCCGGGCCCCACAGCCCTGGGGGACTCGCCCCGACGGCCCGGGGAGGGGCACCGAGGGGCCGCGGGGGTGGGGGCTTTGTCACCAGAGGAAGGAAAAGCAGGATACGGGGCCGGTGCCCACAGGGGAAACGACAAGGAGCTGCAGCACGAGCTACTATAAGGGGAGAAAATCTCTTCAGTCCCCGAAAGGGTGAAAATAAACGATCAAGGTATTGATGCTGGTCTCTATAAAATGAAACTGAATAAAATATCATTAAAAGGTCCCTCCTCCTCCTCCATCCCTTCTCCTGCTCCCCCCGGGCCCAACGCCCACCCTTGGCCCCCTCTTTTCCCAACGCCATCGCATCCCGCGGGAGGAGCCGGGATGGAACCGGGGCCGGTCCGGCTGGGGCAGCGCTGGGCTCTGGGCCTGGCCTTGACGCCCCCCACGCTCCCCCTCCCCAAATTCCCTGGCAGGGGGCGCTGGGAGCGGGGGGGGAGAGGGGCGCACGTGGGGTCCGGATGCGGAGCGCTGGGCGCTGCGGGTCCGCCTGGCAACTGGTGAGTCATCAGAGTCCCATGCTCTGATTGGCTTAGAATTATCCAATGTCTTGTCTGATTGGCTGATTTTCGCGGGGAGAGTAGGGTGGTCTTTGCAGGCTGCGGGGCGGCTTAGGCGGGTCCCGGCGATTTTTGGGGTTCTCTGGGTGCCGTTTTGGGGTCAAGGTGCCTCCCAAGGAGTCCCCAGAGCGGGGTGACACGGGGGTAGGAGTCCTCATTCCCGGTCCATCTCGGGGCCGGTTCCCCCCCCCCCGCCCATCAGGGCTCCCCCGCCGGATCCCCCAGGTCCCTCCCCATCGCCCCCCAATAAACGGGACCGGGGCGAACTGGGAAGCCTTACTGGGAACACTGGGAGCAGCCGGGCGGGGACAGAGTGACAGCGGGACTGGGAGGGACACACGAACCCCCCCAAAATCAGCGCGGGGACGGAGCGGAGGGTCCCGGCCGGGCCCGAGGCCACGGGGAGCGGCTGCGGCCGCCGGCGGCTCAGGAGTTCTGTGGGCAGAGAAAAGGGGGTGACACCGGGCTGGGGGGCCCCAGGCAGAGAACACACTCTCTGGGTGAGCAGGGACACGACCCCCGGGGACCCCCTGCCCACCTTCTTGCACAGGTAGAAGCCGAGCTCCAGCTCCAGGAAGACAAAGTCCAACACGAAGCCCCTGATCCCCATCAGCATCTTGCTGCGGGTGGCATCCGGTGGCATCTCTGGGGGTTCCGCAGGGGTCAAACCTCTCAGAAACCTCCCAGAGAGTCATCAGGACCCTCCAAGCCCCTCTCATTTTTCCCCAGGGGAAATCCTCGGGGTCTGTCCCAAAGCCTGTTAAACCTCCTTCCAGCACATGCCAAACCCACTCTCATCCCCTCTAGCACTGCACAAACCCCATCCCAATTGCTCCCTGCCCCCCGAGGATCCCCCAAACACTCTCCCAGCCCCTTTGCCAAGGCTAAAACACAAGGGTAGCTCTTGATGGGCAGGTGATTTCCCCATGCTCAACACCGAAAAACGGGACACGAGATAGGCCTAGAAGCATACACCGCTTTGGTTTGGGGTGTCCCAAAAGAGGTGAGATGCCCTCTTGGGCTGGGGCTTTCTTTCCTTTGCCCACTTTCCCGGTGGCAATTGGAGCTTTCCTCAGCAGGCCCTTGCAGCGCGTTCTCCCTGAACGTGTGGCTCTGCCGCCTCCCCAAACCCTTTTACGGTCCCTTGCCCCGCCTTTACGCAACTGGGAGATCGGCGGGCACGCCCGCCTGTCCTCCCTCAGCCCCCGTCACCACTCCTTGCCAAAATCCTCCTGGATCCTAAAGCAGGCATCTGCTCATTGCTCCAAATGACACAAATCAACACCCGTTCCAGTTGCAGACTTTCACTGATTGCACATTGCTGCAGCGCCGCTGCCCAGAGAGAAATGCACCCGAGCCAGCTGGAGCTGGAAAAGGAAAGTTATTACAGCTCGCTCTACCCACGCTGCTTATATACAATTAACAGGTTCTGTTACAAGCTTCCTGCAGATTGTTCCACCTCTGCTGACCATATGGAAAGATATAAAGATCACTTTCTGTTTACACAGTCAAATGTCTCACAGGTCACACAGTGGCGCCTGTACAGAGACACGTATGGAGAGAAAGACCCAAACATCAGTCGCACTCTCTCAACACGCACGGGGCCTGAACCACACTCTACAAGGCCACGCAGCTTTACACAGAAATTCATACATCGATAAAACTGCACAACGCAATGCAGGTTTACACAGAAACTGATCCACAGAAAAACACAACAATCTGTGGTGTGTAAATATACTGACTTCTGTATAGAAATGGCTCCACACAGCGGGAAGCAATACAGAACTGTGCGATTACCAAAGGACCCATGGACACTTCCATACCCTTGTAACTAAAGACACAGAACTGTAGAGCTCTCCAACTCCATACATACGGAAATAGAACTCCGGACAGACAGAGACATAACTAGATGCAGGCGCAGTGATAACCAGATACAAAGAGGGGCAGGACGAGATAGAGAGGGAACCCGGCCGGCCCATTTCCCCCCCGCTCCCGCTCGGTCGCTTGGTCCCGTGCAGAGCAGCCCTTCTGGAAACGTCGAGCAGACGGAGATCTAGGAAGCAAAGGCAACACTGAGTCACTTCCAGCGTGCCCTCAGCCCCACCAGAGCCTCAGCACACCCACAGCCTCCCCAGTCCCTCCAAACCCTTCTCTCCTTTTGCAGCTCTTCAATCGGCCGCTCCATCTTCCTGGCGCTCAGTGGCCTCCCCTGCGCAAGGGAGAAGCGGTGCAGGAAGGTGAGAGCAGCCGCGCCTCTGGGGCTCGGAGCGCGGAGCAGCGCTCAGGCACAGAGCCCGCAGCACAGAGACGCTCCCTGCACGGCGCCCGTTCGGCTCCGCGGCCAGAGCTGGGATGCCGGGCAGGCGGCTCGCTCGGGCTCCCTGGGTCCTGTGCAGTGGCACAAGGGACGGGCGGAGAGCTGGCTGAGCCCCAAGCCGCCAGGCGTGCCTTGCCTGGCAGCTGTGCCCGGCAGCTGCCCGCAGCCGCAGGGGCAGCTCTCGCCAGCCTCGGCCGCCTGCTCTGCTCCGTGATGGATTTCTACCCTGCGCGGGTGCAGCTCAGTGGTTCCAGGGCCAGCAGGAGCTCTCGGGGCACGTGGTGGCCACCGACATCGTCCCCAGTGGGGACTGGACCCACCAGCTCCTGGTGCTGCTGGAAACTCCCCCCGGCGCGGGGTCAGCTCCAGCTGCCAGGTGGAGCACGTCAGCCTGGAGCAGCCCTTGAGTCGGCACTGGGGTTCAGCCCGGCCCCCACAGCGCCGGGAGGGGCTGGGAGGACAGGGAGGGGATTTGGGGGTCCTGGGGTTAACTGGGAGACCCTCATTGGGAACCCCCTTCCCGCTGTGCCACCTCCCTTCATCCCCCCTCTCCCACCCCTTTCCCACCGTTCCCCCGAAGCCCAGCTCCCCCCAGCTCGGTTTGGGGGTGACCCACCCCTTTCCCACCGTGTCCCGTCCCCGCCCCGCCCTCCCGAGAGCTCCTCGCCAGCAGCCGCAGGGATGGAGGAGGAGGAGCGGGAGGAGGAGGAGCGGGAGGAAGAGGAGGGGCAGAGGAGGGGCAGAGGAGGAGCAGGGTGGGGAGCAGCGAGAGGAGGCGCCACGTGCGTCCAGCGCTCTCTGGATCTGCAGCCCCTTCGCGCCGGGAGCATCGCCCCCCCGCATCCCGCAGGTGACCGGGAAGGGGGACCTCGCTCCGGAGATCGTGGGCGGTCCTGGGAGGGTTTCTTCTGAAGCGGGGAGGGATATTTGGAGCTCAGCCGAAGTACCTTGGGGCTTCCTGTTTCTTTTCTTCGGGACGAGGCAGACGGAGCACGTTTGGATCTTGCAGGAGTCCAAAGCTGACCCGAAATCCCCTTTGGGTGGATACTGCGGGGTCCCCGGGAGGTGTTTTTTGGGGATGTCCCGGTGGCGGCAGCCGCAATAGCCCCGGCGGTGGGTGGCGGGTGCGGGGTCCCGGGAGCCACGTTGGCGATCGCCCGGTACCGGCGGGAGGAGAGGGGAGCAGCCTTGAGAGGGGGGAGAGAGAAAAGAGGGAAGCCCCGAGCCACCCGGACCCTGAAATGGGGCCTGGAGAGGGGGGACCCCGACAGCCGGGAGTGGGGTGAGCTTGGAGAAGGGGCAGCCCCGAGAAGGGATGAGCCTGGAGAGGGGAACCCCTGGGCCACCAAAGTGGGGACCCCAGAGAGGGGGGACCCCTGGGACCTCCGGCACCCCGGAGCAGAGTCAGGGGAGGAGGGACCCCTGGGACCCCAAAACCCTCGGCATCCTTTAGTGCAGCCCCAGAGAGGGGAACTCATGGGACCCTCAGCAGCCGAGAGAATGGGGACTCCCAGAACCCCAAAGTGAGGAGACCAAAGAGGGGGCACCCCTGGGGTTCCCTGGAAGTCTGGAGGGGGCGGAGACCCTGCAGAGGGGGGACTTCCAATATATGCAGGACACACAGCATCCAGGACAAGGGGGACTCCCAGAACCCCACAGTGAAGAGACCAGAGAGGGGCAACCCCAGTGAGGGATTTCTTCCTCTTGAGTTTTGATGTTTTGGAGGTTTTCATGGACACAAGATATCTGGTGACTTCTAGAGATGGACTTGGGCAGGAGGAACCCCCAAGCCAATGCGCTCACCCCTTGTTTTTGCCCCCAGAACAGGACTTCTCATTCCCAAACCTTGGCCGAATGGAGCAGGAGGAGGCAGTGAGGAAGATGTCCCAGGACCCCCAGGCAGGTGAGGAGGAAGTCACTGCCCCTTTCACCCTCTCTTCTGCTCCATCTCCCAGCCCAGCATTGCCCCAGGCTGCAGGACAATCCCGCTGCTGACACTGTCCTGCCGGGGACAGACTGGGGGGATCTCCTTCCCCTTCCCTCTGGCACACAGGCAAATCCCATCCTCTCCTTGTTCTCCTTCCTTCCTTCCTTCCTTCCTTCCTTCCTTCCTTCCTTCCTTCCTTCCTTCCTTCCTTCCTTCCTTCCTTCCTTCCTTCCTTCCTTCCTTCCTTCCTTCCTTCCTTCCTTCCTTCCTTCCCCTTGTTCTTTTTTCTCTTGTTGCTTTCTCTCTTTCAATTTCCTTGTTCTTTCCTTTCCTTCTTCTTTTCCTTCTTCCTTCTTTCCTCTACTTGTTCCTTCCTCTTCTTGTTTCTTGTTCTTCTTCTCCTTTCCTTTTCCTTCTTCCTTCTCCTTCTTCCTTCATCATCCTTCTCCCTTTTTTCTTCTTGTCCTTTCCTCTCCTTCTTCCTTCCCTACTCTCCTTCCTCTCGTTCTTTCCTTCCTCCTTCCTTGTTCCTTCCTTTCCCTGTCCCTTCCTCTCCTTGTCCTTCCTGCCCCAGGTACTGAGCTGCAGATGGAGACCAGGGAGGACAAATCCCCACGGCAGAACCTTGTGGAAGAGGCCGTTTTGAGCGGCTCCTCGGTGCAGGAATCCAATGGGGAGGAAAAGCCACAGGGATCCCCCACAAGGAGGGGCTCCAAACCCAGCCCAGGGAGCTCTGAGGAGGAAAGATCCCCCCTCTGCTTCATCCAGAGGTCCAACCTGGTGGTCCATGAGCAGCTTCACGCTGGGGAGAAGCCCTACAGGTGCTTGGAATGTGGGAAGAGCTTCAGCCACACCTCCCACCTCTTCATCCACCTCCAGGTGCACACAGGAGAACGGCCCTACAGGTGCCTGGAATGTGGGTAGAGCTTCAGGTGGAGCTCCCAGCTCATCCCCCACATGCACCACCACACCGGGGAACGGCCCTATGAGTGTGGGGAATGTGGGAAGAGCTTCAGCCGGAACAGCAACCTGATCCACAGAGGATCCACACCGGGGAACGGCCCTACAAGTGCTTGGGGTGTGGGAAGAGCTTCTACTGTAGATCCACCCTGATTGACCACCAGAAGACCCACACTGAGGAACGGCCCTACGAGTGTGGGGAATGTGGGAAGGGGTTTCGGACCAGGTCAAATCTCCTCATGCATCAGAAAACCCACACGGAGGAGAGGCCCTTCCGCTGCCCTGACTGCGGGAAGGGCTTCAAACGCAACTCCACCCTCACTGTCCACCGGCGCCTCCACACCGGGGAGAGGCCCTACAAGTGTCCTGAGTGTGGGAAGAGCTTCCATCAGAGCTTTGCCTTGACTTCACACAAATGGACCCACCTGTAAGGGAAGCCCTGCGAGTGCCCCAAGTGCGGGAAGAGCTTCGTGCGCTGCTCCAGCTCCATCCCCCATAGGAGGACCTACGTTGGATGATCCCCAGTGATCCCCATTGGGCAGAGCCCTGGTGACCCCTGTTCAGTGTTATCCCCATTGAGAAGACACCTGGCTGGGGGTCTCCATGTCCTTCTGGTTTCCCCGTAGGCACTGGGATGAAGTCAGGGGTAGGAACCTCCAATGGGACTCAGAACAACATCAGAAATTCATTTGGAAGAGCTGATTTGTCTACTTTAGATCCCCGAAAATCTCAGCTGTTCCGTCCAATCCTTTCTTCTTGTGGCATCAAGCAACGTTGGATGGTCTTCCAGATCTTTTCCAACCTCAGTGATTCCATGATTCTGATTCTTTATGGCCCACAGGTGTCTTCCACAACCAAATGGTGATGGACTGGGGCAAAGACCAAGATTTCGGGTGGAAACCCCTCCAGCAAAGGCTCTTCCATGCACCAAACCCAACCCCATGGATACTCTCATGATCCTGACAAGTAACACCTTTTATTTTGACCTTGATTTTATTTGATCCATTTTTTATCCCTTACAAGCACCTGAAATTGTCATAAAAATAAAGAAATTGAACAAAGACCTCTAAACCCAATGATTTTGCTGTCATTTGGGGGAAAAATTTAGGGCTTGGGAGGATTTGGGGGTATTTGTAGGAATTTGAGGGGAGTTTTCCCCAAAACTGGGGCCACACACGCCAGGATCCCAGAATCACAGAATTCACCAGGTTGGGAAAGACGTTTGGGATCATCAAGTCCAGCCTGTGACCCAACACCACCCTGTCACCCTGACCATGGCACTAAGTGCCACATCCAGTCTTAAATAGCTCCAGGGACGGTGACTCCACCACCTCCCTGGGCAGCCCATCCTGATTCCCAGTCACTCTTTCTGGGAAGAATTTCTTCCTAATGTCCACCCTAAACCTCCCCTGTGCAGCTGCAGGCGGTGTCCTCTTGTCCTGTCCCTTTTCCCTGGGAGCAGAGCCCAACCCCACCTGGCTGCCCCCTCCTGTCAGGGACTTGTGGAGAGTGATGAGGTCTCCCCTGAGCCTCCTCCAGGATAAACAACCCCAGCTCCCTCAGCTGCTCCTCACAGGACTTGTGCTCCAGACCCTTCACCAGCCTTGCTGCCCTTCTCTGGATGCGTTGGAGCATCTCGGGACCCTTCCTAAATTGGGGACCCAGAACTGGGCACAGCACTCGAGGTGCGGCCTCACCAGTGCCGAGTACAGGGGAAGAATCACTGCCCTGGTCCTGTTGCTGCTCTATTCCCGATCCAGGCCAGGTGCCATTTGCCTTCTTGGCCACCTGGGCACACTGCTGGCTCATGTCCAGCCTGCTGTCAGTCAGCACCCCCAGGTCCCTTTCTGCCTGGCCACTGTGCAGCCACTCTGTCCCCAGCCTGTGGCACTGCAGGGGTTGTTGTGGCCAAAGTGCAGGACCCAGCACTTGGACTTGTTAAACCTCACAGGGTTTGATTCATCCCTTGGATCCAGCCTGGCCAGGTCCCTCTGCAGAGCCCTCCTACCCTCCAGCAGATCCACACTCGCACCCAGCTGGGTGTCATCTCCATTTTCTGCTGCTCAGAAGAAGCAAAATTAACTTCCGGTTTTTCTTTCTTCTGGTGGATTTTTCAATTTAATTTGACACTCCAGAGGCAATTTCTGTGATGGCCTCTGTAAGCTGATTCCATTTCAACAGCACCAGCAACAGGACTCTGTTTGAGCGCTGTGAACGTGGCCTGTGTGGCTTTAATTCTCCTCAGCTTAGTGCTCAGGGACTTGTGAGCATTTCAGGATCTGCTAATCATGATGCCTGTGACTGAGTTCCCCATCACAAAAATACCGTGGGTAGCACTGATTGAAAGAGGCAATTGCAGTTTTACTGATAAAATTCAGGTGACAGCCAGAAGAGGGGCAACAGCAGCTGAGATCTCCAATTCCCAAGGCAAAGGCAACAACACCTTCGTGGTGTCACCTCACTGGGAGTAAAACAGTGCTGACAGCAGTGCTGGAACCTGAGCCTTTTTTTCTCTGAAGGCTGGGTCAGGGCAGCACAGCCGGGCCCTGAGCAGTCAGGGAGGTTTGTGGGTGATTGTTGCTCTAATCAAGGAATTCAGTGGGAAAAACAATGTATGGTGCAATCGGAGTCTTGGCTTCCGAGCTTGGTGTTGCTGTGCTGGAGGGCAGGAAGGCTCTGCAGAGGGATCTGAAGAGCCTGGAGTGATGGGCCGAGGCCAGCTGGAGGAGGTGCCCCAGGGCCAAGTGTGGGATCCTGCGCTGGGGCCACAACAGTCCCTGCCGAGCTCCAGGCCTGGGGCACAGGGGCTGGAAAGGGCCCGCTGGGAAAGGCCCTGGGGGTGCTGGTCGAGAGCAGCTGAACAGGAGCCAGCAGGGCACAACTCCCTGAAAGGGGCTGGGAGCAGGAGGGGAATCGGTCTCTTCTCCTACAGAACAAGCGATGGGACAAGAGGAAATGGCCAAAAGCTGTGCCAGAGAGGGTTTAGATTGGTGAGAAGAACAAATTCTTCCCTGAAAGGGTGGTCAAGCATTGGAACAGGCTGGCAGGGCAGTGAGTGAGTCACATCCATGGAGGCATTTCAAGGACCTGTAGATGTGGCATTTGGGGATGTGATTGTGGTGGCCTTGGCGGTGCTGGGTTGATGTTGGACTCGATGAGCTCAGAGGTCTTTTCTAACCTCCACGATTCTGTTCTCTTTAGAAGGCTTTATTTCTCCTGTGAGGTCCCATTTTTCTCTGTCAGCTCAAGCTCTGTGTCTGTGGGAGAGACTTTCCCTCAAGAGAGGAATCCGGGCTGGAGATGGGCTGCCCTCAACGTGTAAAGCGTTCACCAGAACTAAACACGTTTGCATTCCTGTGAGAAGGGAAGAAAGGAGGAACAGTTTCTGTTTCCAGGATAGCTTTTATTTGCTCCTATCCACAAAGGAACAGGCGGCTGTCCTTTGAAAGGAAAGCCCTTTGGGATGGCGCAGGCTTGCTGGACACAGTCTCAATCCTTCTGTTGACAAACTACGGGAATTGATTGGGGAAGGGGGAAATTTCCTATTTATTTTCTTTACCTAGAAGTATTTCAGCATCTCTGCTTTAAAGAAACACCACCAGTACAGCTTCCCAGAAGACAACAGATATGAAAAACAGGGAAATCAAAATGCAGCTTTTTGTTTCCAATCAGTGTCTGCCCCAGCACACAGAATATTGTTGGCTCTGACTTTTTAAAGACAACTGCAGTCCCAAGAGGCCTTGCTTTTTATTTTATGATCTACCTTTTATTTTATTAAATACTTCCCTATTAAATATTACCATGTGGCAACCGCCCAGTGCCAGCACGGTGCGATGGGGACTCTGGTTTTGGGGATTGTCTGAGAGATCCAGGTTTGGGGGAAGCCTGAGAACCACAAAGTGGGAACAGCAGAGAGGGGCGATCCCAGAGCTGGGGGACCCCCAGCTGCCTGAAGGGTGGGGGAGGATGGAGAGCAGGGGAACCATGGACCCCTTGGACACCAAAGTGGGGAGCCCAGAAAGGGGGGACCCCTGGGATTCCCTGGACCCCTGGTAGCCCAGAGAAGGCGGGAACCCCAAATAGGGGGAAACCTCAAAATATGCAGGACCCCCAGAAACCCAGAGGGAACTCCTGGGAGGTTATTTTTGCTGCATCTTGGAGTTTTCTATTTGAATTTGGATCTTTTGGGCTGAATCTTGATATTTTCTAAATTTTTGGGGTGAGGGAGGGAATCCTGTTGTTTCTGAGGTTTATTGGTCTAAATGTCGGTGGTTTGGTTTTTTGAGGGGCAGAATTTTCCTATTGTGGAGGAGTTTTTCCTGAATATCAAGGTTTTCAGAGTTTTGGGGCTGTGTCCTTGTGTTTGGGGTTTTTTTTTGGGCTGGATCTTAATATATTGCAGGTTTTACTGAACTCAAAATGCCTGGTGACTTCTAGAGATGGACTTGGGCAGAAGGAACCCCCAACCCAACATGCCCACTTCTTGTTTTTTACCCCAAAACAGGACTTCTCATTCCAAAGTCATGATCAGATGGAGAAGGAGGCTGCGAGGAAGAGGAAGATGTCTCGGGACCCCCAGGCAGGTGAGGAGGAAGTCACTGCCCCTTTTCCCCTCTCTCCTGCTCTATCTCCCAGCCCAGCATCATCCCCAGCTGCAGGACAACCTCGCTGCTGACGCCGTCCTGCCGGGGACAGACTGGGAGGATCTCCTTCCCCTTCCCTCTGGCACGGAGGCAAATCCTATCCTCTCCTTCTCCACTCTCCTTCCTCTCCTCAGTCTCTCCTTCTTCCTTCCCCTTTCCTTCCTCCTCTCCTTCCTCCCTTATTCCTTCTTCTTCTTCTTTCCTCTCCTTCCACCTTTTCCTTTTCCCTTCTCCCTGTCCCTTCCTCTCGTCCTTCCTGCCCGAGGCACTGAGCTGCAGATAGAGACAGGGGGACAAATCTCCGTGGCAGAACCTCATGGAAGAGGCCGTTTTGAGCGGCTCCTCGGTGCAGGAATCCAACGGGGAGGAAAAGCTGCAGAGATCCCGCACGAGGAGTGGCTGCAAACCCAGCCCAGGATGGTGCGAGGAGGAAAGAGCCAGGAAGGCGGCCGGAGATCCAGCCAGAGCTCAGAACTGGTGGAGAAACCTGAGGGTGGGGAGAAGCCCCACAAGTGCTTGGAATGTGGGAAGAGTTTTGGAGATCCACGGGGATGCAGAGATCCCCCCTCAGCCCCTGGAGGAGCCCCCGGCGGAGCAGGGGGATGCCTGAGGAGAGGCTGTGACCCCGTGGGAGCCCCGTGGACAGAGGGGCCCCGCTGGAGCTGAAACAGGGGATTTAAGAGTTAAAAGGGAACTTAGAGTAGATGAGACAATATGGAGTCCGTTATCCTGTTCTCCAAGGACTGAAGGGAGGCTGAAGAGATAAGGGGCCCGTTGAAGATCTCCGAGACCTTGGCTCACTTACTGCTGGGACAGATAAGGACCACTGGCTTGCGGATAAAACGGTACGTATTAATCTAAGGGGATTTAGTAAAACGTATGTGTGGTTGGTGGGCTGTTCATAAATCACAGGAGACATCCTCTGTGCAACATAGTCCCTTGGTAGGTAAAAGCTTGCAAGCTGTTGGTGGAAGGGCACGAACATTGGCGAGGCCTGCTCTGCTCCTCCACAGGTCTAGGGGGAGGAGGGAGGAAAAAGGGGCCTGTGGTGGAGGAATTCGCTGACTGATAGAGCAGCCGCGAAGCGGCCCTAGAATGTGGGTTGAGTGGATTCCGCTCCCGTGTTATCGGAGCTAAGGTGGTGTGTTTGAGTCCGGACTTTGTGAATGCGGTGAATACGTGGGTGAGCGATATCCGTGTCCAGGATACTGCACGAGTGATGTGTCATTGTTGTTTTATTGTCGTCTAACTGAAGTTTTATCCGTGTCTCGCTATTGCTTTATTGTTGCTGGTGTCTTGCCGTTGCTAAGGAGTTCGGAAGGGGCAGTGGATTTTTGAAGTAAAATTACCATCTTATGCTAAATGTTATAATTGTAAGAGGTGAACAGCTCTGTAAATTTATTTGTGATACAACACTACCACCTTGTGTCGAAATTTACTACTGCAGCACGGTGAGACTTTCGAATGGGCTGCTAGTTTGTTTTTAATAAATTGCTAACTGTAATTAATAAAACGTGTAGGGGCCCGACCATTCAGGGAGGTACTCTTGAAATAATTTGCTTTCCCTAATGGTTTGGATTTGATCCCTGTGGATTTGTGGACTAAGTAGATTACCAGATAGAGGGAGAAGGCAATTGATCTAAGCATTGCTCTAATCTGGTTGACTTTGAACCCAAACTCATGTGTGGAGAGTCACACTCGACACCCAGGTAGTGGGATCCTGTGGGGAGACTGGGAGGGGAGTTCAGTGGAAACAAGACAGAGGTATAAAGGAGGAGACAATGGGAGCTGGACAGAGCATAGAAGTCCCTAAAGCTAGTCCATTAGGGTGTGTTATAGCACATTGGAAGGAAGTTGCAGGGACCAGAGGTACTGAAAATAAGTCCACTCTCATTAAGTATTGTAGCCAGTGGTGGCCACTGTATAGGCTAGATGAGGGGGTGAGGTGGCCACCCACTGGGACTCTAGATTATGATACTTTGCTACAATCGATGCTATTTTTAAGGAGGGAGGGCAAGTGGAGTGAGGTCTCGTATTGTGATATGTTCTTTTCTCTCCGAAACCACCCAGAGTGGCAAAGAGATTGTGGGATCAAGGCTCCTCTTGACCCTCTAGTACTAGCTATGGAAAAAGAAAATAAAGCGAAGAGTGGGAAACTAAAGAGATGCTGTTCAGCCTGTAGGATTGGTCAGAGGTGTATAAAATTGGATAAAGTTTACCAAAGTACATTTCAGGAACAAGGCTCGTCAGACCTATTGGAGGTTCCCCCTAACGGACAGGAAAGGGAAAGGGAAGAGAGAGATGGGGACGCAGTGACCAGTTCACCCCCTGGCAGCCCGGTATCATCCCGGACTAGACAACGAGTCCTACAAGTGCCCCTACGAGAGGCAGTAGGACCAGGGGGAAACCCAGTGATGGTTAAAGCGCCCTTCTCCTCCATTGATTTAGAAGCATGGAGGAAGGTCGCTCAGGATTATCGCAGCAACCCAGTAACTACAGCACAGAATTTGTGATATGTTATCAAACAGCATAATCCAGACTGGTCTGACATGCAATTATTGTTAGAATCGTTAACGGAGACAGAAAAGCAGCTAGTTCTGAAAACAGCAAGAGATCTAGCAGAGGATTATTATAGAGCCCAGCAATTAGATGTAAAAGACTACTTCCCCCTTGAAAAACCAGAGTGGAGACAGAACAGGGAAGAGGAGATGAAGAAGTTAGAAAGTTATCGGGAATGGATAGCCAGGAGGATGGAACGAGCTATACCTAAAACCATAAATTGGTCAGAGTTATATGCTATTAAACAAGGGCGTTCTGAGACACCATCTGAATTTTTGGACCGATTAAGGGGTGCGATTTTTCAGGAAAACTGATTTACATCCCTAGAACTGAACTACAAGGATAACGACCCATCAAGAAAGAAGTTAAGGTGTCTCCTAACATTTACCTTTTCAAGGAGGACTTCTTGGAAGAGCTGATCAAAATCTATGAGAAATTTCTTCCTGAGCTTGACTGATTAAAGATCTGCGAAAACTCCCCTCCCAGGTGCAAGGTGCTAACAACTGGATCTGGAACCAAGATATGGAACATCATGAACCATCAGATAACATCCTCCGGTGATGCATTCATCAGAGGCAGGATGTGTTTTGTTCCTCCCAGCTTCGTGAATAGTATGCTTCATGCATATGCCGATTGACAGAAATAACATCCAAGATCTGGACTCTAGGGGAAAAACTGTATAAAAACAAGCCAGTGGAAACAGTGGTTGTGAACAGAGGGAGGTCTGATGCGATAGAGGTCAGACCTGTGTTCACCCAGTTCCAATCCCGGGCCTGGCACTGTCTCCCTTTTCGATCGTGGCTTTGCGTGTTTGTATTCTCGGACACGTAATAAATTTTATATTTGTTTTATATTAATTGGGCGTACTTTATTTATATCAAATGGTGACCCCGACGTGATACGATTTTGGTATCGCAGACCCCCGTCTTTGTTCAGAAGGCGCCTCCGCTGATTTTCGCGGACTGACGAGACAAGGGACTCTGCAAACCAATCGTATTACCGAACACAATTTTTAAATTGCCACGTATCAAAAAGGAGGATAAAAAGGAGCTCTCAGGGAACTCAGGGGAGATCGGGGAAGATCTCCAGAGCCACGGCTAATTAATTCGCTTATAAAAATCTACGTGCACGAAGAGCCCACGCAGGAAAAATAACTGTAAGTATCATGTGGTTGAGCGAGGTGTGATTGAGCGTGTGTGAGACGTGAAATTTTCACGAAGTGAGTGCGGACCCCAAGATCGCAGTTCCTCTCTCCCATGAGGGAAGAGGTCGGTCGCGGGGGAATTGAGAGATATAAAAGAAGAGGGGGGAGTGGTAAAAGCCCCGGTGACACACGTCAAGCCCAAATCTTCTGAGAAAGTTCGGGGGATCGATCACGGAAGACCAGAAGGGAAGGGACGTTCCTTAGAGTTCGGGAACTGGTAAACCTTCTGGTCTCGGACTGGGTAAGTCCAAAGATAGTATATTGGAAAAGAGAGCTGTTACCAGCGGAAAACCTCTGGAATGGTTCTCTGCGGGGCTAGTAAACTGGTAAGGTGTATTAGTAAAGAGAGCTGTTACCAGCAGAAAACCTCCGGAACGGTTCTCCGTGGGGCCAGTAAATTGGTAAAATATCTGAGTAAAATTGCAAATGGTACCGATCACAACTGAAGAAACTCAGCGCAGAGTAAAAAAGGTAAGATAAGCTAGCTAGAAAATAAAAAAATATGGGGCAGAGAAAAAGTAAGACCCAGAAAAAGTCCCAAGAAAAACCCACGAAAGGAAAGAAGCAGAGCATACCTGAAATCCCTCGGGATAGTCCCCTGGGGTGGTTATTAGAACACTGGGGGGACTGTTCGGACCGAAGTATAAAATCCAAAGAGAAAATGATCTATTATTGTATCGAAATTTGGGGAGGTAAAGAAATCAGAGATCACCTGATGTGGCCTACATTTGGCACATTTGAGAAATGGACGTGCCAAGCCTTAAATAATTATGTGGGTTCACGTAGTAACGAGGAGAAAGAATATGCAAAAATTTGGGAAGATGCTAGAGTAGGACTCTTCACAGTAAGAACTCAAGAGAGTCCTACGATTAAAAACGGGACTTGGGAGCCTCTAGATCATCTTCCTCCCCCCTATATAGCTCCTCAGCACCAACCTGTAATACCAAAAGCACCTTAGATAGATGGGGCGGCGGCGGCAGCAGTGGCAGTCATGTTACCAGAACCGGCTCCGATGTCGCAAATACTTCCCCAGCTCCCGACAAATCCTTTTCTGCTGCCCATAGGAGACAAAAGACAGATGGTTCCTGTTAAGGTAAGTGACCCTCCTCTAGCTAGTAGAACACGACTACAAACTAAGAAGCTGGTTGATAAGTCTGGAGAGGGCAATGACGAAACATCTAAGCTTTTACCATTAAGACAAACACCCGCTGCTCCGGGGGTTATTGGGTACATGAATATACCTATTAATACCGGGGATGTAAGGGCATTTAAGAAGGAGATGGGGAAATTAATGGATGATCCGCTGGGTGTGGCAGATAGACTGGATGAATTTTTGGGAACTAGTATATATTCATATGAGGATATCGGTGCGATTCTGAGGTCTTTATTTAATACTGAGGAACAGGAAATGATAAAACAAGCTGGAATACGTGACTGGGAACGAAGAAACCCACAAGGGACCCCGGGAAATCAGAAATGGCCAAATCAAGACCTGGGGTGGGACCCACAAACAGAAGAGGGGAGACGAAATATGATCGATCTAAGGAATATTGTTATACAAGGAGTTAGAGATGCAGTACCTAGGGGGCAAAATATGAGTAAAGTTTTTGGAGAATGCCAAGGTAAAGACGAAACACCTACCGAGTGGCTCGAAAGATTAAGGCGAAATTTACAAATGTATTCAGGAACGGATCCTTCCTCACTAGTGGGGGAAGTTTTGCTTAAAACTCAATTTGTTGCTAAATCTTGGGAAGATATTCGGAGAAAATTAGAAAAAATAGATAATTGGCAAGGAAAAGAATTACAAGAACTCCTTCGAGAAGCCCAGCGTGTTTATATGCGAAGGGACGAGGGGAAGCAAAAAGCGCAGGCAAAAGTGTTAGTAGCGGCGGTTTGGGAAGCCCAGAAACAGGAACAACCCAGAAATGTGGCAAGTCCAACACAAAACATAGTACAATGGAAGAAATCTCCCTTCCACCAAAAACAATATTTTGGGAATCAAAGGACTGTCCCGGAATGTTTTTATTGCAAAATGAAGGGACATTTTAAAAAGGATTGTAAAAGGAGATTAAGAGATGAACAAATTTTTCAAACTGATTAGAGGTGTCAGGGGCTCTTCAATTTAGGGTCTATAACATCAAAAGAGCCCTTGATAAAACTAAAATTGGGACCCTTAAAACAAGAACTAATGTTTTTAGTAGATTCTGGAGCTGAACGGAGTACAGTTCAGCAATTACCCTCGGGGTGTGTTAAAAGCAAAGAAACCATGGTGGTAATTGGTGCTAAGGGGGAACTGTTTAAAGTACCTGTTATTAAAAATGCTGAAATAGAATCCGAAACAAAGACATGTTTAGGTAATTTGTTATTAGTAGAAGAAGCAGATTATAATTTGTTGGGAAGAGATTTAATGGTGATTTTAGAAATTAGTTTGATTGTGCAGGAGGCACGACTGGTGGTGAGTTTGTATAAGTTAACCATAGAAGATGAGAGCGAAATAAATCCAAAGGTTTGGTATACTCAGGGGGAGGCCAGTAGAATAGAAATGACACCGACTCGTATAGAAATTGAGAGACCAGAAGAACCCATTAGAATTAAACAATATCCAATCCCGATGGAGGGTCGGAAGGGGTTAAAGCCGATAATAGATAATCTTATTTTACAAGGAACATTGGAGCCGTGTATGTCTAGATACAACACCCCTATCTTAGCGGTATTAAAACCTGATGGAAATTATCGGCTTGTACAAGACTTAAGAGCAGTGAATGCAAGGACTAAAACTTTATTTCCCACGGTTCCAAACCCATATACTTTGTTAAGCAACATCTCTCCTGAGGCTATATGGTATAGTGTAATTGATTTAAAAGATGCATTTTGGGCTTGTCCTTTGGCAGAAGAGAGCCGGGATTATTTTGCTTTTCAGTGGGAGGATCCAGAAACAAACAGAAAACAACAGTTAAGGTGGACTTCACTACCTCAAGGGTTTGTGGATTCTCCAAATTTATTTGGACAAGCTTTAGAACAGGTATTAAGCCAGTTTGAACCTGTGAATGAAACTAAGTTGCTTCAATATGTGGATGATCTTTTAGTAGCTGGTCAGTCTGAGACAGAGGTGAGAAGGACTACCATAAAATTGCTGAATTTCTTGGGAGATAGGGGTTTAAAGGTTTCAAAATCCAAATTACAGTTTACAGAACCTGAGGTTAAATATCTTGGACATTGGTTAACAAAGGGAAAGAAGAAGCTAGACTCTGAAAGAGTGACAGGTATTGTGGCTTTGCCTTCTCCTAGTACAAAAAGGGAAATCAGGCAAGTATTAGGGCTTGTTGGATATTGTCGACAATGGATTGAAAATTATAGTGAAAAAGTAAAATTTTTATATGAAAAATTAACAATGGATCAAATTAAATGGACAGAACAGGATGAAGAAAAGTTTAAACAGCTAAAGGAAGCACTCATAACGGCTCCTGTTTTAAGTCTTCCAGATGTAAAAAGGCAGTTCCAGCTGTTTGTGGATGTAAGCAATCATACTGCCTATGGAGTTCTAACCCAGGATTGGGCTGGTGCAAGAAAACCTGTGGGTTATGTATCAAAGCTGCTGGACCCTGTGAGCAGAGGATGGCCCACGTGCTTGCAAGCTATAGTAGCAGTGGCATTGTTGGTAGAAGAAGCTAAGAAAGTGACTTTTGGGGCACCTGTAATAGTTTTTACCCCCCATAGTGTAAGAAATTTATTACAACAGAAAGCAGAAAAATGGCTTACTGACGCACGGTTACTGAAATATGAAGCTATGCTAGTTCATTCACGTGAATTAGAATTGCGAACAACAGGTGCACAGAATCCAGCACAATTTTTATTTGGGGGTGTCTCAGAGACACCCGCTCACGATTGTGCTGAAATCGTTACATTACAAACTAAGATCAGACCAGATTTAGAAGAAGAAGAATTGAGTGAAGGGGAAAAATGGTTTGTAGATGGTTCGGCAAGAGTAATAGATGGAAAAAGAAAGTCAGGCTATGCAATAGTGGACAGTAAGACAGGGCAAGTGATAGAGTCAGGACCATTAGATCCTAGTTGGTCGGCTCAGGCATGTGAATTGTATGCGGTTTTGCGGGCGTTACAGGGGCTAAAAGAAAGAAAGGGAACGATATACACAGACTCAAAGTATGCTCATGGGGTGGTACATACTGGAAAGATGGAAAGATTTGGGAAGAGAGAGGACTAATTAACACTCGGGGAAAAGGTCGGATTCATGGAGAAATCATCAAAAGAATCCTAGAAGCAATCAGGGAACCAGCAGAAATAGCAATAGTCCATGTAAAAGGACCCCAATCAGGACTACAGTTCCAGACCAGAGGGAACAATTTAGCTGACAAAGAAGCCAAAAGTGCAGCCCTCATGAAGGTAAGTACACCTAGAGTAGGGGAACCTGAAACACTAGAATATCCCTCCCATCCTTCTGAAAAAGAAGTGGAGTTTTTTCAAAAGCTAGGAGCAAAATTAGAAGAAGGTAAGTGGAGGCTTCCGGATGGGAGGGAGCTTATTTCCAAAGACTATAGTAGGAAAATTTTGAAAAGACTACATCAACAGACACACTGGGGAACTAAAGCATTGGCAGAACAATTTCTAAAATTCTTTGGATGTAAAGGAGTATATGAATTAGCTAATCAAGAAGTGCAAGGATGCATAATATGTCAAAAGGTAAACCGAACAACTTCTCGAAAAGCTATATTGGGAAGTCGACCAATAGCACACCGTCCTTTTGAGAGGATCCAAATAGATTTCACGGACTTGCCAAAAGTCGGGAGATTCAAAAATTTATTAGTAATAGTCGATAAATTAACTCATTGGGTCGAAGCTTTTCCAACTGCAAGGGCTACCACCCGAACAGTGTCCAAAATACTGTTAGAAGAAATTATACCCCGATATGGTATAGTAACTTTTATTGATTCAGATCAAGGAACACATTTTACCTCAAAAATTATAAAACAATTAGTAGAAGCACTAGGAATCAGATGGGAATATCATACGCCCTGGCACCCCCAGAGTTCAGGCCAGGTCGAGAGAATGAACCAAACTTTAAAGGCGCAATTATCCAAATTAATGCTAGAGACTCAAATGACGTGGGTGAAATGTCTTCCTCTCGCTTTATTAAATATTAGAACTATGCCTCACTTGGAATCTGGACTCTCACCGTTTGAGTTATTATATGGGATGCCTTATGAACATGGTATGCCTGTAGGACATCCTGGGATAAAGGATGCACAAATAAAACCTTATCTCACGGCAATAAGCCAAAATTTACAAGAACTAAGAAAATATGGTTTAATTTCACAGAGCACACCTTTGGATTTTGCTATTCACAAAATACAACCAGGGGATAAGGTGCTTATAAAGTCATGGAGAGGAAGTTCACTAACACCTCACTGGGAAGGTCCTTTTCTCGTCCTCCTCACTACAGACGCTGTGATAGGTACTGCTGAGAAAGGCTGGACGCATGCTTCTCGTGTGAAGAAAGTAGCAATCCCACAAGAATCATCTAGTTGGAAAGTAACTTCTTCTCCAGGAGATTTAAAGATAAAGCTCCGTCAACCTAACAAATGAGCCATCTAGATCAGATAAGTTGTATCAACGAGAATTGTACTTGTTATCCCTTTATCACTTTTAAGTGTAAATATTGTAAAGAGTTTTGGGTAATTCATTGTAGCAGTGGTTACCCCCCCAGGGCATTGTGTACTAAGTGTTTAGAAGAGGAACTGGAGCTGACTAGCCTGGTATTACGGCTTGCTACCAATTTAGGGATAATTGAATTAGATTCATTCGAGTGGTATCAATTGTTTAACAAGGGGGTAAGGGGAGAATTGGAATCAAGAGCCCAAATTTTAAATATCGAGCGCCGACGATTAAACAAAGTACCGTGCAGTGCAGATGCGGTTAAGCTCTCTCGCTGGGAAACATTTAAAAGGAGATACACTACTCGGGTCGATATTAGGGGTCCGGAAGAATACGACTGCTGCCGTGAAGATGGCTTACCCCGCCTCTGGCGGCAACCCAGCAGGCGGAGGCGTCGGCAGAGGAGTACACATATGGGGGCCCCGATGATCCTGAACCTGGTCACATACCAAGTGACCAGTTCAACATTTGAGAGCACAACCCCAGCAAAAGGGAAAAACCTAAGCATTGATTGTGAAATGTGCAAACTGTTTCTCCAGGAGAGACAAGGCGTTTCCCTTGACCGCACTAACTACTGTGAAAATGGAAGATTAAGCAGGTACTGTGAAATTAACGGCACTCGATATGGGATTTGCAAATTAGACAATGAAATAAATTGTATTCCCTGGAATGTAAGACCTAAAAACCGGCAGTCAAAGCTCTTGGTCCAAATTAATAAAAATCAAAAAAAGGAAAAGAGAGACATCAACCTTAAACACATACCAGAATGTAAATTATGTAATCAGACAGTATGGATTGGTGGACAAATGAAATCTGTGTTTTTAGGATACTCTCGAGTCAACCCTCAATGTTATGAAAACTCTAGATTAGACATATGTATAATGGAAGGAAAAACTTATTGGGTAGGACAAAATGTAAAATATACTAGTAATATGGTTTATAACCATTATTTAGTTATGGCAAATGGCATGGGAACAAATAATGACCAGATATGTTCACAATATGAAAAAACCTTTTGTTTTTTAAAGAACAAGGATGGAATGGACCCAGAGCACAGTATTAAACAAATGACTTTAGAAATAAAAAGACAGGAGTATGAAATGAGGAAAAGAAAATTAGAACAAGAAAGATTACAAATGTTAAGCAAACGATATGATTAATTAGAAAGGCAATATGATGAAGGAGAATTACTTACCTCTAACCAAAATTTGTTTATCGATTTAATGCAAAAAATTGCTACTGAATTAGGATTATCTAATTGTTGGATCTGTGGAGGATTAAAATCGGCAGAAAAATGGAATTGGAAAGGAGAAGGATTAACCCCCGAGCAACTCCTAAAATGGAATCAAGGGAAAACTTTCGTGTCTACCCAAAGACCCAAAGGTTGGATCTTAGACCAAAAGATAATTGGAATAATTTGTGTCAGCCGCGAGGGTAAAGAGTTCACTGATGTGGTGGGATATACACCCTGTATCTCCACTCTTACAGTTAACTCACATAACAAGAGTAAAATTTGGCAGCCTGCAAAACCGGCTGGGTATTGGAGTCAGATAAAAAGAGAAAATTGTGAATGGAATAATAATATAAATTTATGTTGGTACGAGAGTGCTGGGGCTAATCCTTTTCAATCCCTTGAAAATTTAAAAATATATTGGCAGGAACCAGAAAACCTGAAAATAACTTGGAATGCCCCAAATGGCATTTATTGGATATGTGGGAAAAAGGCATATAGCGAGTTGCCTCGAAAATGGAGAGGTTCATGTACCTTAGGCATGATTCGACTTTCATTTTTTACACTCCCAGAATCTGGGAGTAGCCTCTTAGGGGCACCTTTATATGAGACATTAAACAGGAGAAAAAGAGAAATTGAAAAAGAGCTTCCCATGGCCGGAGGTACTCAAAAATGGGGAGAAGAAGAATGGCCTGCTGAAAGAATTATAGAATATTATGGTCCTGCTACATGGGCTCAGGATGGAAGTTATGGATACCGGACCCCGGTGTATCTGCTAAACAGACTAATTAGGCTCCAAGCTGTAGTAGAAATTGTATCAAATCACACGTCAGATGCTCTGGAGCTCTTGGCAAAACAACACACTCAAATGCGAGCATTTGTATATCAAAATAGAATTGCTCTAGACTATTTATTAGCAGAAGAAGGGGGAGTTTGTGGGAAGTTTAATGAATCAGAATGTTGCATTGAAATAAATTATTATGGAGAAACAATTAGGGGGCTTGCAGCAGAAATCAAAAAAGTTGCTCATGTTCCTGTTCAGAAATGGAATTCTATTTTACAAGCATTCTGGTGGGATCATTTGTTCGAGGGAGCATGGTGGAAGAAGGTAATATTCTTTATCTTGTGCTCAATAGCAGGGATAATATTTGTGCCCTGTTTAATCCCTTGTTTTATTCGACTGATTCATTCAGTAGTACAAGGCGTGCAAGTAGCAGCAATGCCGATAGATCCAGAATTGGCTAATTGAAAAGTAGGATACCACACTAACATCTCAAAAATTATGGAGTTAAGAGAAAACCAAGAAAATAGTAGAGCAGCAGAAGCTCTAGTGAAATTCGAAGAATAAATAAGAAACAATGATAAAACTTTGCGACAACAATATAATGAGTATGAATATTTGTAAATGTGTTTATAAAAGTATATTTTAAGCACGAATAAATGTTACCAATTAGAAAAAGGAGGGATTGTTATAAATAAAATGGGTAATTCATGCTCAAATATACAATATCAAACTATGTATCAAAGTTAAGATGTAACCAATGTTAAAAGCGAATAAAACTAGTCTTGGGAGAATTGTAACCCTTACAGGAAAACTGATTTATGTAACCAATGTTAAAAGCGAATAAAACAAGTCTTGGGAGAATTGTAACCCTTTCAGGAAAACTGATTTACATCCCTAGAACTGAACTACAAGGATAACGACCCATCAAGAAAGAAGTTAAGGTGTCTCCTAACATTTACCTTTTCAAGGAGGACTTCTTGGAAGAGCTGATCAAAATCTATGAGAAATTTCTTCCTGAGCTTGACTGATTAAAGATCTGCGAAAACTCCCCTCCCAGGTGCAAGGTGCTAACGACTGGATCTGGAACCAAGATATGGAACATCATGAACCATCAGATAACATCCTCCGGTGATGCATTCATCAGAGGCAGGATGTGTTTTGTTCCTCCCAGCTTCGTGAATAGTATGCTTCATGCATATGCCGATTGACAGAAATAACATCCAAGATCTGGACTCTAGGGGAAAAACTGTATAAAAACAAGCCAGTGGAAACAGTGGTTGTGAACAGAGGGAGGTCTGATGCGATAGAGGTCAGACCTGTGTTCACCCAGTTCCAATCCCGGGCTTGGCACTGTCTCCCTTTTCGATCGTGGCTTTGCGTGTTTGTATTCTCGGACACGTAATAAATTTTATATTTGTTTTATATTAATTGGGCGCATTTTATTTATATCATGGCCACAGACTGCTTTAAACAGACATCCCTTATCTCCCCTCGCACTAGGTGGAGAATTAGCAGGGTGAGGAATTGCACACACCAATTCCAGGAGAGATAATTGAATATCTGCCCTGGCTCTGGCTCTTCTTGCCAAAGCCAATGGCAGAGGCTGTACCCGTGGCATCCCTGTTTCTGTCACCAGCTTCAGAAGGTGTTTCTTTATTTCCCCATTCATTCTTTCTGCCTGACCCAAACTCTGGGTGTGCCAGGGCATTTGGAGGTGCCACTGTGTTCCTAAAGCAGCCATAACACCCTGAAGGATATTTCCTGTAAAATGAGTTCCCTTGTCTGAGTCTATTGCTTCCAGAATCTCAAATCTTGGAATTGTTTGTTCCAAAACTACCTCACTAACTGATGCAGGGATTGCTGAAGCAGTCGGAAATGCTTCTGCCACCCTGTGAGCTGACATGCTGTTAGCAGAAGATATTGCAGCCTTCCTGCTCAGGGCATTTCAGTCCCAGGCTCTTACAAGCACACACAGCTCGGCCATTTGAGCTGAGCATGCGGGCGGTGACTCGCGCTTTGTCTCATTCCCTTTCCTTCATACCAGCGTGTCTTGTAACTCTTTTCCCTTCTGCTGCCCTTGAAGAGCGGTCCATAAGCACATTTTCTCCCTCAGGCCAGGGAATGTCTGGTAAATCTCTCCTAGATCGGCTCTGGAGCTCTGTCACTTGAGTGCAGCCATGGGTTTCTTCCCAGCCCCCCTGTCCAGGGCCGTTCAAACAGAAGGCTGGGTTAAACCCTTCCCCTGTCCTCAACTCTAAATCCTCCTGTGCCATCCAACAAGTTTCATACTGCAATAACCAAGCACTGCTCATCCATTTAGAGGCTCCTTTGGTTACCGAAGCTTTAACTTGATGCCAGACTTGAACAATAAGAGATTCTGCTGCTGTCAGTTTTCAGGCCTCAGTTCCCATTAAAGCCGGGGCTGCACAATTCTGCAGACAATGAGGCCACTCTCTGGCCACTGGGTTAAACATTTTAGCACAGGAATTCCTTTGGCATGGCCCTGTTTACCATCCACATGCAATTCAAATTCTTTTTCCCTGTCTGGGAGGGCCAGGGCAGGAGGCTCAGTTAATCTGCTTTTGAACACATGAAAATTCTGCTTTCCTTCTGGTGTGCATGATCCGGTTTTTTGAGTGGCAGGAGAGGAGTGTTGTAGGGAGAGATGCCTGGCTCCAAAAGCCCTGCCTTTAGCAGGGACTCAGTAACAGGCTGTAACCCCTTCCTTGCCTCCCTGGGAACAGGGTATTGCTTTTAGACACCCCTTGTCCTGGTTGCTTCAAAGGAATTTGGAGAGGCTCCATATCTAATTTTCCCTATTTCCCTGGGTCCGCCCACACTTGTGGGTTCACTTCAGCAGAGACTTTGCCAGACATTTGACACAAAAGTACAACAGCATTAGCCTCTGTATCTCCTTTTACAATATTAATTTGCATTCCCACTTTAGCCACCAAATCCCTTCCCAGTAAATTACAATCACAATTAGGAGCAAACAGAAATTGATGCGTTTCAAACCTATCCCCCGCATCTATTAATATAGGTTGAATAAAACACACCTGCTCATCTTTCCCACTTATTCCCTGAAGAATCAAAGAACTTCTTGACAGTTTTCCCCACTTGGGTCTCAGATTGAGAGTGGATGGAGAGGCCCCTGTTTCTATCAGGAAAGGGCTCCTCTCGATCCAGATGCACCCTGAATGTTCTCAAGGGCTCTGGTGCGGTGGGTCCCTGGTGTGCTGGGAGCTCTGGCAGCCCTAACAATCCATGTCCATCAGCGGGTGGACTTCCTCCTGCTGAGGGTTCTCCTGTGTCTGCTTGCAGTGTCCTTGTGCCCTGCAGATGGAACCCTGATTCCTTGGCAGGGGCTGTTTGGGTCGGCTCTCCCCTGCCGAGGAGGGCAATGCCTGTGCCAGGTGCTTGTGGCCGAGCCCGTCCCCTGGGTCCTGGGGCCCCCTTGGGCCCTGTGGTTCATCCCTCAGGGGCTGTAGAAACTCTGCCATGGCCTTTGCCTTCACCTTGGCCTTTTCCTCATCCCTTCTTGCATTCACCTGCTGTGCCCTTGTGACCAAGTGCTCCAGGGGCTTCTTCTGCCTCTGCTGCAGCCCCCTCACTGCCTGTGGGTGCTCATCCTGTGACAGCTGCTGAGCTTTCTGCATAATGACTTGTTTTTTCAGTGTCCCAAACAAGATCGATAAAATCCTGATCCTTCCACATCCCACAGCCTCATGGGGGCCGGCGGCCACTGCCGGCCCTGCCCGGGTGGTGTAGGGGTCAGGCAGTGCCCGGAGCTGAGCCCCGGCTGCCCCACAGCCCCGGTCTGGCCCTACAGCTCCCCACAGGCCCGCAGCCCAAGCTTCTGGTCTCGCACCTCTGTGCCCTGTCCTTCCGGTCTCAACCACAGGGAAAGACACTGAAATCCTGAACTTTGTTTCTCTGTCCTGGAAACTGGGGGTACTAAAGATCTGGATCAGCTGGAAAATTTTAAGGATAAGACGGTGCTGTAAAAAATTCCAATTGTCACTTTTTTCTCTTCCTCCTCTTTTCCATCTTCCTTTTTCTTTCTTACCACATAGATGCCTCCTGCTGCTGTTTGCCTGAACCATATTCCTGCACACTCCATTCAACCAATGCTTTCCCAGCACACCAACACCATCCATCCCCTGTTGCTTAGAGCCCTTCTCGACTTCCCTTTTTACCCCTGCTGGGTGTCTATGTCCTTAATTACCTCTGAGACAATTTGCCAACTACCTCAATATTCTCCCCTTTTGTATAGGAAACTATGTCCCTGGTTCTGTTAAGGCTTTGTTCTTCTTCTGGAAGTTCAGGAATTGAGCAGGACCTTGGCTGAGCAGCAGTCTGTGTCAATTAGTAACATTTTCTGGAACTGATGGTTTCTCCTGTCACTTACTTATGTCCAAGTGCCTGGGCCTGTCTCCAATGGGATTCACAGCATCTGTTTGCAAAGACACATTCCTGTTCTTCCTTCCATGGGGGTCCCCCGTTTGCGGGACATCCCCCTGGAGCAGGGTGTCCCCCGTTGCTGCAGGCGCGGCCCTCAGGCAGCGCTGAGCCAATCAGATGGCGCGGCCCTGGGTGACTCAGCAGTTGCCAGGCAGACCCGCAGCGCCCGGCGCTCCCCACCTGGAGCCCACCTGTGCCCCGGCGCCAGCGCCCCCCGCGAGGGGAATCTGGGGAGGTGGGAGTGGGGGAGCGCCAAGGCCGGGCCCCCCCGTGCTGTCCTGGCGGAAGTGGCTGCGGCGGGGGCCGAGTGCGGGCAGGAGCAGCCGAGAGCCCAGCGCTGCCCCAGCCCGAGCTGCCCCAGCTGCATCGCTGCTCCTGCTGAGGGATCCGAGAGCTCAGGGGGCAAGAGCGAGCCAGGGGTGGGTGCTGGGCCTGGGGGGAGGAGGAGAAAGGCTGGAGGAGCAGGGTTGAAGAACAAAATGGTCAAAGGATGCAGGTGGGAGCAGAAGGTGGGATTATGCAGAAGGAGTAGTGGGAGGAAGAGGAGTGTGAGGAAGAGTAGGGATACAGGAGGAGGAGGAGGAGCAGGAAGAGGAGGCACCCCAAGGTTCCACCACTCCCTGTTATCTGCAGCCTCCTCCCAGCCCCAGGATCATTGCCCCTCCCCCTTCCCATCCAGCAGGTGACCAGGGAGGGGGATCCACGATTTTCCCGGGGGTGAATCTTGGTGTTTCTGAGGTTTATTGGGCTACCTGTTTGTGCTGTTGCGGTGGCCTGGTTCAAGCCCGGCACGGTGGCCCTATCCCTGGGCCACTCGGTCCATGTGCTCCTGACACCAACGTGGTGGACAGCAAATGGCGTTTATTGAAGGGTCACAAGGGTTTTTATGGCTTGGGCAGTCTGTGTCACTTCCTTCAGCCCACGTCCGGCTGGGTGCAGCCGGGCAGGGAGCAAGGGGGGGAGGGCATCCTGGCTTTCCGTTACAGCCCGAAATCTTCTGTACGCATGTCCCTAACTCTCCACATTTCCCCCCTCCCTCATGATTAGTAAAAAACTGTAGATAATTATAAAATGTAGATATTATAAAATTTCATGGGTTAGTGAAGTTAGTATAAAATTGCAAGTGTGTTAGTAACAGGCACGCCTTAGAGTAATTGTCGGCGTTCTACGAACATAATGTTAGCTGTTTCTAAACGCTTTTTAACGTATAGCACTACTTTGTTTAATATGCAAGGCTCAAAGATCAGTATTAGTAAGATTATTGCGACTGGGCATATTAGGGTAGAAATCAGGGTGGTGAGCCATGGGGACTGGTTGAACCATGATTCGAACCAACCCTGTTGAGCCTCTCTGTTCATTTTTCTTAGATTTAGTCGGTTTCTCAGTTCGGCCATGGAGTCTTTAACAACTTCGGTGTGGTTTGCATAGAAGCAACATTCCTCTTTCAAGGCGGCACACAGGCCTCCTTGCTGCATGAGCAAAAGGTCCAGTCCTCGCCTGTTTTGGAGGACGACTTCTGAGAGTGAGGAAAGGGATTTTTCTAGGAAAGAAATGGATTTCTCAATCCTCTGCAAGTCCTCATCGACAGTCATCTGCAGTTGGGCCAGTCCTTGGTGTCGTGTCGCCAGGGCAGAGACACCTGTGGCTGCACCGGTAGCTCCTAAACCGAGGAGCATTGCGATGGTGATGCCCGTTATCACTTCTCGCTTGTGGAGCCGGTTGGAGTCCTCGAACAAGCGGTACACTTCTTCTTGGCGATACAGGACTCTGGGGACAATTAAAACTTGGACACAAAGTCGTTAGAATAATCGACTTTGTCAATGGGTATGCATGGGCTTACCCCGGATCGTTGACAGACCCACATTCCCGATGCAGCTGGGATCACCCGCCGGAATTTCCCTCCTTTAAGTTTGACGAATTCTTGGCAGACGTTGCCCATCTGCTCTGCCAAGGTTGCATTGCCAAAGCATTTGCCTTGGCCCATAACCTGGCCTAGGGTAATGCCTCTCCGAGGGGTGTCCCATCTGCATTGGCGAGGATTGTCTGACTTTGAAAAGATGAACGGGAGATCAAGGGCAACACCCTCGTAAAACAGCGGCTGTGCATCATAGCATAACCAGCATGATTCTGTGAGGTTCGGGTTGGATTGGTTTAACGATAAAAAGGTAGCATTTAACACGCTTAAGAACGGATTGTAGAGGGTTGGTTTGGCTAAGAGATCGGATGGGGAGGAGTGTTTTGCGGCTAGAGCCACGGTTAGCTGCAATCTCCTCTCTGGGTTTACTTATTACAAGAAACGGATTGGGTCCAACTGATTGGGATATTGGGGGTGGGAATCTGAAAATTTGTATGTTCGCCCAGATGCGGCGATCACAATGAATAAACGCTGTCCACACTTTGCCTGTGGCCCAGCTATCATGGGTCGGCTGTAGGATTGTCATTACATAGCCTGTGCAGGTGTGCTGTTTCTTGCCTCCGGGCATGAGTATGTGCTTATCCATAGAAAATTTTGGTTCGAGACAGCCGTGGGGAGTATACTTAATTTGTAGGAATTTGTCAGGCTATTGTGGTTTCCATCTATCTCTTGTCACAATGGTTTCACACCCCCAATATCTACAATACCCATACTCTGGGTAATTACAGTAACTTTTTCCTGGGTTGGAAGCGGGGCACCAATAGGTCTGAAGCAATGTCGTCTCCTCAAGTTTGGGGAGCCCCGTATGCAAGGGAAAAATGTCTTTTAACCTGAACTCGAAAGATGGGGTGTCGGCTGTAACAATTTCTTTGATGGCTCTCTCACTTGAGAGATGGCGTAGAACCCACCTGAACGGCTGGTGAGGGTAGTACTTTGTGTCCGCCTGTCCTCCGCCTACTAACCCTAGAAACAAGATAACACAGAGATGCCGATGCTGCTTTGATTTTGATGATGCAGGCTTCTCAGGTGATGTCGGGTTGCTCGGTGGTCTCTCTCTCTTTCCTGGTAGTGAGGCGTACGGGTTATGGGGGCGTCCGATGATCCAGTCCTGCAAACAAAATCTCACAATTCTCATTAGCTCTACTCTGAAGGTCTGGTTTGATAGATTTAAGTGGACACCATTTAATGTCCCCATCTTTTTTAACGGCCGCATACCCCCGCCCCGTGAGCACTAGTCTCCAACCTTGTTCCCACTCCCCTAGTTCATTCCTGACCACAACCCGTGGGCCTTCTTCTAGTGCCCGAGTGGCCCAGTGTCTCTGGGCAGGACTGTTTGTTTCAGCCCCTCTAGGGAATTGATTTAACGCTAGCAACGCGGTTGCTAGTATGCGGGCCTGGTCACTTGAGGGAATGGCATTGGTGAAACCTTCTGTCTTAGCTAGCACTTCCAGTTTAGTTTTCAGAGTCTGATTTGCTCTTTCAATGATGGCTTGTCCGGTGCTGTTGTATGGGATGCCATGTACCAAGGCGATGTTCCATTTCGAGACGAATGCACAGACCGTCTTTGAGGTGAAGTTTGTGCTGTTGTCTGTTTTGATTTGTTTTGGAACTCCAAGCCATGCCATGGCTGTCAGCCAATGTTGGATGGTCGCTTTGGAATCGGTCTTGGAATGCTGTGTAGCCACTATCATACCGCTGTATGTATCCACAGTAACTGCGAGCCACGCTCGGGGTTTTAGCAGTTGGCATAGTGTAAAGTCTGTCTGCCATATTTCTGAGGCTTTGAGGCCTCTAGGGTTGACACCACTTGACCACAGTGGTGATTTCTGACAGTGAGGGCACGTGGCGACGACATGCTTTGCGTCTGCAGCAGAAATTCCGCACTTCTTCGCAAGTGCTTTTGCTCCGATGTGAAGGGATTCATGCAACTGATGGGCTTCTTTCAGCGTCCATACGCCCTTTGCGGCAGCGTCAGCCTTGTCATTGCCAATCTGGTAGAATCCTTTGATCGGGTCATGGCTGTTGACGTGGATTTCCGTGAATAGAGTGCTTCTTCTAGCATCGTTGCCACCGTGGACACTGACACACCTGGTCTGGACATGGCTAGGCAGAGCTTGGCCACAAATGTGGAGTCAGTCACAATGTTAAGGTGTTCTTCTGGGAACAGTCCGCACGCTAGCACTATGGCAGCCGCTTCAAGTTGCTGGACTGAGAGCGTGGGGTCGGTTGTCTTAACACATTGCCATTGTTCTCCTGACTGCCATACTGCTGCTGCGGTGGAGGTCAGCAACGATGCGTCCGTGAAGATGGTTGGTCCTGCTTGCGGTCGGTCGATTATCTTTGGTGGGAGATCGATGTCGATGACTGTGAGCAGCTGAGTCCAAGGGGGCTTGGCCGCGTAGCAAATCTCTCCTCCGAAGCCTGCAAGGGCCATGGCTAGGTATTCGGATACTGTTGTTGACTGCGTGGAGAGCTGTTTGTGGAAGGGCAAGCATATCTTGGCAGGTTCGATGCCCAGATGTCCTAGGGCGAGTTTCCTGCCTTTCATGATGAGGTTGCTGAGGCACTCGACTCCCGGGGAAAAGGCGCGTGACGGTTTCCCCAAGACCACCTATTGTATCGGTTGGGCTTTGTCGGGGGGTCCTTGGGCTAAGGCCCCCACTCCCCCCTTTTTTGTAAAGTGGACATACAGATCGACCGGTGTGGTTGAATCCCATCTGGTGAGCATGCTCACTGACATCTGGTGTTCGATAAAGTTGAATGAGCTTGTCGCTTCTGGTGTCAGGGTTTTCTGCTCCCATGGGTTCTTTCCTTTCAAGAGGTCATTCAGAGGGTCCATGACCTCGGGAGGAATCAGGACGATGTTGCGGAGCCACTGTAAGGATCCTACCAGCTGCTGCACGTCATGGAGCGTCTTGATATCTCGGCGGATTTTCATGTGGGGAGGGGTTACGTAGGAGCTTGTGATTCCCACTCCTAGGAAGGTCACGCACGGTCCCTTTTTTATTTTTGCACTCGCTATTTCGAAGCCATTTGTCTTTAGGGCGTTGGAGATGGTGGATACCAGCTGGTCTACTTGGCTTGTTGATGGTGTGGCGATCAGGATATCGTCCATGTACTGCACGATGGTCACAGTTGGATTGCTCTGCCGGACTGGTGCTAGCGCTCGGTCCACTGTGATCTGGCAGATGGTAGGGGAGTTGATCATTCCTTGGGGTAACATTTTCCAATGAAAGCGTAGGTTGGGCCGCTGGCTGTTTGGAAAGACGATGGAAAAGGCGAACCGCTCTTTGTTGTCTTCGTGCAGGGGAATGGAAAAGAAGCAGTCTTTGATGTCGAGCACTGCGCAGGGTTGTCCTTTCGGTATCATCGAGTTCATGGGCAGCAAAGTTTGTACTGGGCCCATCGGCTGGATTCTCTTGTTCACTTCCCGTAGGTCGTGCAGGAGACGAAAGCCTTCGCCGGACCGTTTAGGTATTACGAAGATTGGGGTGTTCCATGGACTCGTGGAGGGTGCTATATGATTCTTGTGTAACTCACTGTAGCGGGTTGAATTTGGTTCCCCAGGCGGAACACTAATTCGTGTAGCAGTTTAAGGGTTAACTGTGGGCAGTAGCCCCCTGATGTCCCTTCTGTGAGATAAGCATCAGGAGGTATAAAGCAAAGCAGGCACAAAAACTTAAAGAATATAAACAAGTTTATTAACAGAGTTAAAAGAAGGAAAAGAAAGTCAGACTAAACCTTTAGAACACCTTTCTCCCCCCACCTCTGCTTCCTTTTACCACCAATGTAAAAGAAAACACAACCCTTGAAGATTCTAGTCAGTTCACCACCTATATAATAATTTCTGGTTTTCAGTTCACTTAGGGAGAGGAGTCTCTCTTGGTCAAAACCATGGAAACATCTCCACACGAAACAATCTCGTGCAGCTTCAGTGTCACAGCAAAGCAGCCGCCCGGAATGGTTTTCTGCTTGCATGTGAAAGTCCCATCCCCCGACTACAGTTTTCCCCACAGCTGTTTCGAGGGTTTCTTTAGCTAAGGGGGTACTATTTTTAAGGATGAGCAGTTCAGAAACAGAAGTTTTCTCCACTTATCGAAGTGCCTGAAAGGCATAAGGACTCTCTCTGGGAGTAGCCACATGGTCTGGGAACAGAGATCTTTCTCTCTGGTGCGATCTCTGCTCAAGTTTCTCATCAAATCACAGCTACTTCAGCATTGCAGCACAAGTACAGTTGCTAACAGCAAGTTACAGCTACTTCAGTGTTTGCTTGTTCTAGTACAAGCACCTTTGCTCACAGTTGCAGTTTGAACGCTCTAACCCCCCCTCATGCTTTCAAGAAATTACAATGGGTAGTCTAATATATCATAGTCCATCACCATGGTTTTTTCCAACAGAATTTCAGCTTCTAGGATTGAAGCATTCTCCTCAATCTCTTTCCTCGAGGTCTCAGGTTTTTCTTCCTCACTGACTTGGGCATCTTTATAGTGTTTCCTTCACAAGCCTTTACTTTCCTCTCTCCATCTGATCAGGGAGATGATTAGTCTCTGCAGGCTTCATCTGGTCTGGAAAAAAATCTTAACAGCACTAAAAGAGTTAATCTCCCCTGGGCTTTGCAGCTGGAACTTGGAATTTCTTATCTCTTGGCCACGTGATCCTGCCGGAGCAGTCTCAGGGGAATTTCAGCTGCTCTGGAGGTGAGGTGAGGGCCATCCTGGCCTCTGGGGGGGGGGGTGTCTGGCGAGCTGAAGTGACTGCAATCTCAGCCAAGCCACCCCCCGGCTGACCCGGGCCAGGCCTGGGCGGCAGAGCCCGGCCTGGCCCAGCCACCCCCCACCAGTTACCTGTTCGGCCACCGGAAGCAAGAGAGGGCTTCCCGGGCTTTTTCTCTTTCTTAAAATGTGGATCACAGAGGCGTGTCAAGCTCTCTAAGTGGTTTAGAAAGTTGCCAATATTCAACCTGGCCAGTTGATTGGGTCTAGAGGAAGCTGGAAGCACCTTTTTGCAAGGAATCACTTCCTGGCCGATGCAGCCTTCTTCAACTACAATTCCCAGCTACCCTAAACCACAACACTCACGGCTAACAAGCTCAAGGAGAGCGACCATTCGAGGCTTGGACAAGGGCCACTGCGGGACCCAGATTGGGTCGACTGATTTCCAAGTTAGTTTGATGGGCAATGGCGGGTATGCGGCAGTGGCCCTTAGAATAAATTTGTCACCCTAACGTCCAGCAGGGCTAGGGCATCTCTCCCCAACAAGGGCGGGCAATCTGACATAACGTATGTCGTAAGGATGATAGTCCTTCCTGGTCCGCTCTCGGTGCAGAGTGTTATTGCTATCGGTTGGGTGCTTCTGCAGGCTCGGGACAACCCTCCAACTCCGCCTACCATGGGGGCTTCTTCCAGCTTCCATGGTAGAGGCCAGTGTATGTCTGGGATGACGGTGACATCTGATCCTGTGTCCACCCAAAAGGGAAGGCAGATGGCCGAGTTATCAGAGCTGTTGTGGAGACGGCACACTGCCCACACGATCAGTGGGTGCTTACCCACCTTCACAGCAAGGGCCACCCATGGATCTCGTTCCCTTGCTTTCATAGCCAGGGCCACTCAGGGGCCTCACCCCCAGGGAGCTGTTCCTGGTATTCCTGAGATGTGGACAGGTTTGATTGAGCTACTGGTTGGGCGATGAAGTTGGACATTCCTTGAGGGGGTAATGAGCATGGAAGCCCCGTGCCCCATTGAGGGTTGCTGTAGCTGGGCCGCTTCATGTTCCAAGAGGGAGGGGGCTGGGTGCGGCCTGGCTGTCCCCTCCCTCTCCCGTTTCCCTGAAGCTTGGATCGGCATTCCTTAGCCAAATGCCCTTTCTTTCCACATGCCCAGTATGGTCCCCTGAGTCTCCCCTGGAGTGGTGGAGCAGCTACTGGTGGGCGTCCTGACTGGGGGCAGCTTACTGCCACGTGGCCTGCTTGGCCACACTTAAAGCATGCCATGACACTGGTTATTGCAGTGCGAACTGCGGCTTGGATGGGAGCTAGGTGTTCCTCTCGTGCCACATGTCTGATCATGGTTGCGATATTGGACCCAGGTGGCAGTGATCTTAAAATGTCCTTGGTGGCTGAATTGCATTGCTGGCGTAGGCACTCTGCTAGCACAGGACCCTTTGCCTCTGAAGGTAATGCAGAGGAATCCAATGCTGCCTGAAGGCGGTCCACAAACTGAGTGAAGCTCTCACTCTCACTCTGTTTTATATTGGACCACGGCGATGGTCTGGCAATTACTTTAGAAGCGGCATGGATGGCTTCTCGGGCAGCACGGGTTGTTGTCATGACCTCATGGGCCCGCAGGCCCTCTGCCTGTGCTTGTGGGGTGATCATGGTTGGGTCTGTGCCCATCAGCCTCTGTATGCTGGAGCCGTGCAGTGGATGATCTGCCCCTGTTACTAAGGCTAGCTGCTTAACACAATTGTCTTCCCATTCTTGTTTAAAAACGATCATCCCCGCCCCATCGAAGATTAGCCTGCAAGTCTGTTTGATGTCAAACAGGAGCATGTTGTCGCTACCAAACACGCTATCAATGAGTGTGGAGACCATGGCAGAACTGATCCCTTTATCCGCAATCGCTTTAACAATTGCTTGCACATCCTTCGGGTTTACTGGCGAGTAAGTCCTTTGGTTGCCGCCCGGACCGGGAACACCAGCTTGTTAGCTGGGGTCCATTCTGCGCAAGCTATTTTTATTTTCCGCCAGTCTGTAAGTGGAGTTCGATCCTTCTCTGATATCCCCTTAACCCACGCAGGAGCATTGCAGCTAGCGATTTTATACGCCGCTGCTCCCTTTTTTATAAAGCCCGTTTCGGTATCAGAATCGCTCTCTGACCGGCTTTCCGGTAGCTCGTCAGAGCTCCAGTCAGAGTCCGAGCCGGAAGTCGACTGACTGGAGGTTTCCGGGCTGCTGAGCCTTTTTCTCGGGCTCCGACCCCGCCCCTTCTCCCAGGGGTCGGGCCGTTCCCTCCCCCTGGGCTGCTGGGGGAGGGTTTTACCTTATAAGGACCTGAGTTAAGGCACGCCTTCTGATTGGTTTTGGGCTCCTTCTCGGGGGCCGCTCCTCCCCCTTGCTCGCCCGCGCCCGCTCCGCCCAGCGAGCCCTCTGCAGACCCGCTCCCCACATCGCTGTTCCACCCCCCCTCACGTGCTCCGGCGCCACTTTCAAACTTATACGGAGGTGGCTCCGTTTTATTAATCTCTTCAAGTTCTGATCTCACTGCCGCGCTCCGAGCTTCCCCCGCCAACCCCTGCCAAAACGCCTGAGCGCACTCTCCCCGCTCCGATTGTGGTGAGTCCAGGGGTTGTGGGTCGGAGCCTGGAGCCCGCGCGTCCGCGCTTCCGATCGGTTCGATCTCCCCCTCGGTTTGCGTTGTTGCTCCGATACCGAGCTGAGGCGTGGCTAGCAGACAAGTCCGCGCGGCTTTCCAGGTCTCTTGCTCTATCCGAGCCTTTTGCAGAGCCTGCTTAACTCTGCCCCATGCTTTGAGAGTTTTTCCTGAGCCTGAGGACATAGTATCCTCAGCCAGAGCATTAGTACACTTAGACCATACCTCCGGATGAAGGAGATCTACTGGACTCTCTATTACGCCCATTTTTATCAATCTCTGCATAGCGAGAAATAAATCTTTAAGCTTACAATCTATACCCCACTGTGCGTGGATCTCACTTATGACCTTCGCGACAGCGTCCATGCTTTTCGCGGGTCCAGGGACATCTCCCCCGCTGCACAGGTCCCGCTGTACAGCCGCCGGCGTCTCTGTCCAGGCGATCCCCGAATTCCGGGCTGTACTCGGTACTCCCGGGTTTTGGCACCAAATTGTTGCAGTGGCCTGGTTCAAGCCCGGCACGGTGGCCCTATCCCTGGGCCACTCGGTCCATGTGCTCCTGACACCAACGTGGTGGACAGCAAATGGCGTTTATTGAAGGGTCACAAGGGTTTTTATGGCTTGAGCAGTCCGTGTCACTTCCTTCAGCCCACGTCCGGCTGGGTGCAGCCGGGCAGGGAGCAAGGGTCAGACTGCAAGGGGGGAGGGGTCCTGGCTTTCCGTTACAGCCCGAAATCTTCCATACGCATGTCCCTAACTCTCCACATTGTGCTTTGTTTTTTTTTGTGGGGGCTGAATGTTTATATTTTGGAGGGGATTTTGGCTGAATTTTGATGTTTTGGGAGTTTTGGGGCTGTATCTTATTATTTGGGGGACCTTTGGGCTGAATCTTGGTGTTTTGGAGATTTTTACAGACACAAGATGACCAGGGATTGACTTGGGCGGGAGGAACCCCCAGCCCAAGGTGCTCACCCTTTGTTTTTCCCTCCAAACCAGGATTTGTCATTCTCAAGGCTTGGCTGGATGGAGGAGGAGCAAAAGCCCCGGAAATCCTGCACAAGGAGGGGCTGCAAATGCAGCCCACAGAGGTGCAAGGAGGAAAGAGTCCTCCTGTGCTGGGAAGGCGGCCGGAGATCCAGCCGGAGGTCGGATCTGGTGGAGAAACCTCACGCCGGGGAGAAGCCCCACAAGTGCTTCGAATGTGGGAAGGGCTTCAAGTGGAGCTCCAGCCCTATGGAACACCAGAGGACACACACCGGGGAGAGGCCCTACGAGTGTCCCGAGTGTGGGAAGGGCTCCAACTACAGCTCCAGCCTTATGCGGCACCTGGTGATCCACACCGTAGAACGGCCCTATGGGTGCTTGGAATGGGGGTAGAGCTTCGGGTGGAGCTCCATCCTGTGGGCACACCATCGCACTCACACCGGGGAGAGGCCCTACGAGTGTGAGGAGTGTGGCAAGCAGTTTCCAATCGGATCCAAACTCCTCAGACATGAGCGCATTCACACGGATGAGAGGCCCTTCCGCTGCCCCGACTGCGGGAAGGGCTTCAAGCAAAACTCCAACCTCATCCCCCACCGGCGCATCCACACCGGGGAGAGGCCCTATGAGTGTCCTGAGTGTGGGAAGAGCTTCTCCAGCAGCTCTAACTTGACCCATCACCAACGGAGGCACCACTAAGGGAAGCCCTGCGAGTGCCCCGAGTGCAGGAAGAGCTTCGTGCGCTGCCCCAGCTCCATCCCCCGTGGGAGGATCGGCGTTGGATGATCCCCAGTGACCCCAGCTGGACAGAGCCCTGGTGACCCCGTTCCAGGTGATCCCCGCTGGGTGGGGGGAAGGTGTTGGAGAGATTTCTTTGCCTTTTCCTTGTGCTGCTGGAATTTGGTTGGTAATAAATTCCCTCCCTGTGCCCAGGCTGGGTCTCTTATGCCCGTGCTGGTGCTCAGGGCAGGATCTCTCCCGCTCCTCCTCTCAGCTTCTGGGCCTTTCCTTGTATTTCCTGTCCCTGTGCAGGTGCAGAGGGCAGGGACAGAGCGGTTCTGGTGGCTCCCGGCATCCAGGCAGGGCCAGCCCAGCCCCGGGGGTTGCGAGGGGCTTGTGGGGGTCCCCCGTTTGTGGGACATCCCCGCTGGAGGAGGCAGCCCTCTGCAGCCCCAGGCCTCAGGCAGCGCTCAGCCGAGTAGAGAACACCTTCAGCTGGGGCCTCAGTTTTGGGGACACCTGAGCCCCTGGACATCTCCATCCCCTTTTGGGGTGCAGCTGAGCTCCGGGATATCTGGGTCCCCACTTTTGAGGCTCTATTAGGCTTTCACAGCCTGGTTTTGGTAGCAGGGTTGCTTCAGAGGTCTCTTCTGAGAGAAGGTTCTGGAAGCTTCCCATGTCTGGCAGAGCCAATCCCTGGCAGCTCCAAAGATGGAGGTGCCGGATGCAGGGAGCCCTGGGGATGCAGAGATCCCCCCGCAGCCCCTGGGAAGGAGGGAGGGGTTTTTAAGGGTCTTCTTTTCCTTCTCATTCTCTGGCTCAGAGTTTGTCAGTGTAATCAATTGTAATATCTCTAATTAGAGCCTGTTGTGCCCGTGCTGGTGTTTGCTGAGGGATCTCTCCCGATCCTTATCCCCACCCAGGAACCCTCGGTTCCATTTTCTCTCCCCTGTGCGGCTGCGGGGGGCAGGGACAGAGTGGCTTTGGTGGATGCCTGGCACCGGGCCAGCATCACCCCAGGCCATGGGCACCCCTGAGATCCCGCGTCCCTGGGGACACGTTTCTGGGCACAACTGAGCTCCCACCTGCCCAGCACCCCAAGGTTCCCCCTCCCCAAAAAAACCTCACTTCGGGGCTGCAGCGTCCCGAAAGCCCCTCAGCCAATCAAAAAACAGCCGGAACGCGCTGCAGCCAATCAAAGCTCAAAGAGTTGATGACTCCTCAGTTGTTGGGAGGAGCCTCAGAAAAAGAGGTCCCCAAAGTGCCCTCAGCCAATCAGAGGTGGCGTCTGTGCTGACCCCGTACTGGTCCGGACTGGTGCTCCCAGTGCAGCGCGGCTGCTTTGGGGCTGGCGGCACCCGCCCGGCGCTGGCCATGGCGCGTGTGGCGGCAGCTGGGGCCGTACTGGTGGCACTGGTGGTGCTGGGAGCGCCCCCGGCTGCGGGCACGGAGCTCTCGGGTGAGCGGGGCGGGGTGGGACACCATGGGAAAGGGGGGCAGAAGGGGAAAAAGGGGGTGTGAGATCCCCAAAGTGAGTGGGAGGAGGAGGAGGAGGAGGAGGGGACCCCATAAAGGAAGGGCGGGCGGGAAGGTGCTGACGATTGGGGAAAGATGGGGAAGGGGTGGGAGGGGGTGGGAAAGTGAGGAAGAGGGGAGGGTGGGACCCCAAACCTGATCTGGGGAGCAGCTGGAAATGGCGGGGGAGATGGGAGTTGTGGAAGGCGAATTCGGGAGAATGGTGGAAAAGAGGAATTGGTGCACTGGGCCGGAGGGCCCCATGGCGGCCATGGGGCACAGGGGGTGCGCAGTGGGAATCCGGCGTGGCTCCGGAGCTCAGGAGGTGATCAGGGATGCTGGGGGCACCTCCTGACCTGTGTCCTGCACACACAGGGGTGTTCCAGGAGATGGGAAAGGCCAAGTGTCACTTCATTAACGGCACAGCCCAGGTGAGGTTGGTGGAGAGGCACACCTACAACCAGGAGCAGGCCATGCACTTCGACAGCGATGTGGGGCACTGAGTGGGGAACACCCTGGATGGGGAGAGCCAGGCCCGGTACTGGAACAGCGACCTGGAATGGATGGAGTACCTGCGGGCTGCAGTGGACACGTGCCGGCACAACTACGAGATGTCCACCCCGCTCCTCGTGGGCCGCAGAGGTGAGCGTGGGGCAGAGCGTGTCCCCTCGGGCCCTGCCCTGGGAATGACCCTGCAGCCTCCCAAAATCTCCCTGGGAATCACCCCAGAGCACTCAGCCCTCCTTGTGCCACTCCCTGGGGCCTCTTTTCCCACCCCCAGTGACTCCAGTGACTGTCCCAGTGCCCTCCCAGTCCTTCCCAGTCCCTCCCAGTCCATCCGAGTCTCTCCCAGTGCCCTCCTGCGTGCCAATAACACCCGCGCGTGGATGTGCCGCCCCTCAGCCAATCAGAGCGCGCTCTTCCGATGACTCATCAGTTGCCAGGCGGATCCGCAGCGCCGAGTGTCCCGTGCTGTACTCGGCCTCCCAGTGCCGCGCGCTTCATTCCCAGTCCCTCCCAGTGCCACCCCAGTCCCTACCAGTCCTTCTCACTCCACTCCCAGACCTCCACCCTCTCTCCCAGTGCCCCACAATCAACTCCCCTCTGTCCCAATGCCCTCCCATCCATTCCCAGTCCCTCTCAATGCCACATCACCCCTCCCCCGTCTCTCCCAGTGCCCGCCCAGCTGATCCCAGTGTCTCCCCGCTCTCTCCCAGTGCCCCCCAGCGTGTCCATCTCGCTGGTGCCCTCGAGCTCCCAGGCCCGGCCCCGGCCGCCTGCTCTGCTACGTGATGGATTTCTACCCTGCGGCGATCCAGGTGAGGTGGTTCCAGGGCCAGCAGGAACTCTCGGGACACGTGGTGGCCACCGGGACTGCACCCACCAGCTCCTGGTGCTGCTGGAAATTCCCCCCCAGCGCGGGGTCAGCTCCAGCTGCCAGGTGGAGCACGTCAGCCTGGAGCAGCCCCTGAGCCGGCACTGGGGTACGGCCCGGCCCCCACAGCGCCGGGGGCAGCGGGGGAGGCACTGGGGGGGCTGGGAGGGGGATTGGGGTGTGTTGGGAGTAACTGGGAGGGAGTTTGTGTGAGATAGCCTGGTTTAAACTGGGAGAGCAGCTCAGGGGTCTGGAGGGGCTGAGAAGGCGTTTGAAGGATGTTGGGGAGGGTGGGATGCGGATCCGGGGATGCTGGTGGGCACTGGGAGGGAGTTTGGGGGTGCTGGCAGTAACTGGGAGGGATTTGAGTGAGCCTGGAGGGGCTGGAAGGAGATTGGGGATGGAAAAGCGGGGATTGGAATGAGGTTGGTTCTGCTGGGAAGAGACTGGGAGGGGTCTTGGTGAGTCCTGGTGGGGCTGGGAAGGGACTGGGAGAGGGTCTAGGGGTCCTAGGGCGGTGGGGAGCAACTGGGAGGGGGCTGTGGGATGCTGAGAGGGATAGGAGGGATTTTGGTGAGTGCTGGGGAGGCTGGGAAGGGATTGGGAGGAGGTTTCAGGAGGTCCTGGGTGGGCTGGGAGAAATTGGGAGGGTTCTTGGAGGGTCATGGGGTGTCTGTGAAAGGATTTGGGGGGTCCTGAGCCCTGCGGACCCCCCAGAGATGCCGCCGGCCGCAGCAAGATGCTGACGGGGATCGGGGGCTTCGTGTTGGGCTTCGTTTTCCTGGCGCTGGGGCTCGGCTTCTACCTGCGCAAGAAGGTGAGGGGGGGTCCCGGGGGTCGTGTCCCCCTCCCCGAGAGCTGTGTACTACCCCTGGGGATCCCCGGCTCGGTGTCACCCCCTTTTCTCTGCCCACAGAGCTCCTGAGCTACCAGCGGCCGCAGCCCCTCCCCGTGCCCTCGGGCCCGGCCGGGACCCCCCGCTCCGTCCCCGCGCTGATTTTGGGGGGTTCGTGTGTCCCCCCCAGCCCCCCTGCCACTCTGCCCCCGCCCGGCTGCTCCCAGTGTTCCCAATAAAGCTGCGCAGTTCGCCCCGGTCCCCTTTATTGGGGGGCGGTGGGGAGGGACTTGGGGGGATCCGGCGGGGGGGCCGTGATTGGGGGGGGGGCAGAACCGGCCCCGGGATGGATCGGAATGGGGACCCCCGTGTGTCCCTCTCGTGTCACCCCGCTCTGGAGGGCCCTTGGGAGGCACTAGATTCCCATCGCGCCACCCAGAGAACTCCAAAAGGGGCCGGGACCCCCCCAAGCCGCCCCAAAGCCCCCAATGACCACCCAAAATGCCCCGCGAAAATAAGCCAATCAGAGCGCGCGGCGCTGATGACTCACCAGTTGCCAGGCAGATCCGCAGCGCCCAGCGCTCCCTACCCGGACCCCACCTGCGCCCCCTCCTCGCCCCCAGCGCCCCCCGCCAGAGGAATTTGGGGAGGGGGCGCGTGCGGGGCGCCCAGGCCGGGCCCAGAGCCCAGCGCTGCCCCAGCCCGACCTGCCCCGGCTCCATCCCGGCTCCTCCCGCGGGATGCGACTGCGTTGGGAAAAGGGGGAGGCAAGGGTGGGCGCTGGGCCTGGGGGGAGCAGGAGAAGGGATGGAGGAGGAGGGGTGAGGAAGGTGCGGGAGAAGGGCGAAGAGAAGAGGAGAAGGAGGCGGGATTATGAAGGAGGAGGAGCGGGAGGAGCGATGGAGGAGGAGGCGGTGGAGACAGAGCGGGAGGGAGAGGAGGGAGAGAGGAAGAGGAGGAGCAGGAAGAGGAAAAGCAGGAAGAGGAAAAGCAGCTGGGGAAGGGCGGGGTCGGCGCCCGCTCTGTCCGCCGCGGCCCTGGGAGCATCCCGCAGGTGAGCGGGGAGGGGGAGCTCGCCCCGAATCTCTCGAGGGGGTCCCTGAGCGGCGTTTTTTCTTGGGGGATGTTTGGAGCTCGTAGCTTCCAGAGTGGAGCCCCAAATCCCTTTGTGGATCCCTGGGTGGGTTTCATTTTCGGGGGGGGGGGGGGAGGGCGATGTTTGGATCCTGCAGGACCCCAAGGCTGAGCCGCAAATGCTCCTTCGGGGGATATTTTGGGGACTCCGTTCCGGTGCCGGAGTGGGTGGGGGACATCGGTCTTGGGGACCCCCGGGAGAACGGTGGAGGGGAACGCCGGGAGTCCGGGGTGGGGTGAGGGGAAAGGGGCGATCCCGGAGCTGGGGGACCCCCGGCAGCCCGGAGAGGGGGGGAGCCTGGATAAGGGGGACCCCTGGGATCGCTGGAAGCCCGGGGCAGAGAATCAGGGGAGAAGGGACCCCTGGGACCCCCAAAACCCCCCGGATCATCCCTGAGTGGGACCGCAGAGAGGGGGGAACCCCAGGAGCCACGGGACCCCAATGAGGGTAGGGAAAGGAGAGCCCCAGAACCCCAAAGTGGAGAGATCAGAGAGGGGCAGCTGCTGGGAGGGTTTTTTTGGCTGAATCTTGGTGGTTTGGGGTTTTTATGGACATAAAACCCCCAGAGATTTCTGGGAAGGACCAGGGCAGGAGGAGCCCTCAGGCCAAGGTTCTCACTCCTTGTTTTATCCCCCAAACCAGGATTTGTAATTCCCAAGGCGTGGCCGGATGGAGGAGGAAGAAAAGCCCCGGAGATCCCTCACGAGGATGGGCTGCAAACGTAGCCCACAGAGATCCAAGGAGGAGAGGCCCCTCTTGTGCCAGGAAGGCGGCTGGAGATCCAGGCGGAGCTCTGAGCTGGGGGAGAATCCTCAGGGCGGGGAGAAACCCCACAAGTGCTTGGAATGTGGAAAGGGCTTCAGGTGGAGCTCCCATCTGAGGGCACACCAGAGGATCCACACTGGGGAACGGCCCTACGAGTGTGGGGAATGTGGGAAGAGCTTCAGCCACATCTCCAGCCTGATTAAACACCAGAGGATACACACTGGGGAAAAGCCCTATGGATGTGGGGAATGTGGGAAGAGCTTCAGTCAGAGCTCCCATCTGCTCCAGCACCAGGTGATCCACACAGGGGAACGGCCCTATGAGTGTGGGGAATGTGGGAAGAGCTTCAGCCGGAGCTCTGACCTGATCCAACACCAGATTTTCCACACTGGAGAACATCCCTATGAGTGTGGGGAATGTGGGAAGGGCTTCAATCACAGCTCCCATCTGATGGAACACCGGAGGATCCACACCGGGGAACGGCCATTCAAGTGTGGGGAATGTGGGAAGAGCTTCAGCAACAGTTCCAACCTGATTAAACACCAGAGGATCCACACCGGGGAGAGGCCCTACGAGTGCTTGGAATGTGGGAAGAAGTTTCGGAGCAGTTCCCATCTCCTTGTACATCAGCGGATTCACACAGATGAGAGGCCCTTCCGCTGCCCCGACTGCGGGAAGGGCTTCAAACACAACTCCAACCTCATCAACCACCAGCGCATCCACTCCGGGGAGAGGCCCTACGAGTGTCCTGAGTGTGGGAAGAGCTTCTCACACAGCTCTAACTTGACCCAGCACCAACAGAGGCACCGGTAAGGGAAGCCCTGCGAGCGCCCTGAGCGTGGGAAGAGTTTCGTGAACTGCTCCAGCTCCATCCCCTGTCGGAGGATCAGCATTAGATGATCCCCAGTGACCCCCATTGGGCACAGCCCTGGTCATCCATGGTCCTGGTAATCTGTGTTGGGAAGGTACCTGGCTGGGGTCTCCACATCTTCCTGGCTCCCTGTGGGCACCTGGATGAACCCAGGGGCAGGAACATCCAGAGGGATGCAGACCAATATTGGAAATTCATTGGGGAGAGTGGATTTGTTGACTATTGATCCCTGTTGCTTTTGATGGGCTACCCTTCCTTCTTGGACAAGGGTGAGAGGGCAGAGGAGGCTGCCATCCTGCTAAGTTCTTCTTGAATAGTCTCATAGCTTTCTTGAAGGCAGAGTTCGAAGGGGTTACATGATAAGGCCAAGCAGTAACAACAGCAGCAGCAGGCAAACAGCAGGCAGAAAACAGCTTCTTCTAATTCTAGTTTGTAGATCTTTCTTACAGAAGTGTGGATTATATTTGTTAAGTGACCAATAAGATTAACACACGATTCTAGTTTTTCTTTACTTAACCTATCCTGGTCTAATTTACAGAGGTATTACACAGATTTGTGCATACAGTTTCTATCAGCTCTTACTGTTTATGTGAACACTATCTAAAAAATGTGAGCAGTACAGTTCTATCTATATTTTGTCTAAAGTAAGGAAATTATGTGAAAATGTAATACTGCTGCAATAAAAACTGTGTTTAAGGTCTTTGCTGCAGCTTTTCAATGTTTAAAGCACTTAGCATATATTTCTACTAAAAGTTAAAAATCTATATTTCTATTTCACTTTGGTGTGATTTCATGTATCTCAGCTTATCTAAAGGTTTTAATTCAACGCCTGTGCTTTGGCTTTCCTCTGGGCCTGAGTCCAGAGGAGCTTTCACAACAACAATCCTCAAAAATCTTTTCCATTCAATCCTATCTTCTGGTGACATCCAGGAATACTGGACGGCCTTGGAGGTCTTTTCCAACATCAGTGATTCCAGGATTCCAATTTTCTCCGGTCCAAGGGCAGCTTCCACAGCCAAGTGGTGATAGATCAGGGCAAAGACCAAGATTCTGGAGACAGTGGGGTGGAAACCCCTCCAAAAAAGGTTCTTCCATCCAACTCAAGCATGTGGATCCTCAGCCGGCACAGACACAGAAATCCTTTTCTTTTGGCCTTGGTTTTCTTTTAATTTCTCTTCGTCCCTTCAAAACACGTGAAATTGGGGTAAAAATAAAGACATTGAACTAAGAGATGGGTGGGGACATTACATGGATGGAAACATGGTGGGGACACAGCCATGGGTGAGGACACGGTGGGACATGGCCAGTGACATGTGGGGACATGGCCATGGCCAGTGCCATGGGGGGGACCTGCAGGGGATGTGGGGGATGCTGGGTTTGAGGGAGTTGAGGGTTCCTGGGAGGGACTTGGGGGTTGCTGAGGGCTTTGGGGACCCCAGGCCGAGCGGGTCCAGCTGCGCTGGGAGACCCTGGCAGAGGTACTGGGGCAGCTGCTCAAGGACCCCCTGACCTGGATCCCCAGCCGGGCATTGGGCTCCTGGAAGGGAATGAACGTCCTTGTCCCCAAGAAGGAAGTCCCAGCACCCCCAGGGTGTTGGGGGCAGCTCAGAGGCTACAAGAGGGAGAGGAAGGCCAGACAGAGCTGTCGCTCTCCAAAACTGCACCCCCAAAATCCCAAAACTCAGGGATTCCTCACAGAAAATATCTGCCAGGAGCTTCCTGAATTGAGAGAAAGGAGGGATGGGACCCCCAGACTGAGCAGGAGGGGCCTGGAACCTCCAAAACGAAGCACAGGGGAGGGGGTTGGGGATTGGGGGTACGATGGGGAAGGGGTAGAAGAGCAGGGGAAAAGAGGGGACTGGGACCCCCAAATTGAGTTGGGAGGGGTCTGTGGGTTGGGGGAACGATGGGAGAGGGAAGGGAAAGGTGAGGCTGCAATGGAAAAAGGGCGTTTCCATGGGGGTCCCTTCGTGTCCCCATCACTCGATCCCTGGAGGGATTCCCTGGGGCTGTGGGGAGGGAATGGATCCGCACTGGGGGGATCCCGATTCCTTGCCCATTCCTTGGGGACTCATGTAGGCTTCCCCCCACCCAACAGCCAGTGCTGTGGCGGCTGTGGGGCAGAGGTGGGTGGGAAAGGCGAATGTGGGGTAGGTACGGAGGACGAGCGGGAGGAAGAGGAGGGAGAAAGGAGGAGGACGAACGGGAACAGGAGGAGGAAGAGGAGGAGGCGGAGGAGAATCACGCGGTTTTCCCGCCCGCCCGCGGACTCCGCAGCTCCCCCGGCCCCGGCAGCATCGCCACCCCCGCATCCCACACGTGGGCGGGGAGGGAGCTCGCCCCAGATCTCTTGGGCAGTGCCCGGGACGGGGCTTTTTGCGAAGGAGGGGATGTCTGGATCTTGCAGGACCCCAAATATGAGCCGCAAATGAGCCTTGGGGGGATCTTGGAGGGTCGGCGTGTTCCTTCCTCTCCCTCTACCTTTTCCTTTTCCCTTCTCCCTGTCCCTTCCTCTCCTTGTCCTTCCTGCCCCAGGTACTGAGCTGCAGGTAGAGACGGGGGGACAAATCCCCGTGGCAGAACCTCATGGAAGAGGCCGTTTTGAGCGGCTCCTCGGTGCAGGAATCCAATGGGGAGCAAAAGCTGCAGAGATCCCGCACGAGGAGGGGCTGCAAACCCAGCCCAGGGAGCTGCGAGGAGGAAAGACCCCCCGTGAGCCAGGAAGGCGGCTGGAGATCCAGCCAGAGCTCGGAACTGGTGGAGAAGCCTGAGGGTGGGGAGAAGCCCCACAGGTGCTTGGAATGTGGGAAGAGTTTTGGAGATCCACGGGGATGCAGAGATCCCCCCGCAGCCCCTGGAGGAGCCCCCGGCGGAGCAGGGGGATGCCTGAGGAGAGGTTGTGACCCAGTGGGAGCCCCATGGACAGAGGGGCCCCGCTGGAGCAGCCTTGTCCTTGCAGGACTGACCCCATGGCAGAGTGACCCCCGGGGCTGCAGCAGTGTGAGGGAGCTGCTGCCCGTGGGACGGACTCAGGTTGGAGAAGTTCCTGGAGAAGTGTCTGGTGGGAGGGACCCCAGGGTGCAGCAGGGGAACGACTCCTGTCCCTGAGCAGCGGGAGAAGGCACAGGGGATGAACTGACCATGGCCCCCGTTCCCTGTGTCCTGCACTGCCGGGCTAGGAGGTAGAGCTGGAAGGAGGGAGGGTGGGAGGAAGAAGTTTTGAAGGGTCTTCTTTTACTTCTCATTATCCTGCTCTGAGTTTTTGGAGTTTTCTGCCAGAAATGTCGCCCCTCGTGCACTCAGCCAAAGGGGTTTGGGGCGGTTTTCCCTTTTTGGGAAATCAAAGCAATGCACTGATGCTCCTAATTAGGGGCGGGAGTAGTGAGGCTCCATGGCTTCCCGAGGAGCCGGAGCCACCGAACACGCAGCTCTGGGAAAGCCGGGCCGGGAGCAGCGGAGAGCTTTGTGTCTCTTTTCCGATAAATCCCGGCTCGGGCCGGGCCCGTTCCAGGGCTGCTCCTCATCTCCGGCTTTCCCCTCACACAGCCCGGGGGGCCCTGAGAGCGCTGGGCGAGGCTGGGCCGTGAGCAGAGCCCGCCCCTCGCTGCGATTGGCCGATGCTGCCGTCACTCCTGGTTCTCGCGCGCCGATTGGTCGGAGCGGGGACAAGCCCGGCCCCGGGGCCGCCCCCAGGGCGCCCCTGGCGCAGCAGAGCCGCCATTGGCGGAGCGTCTGTGCGGGCCCGGGAGCGGCGGCAGCGGCCGGAGCCCGGTGAGGCGGCGGCGGAGCTCGGAGGCGGCCCCAGCGCAGGTGGGAGCCGCGCTCGGTTGTGCCGGGGCTCGGGGCTCGCTGCGGGCGGAGGGGCCGGCGGGGGGCTCTGGCGGGTTCGTTGTGCCGTGTCCGCGCCGTGTTGCCCCTGGCCTGAGGGCGCTGCGGGAGCGGCTGCCCGCGGTCTCCTTCCCGCTGCTGCCTCGGCAGGAGCCGGTGCCAGAGCAGCGCTGGCTCGTCCCGGTTCCTGTCGGTAGCACAGAGGCGGCTGCCCCGTCCCCGGGACTGTGCGGGAAAGTTCACGTGGCCAGAGGTTTCTGTCCCCAGAGGAGACGGAGGAGTCCTGTGAAAGGAACTTTATTCATGGCCAAAGGGAGAGGCCGTGGGGCATTTCCCATGGGGTCTCTCGAGTTGTTGGAGGACGCAGCCTTCTTTTTTTTCCTGATTTCGCCGGCCGCATCTCCGTGTCCCTTTCACCTTTGGCTGAGGTACTTGGAAAGTTCAGACTTCGCCATCTGCCTACTGCATGTCCCCCTTAATATGCACCCGCACTTTGTATAACATGCGATATTCATGGCTCTGTGAAGTCTTTGTTCTCCTTCTGGAAGTTCAGGAATTTAGGAGGATCTTGGCTGAGCAGCAGTTCGTGTCAATTACTTACATTTTCTGAAAATCTATGGTTTCTCCCGTTACTCCCTTGTCTCCAAGTCCCAGGCCCTATCTCCAATGGCATTCACGCCATCTGTTTGTAAAGGCACGTTCATTTTTTCCCTTTTAATCTCCCCTTTTCTTATTTTCTCAGTACTTCTCTTTACAAACTTTATAATTCCTTAATCTGTTCTTCCTGGGCCTTCTTTGGTTTTGGAATTATTCTCAGTGACCTCATTCTGTGTCCTTTTGTAGCCGTTTGTGGCTCAGGAGGCCTGGCTGCCACCTGCATCCCCTTGATCCCCTGCTGAATGAGCTGCACTCAGCAAGGTGTGGTGCATAATAAAAAGATGAGAGTTGCTGTAGCAGCTGAGAGGAGAAACAGCATTCGTTTAACCCATGGTGTGCCAGGGAACCACAAAAACGTGTCCCATGCCAGTCCATTCCACGTTTGGACCGGTACATGAGCTGCTTTCTTATTTCCTTTGTTTCACGACTTTTCCGTTTTCATCTCTTTGCCAAGAGATGTTTGAGTCATTTAATTTTCCACAACCTCCTCATCCTTCTGCTAAAAGAGAATCTGATCCCATCCCAGGGTGAAAGGTTGCGTTCCTCATCGGAGTGGGTTGGTCGGTGAGAAGGTCAGGAGCTGGAGCTGTCTGGTTGGTTATTGTTTGGAGGACAGTTTGTAATCTCATGATGCCATTGAAATGATAAATGGGTTCTCTGGCACCTGGTCTGAATTTGTTCGGGTTCCCAGGGGCTGCTCCGTGGTGCTGTAGGATTTGTTCTGGTGGCCGTTCATCTTTTCCCCATTTTTGGGCGCTCCCTCCAGCCAGGGATGCATCAATTGACTGCTTTTCTCTGATTAAATCATCACATCCTTGGATTCTCAACTGATTTCGCTGCACTTGTGGCAGCAAACCCACACCAGTGGTCAAATACACCCTGTATAACACAGACAGTGCCAGCACATGTAGGAGTGGGGAGAGGGGTGATTCCCCCCCGCTTATTTGAGTGAAGTTCTCACAACATTCTGCGTTTGCTGTTTTCCTTTGCAGCTTCACCAATTTCTGTTGCAGAGTCAGAGATCCTCAGTATGGGCTCTGCCTTCAGCGATGCAAATTCCGTCTGTGCAAGGAGGCAGAGCTTGGGGTGAGGGGCAGAGGGAATGAGCCCAATTCCTCCCGCAGGCGAGGAGACCCTGGGACATTGTCCACACTTCCCCCAGCAGTGTTAATTTGCATTTCTAAAGCTCCTCTCCTGGCTGCTTGGAACGAAGCTTCTCTTCCAGAGCAGCCATCAGGTGACTCACATGTGCCCCCCCCCCCCCCACAAGCTGCTTTTTGGGGTTTTTTGGGTCTTTTTAATGTTCCTTTATCTGTTTATGAGTTAAAGGATCACTTTTAAAGCTCTTCCAGTTTTGCAAAATGCAACCTAAAGGTGAACAGGGAAAAACCCATTCCAAAATTCTGCCATCACTAACAGCCAGGCACACACATACACAAACAATTGCCAAAGCAGTAAGAATTTTTGGTACCACTTCCCCTGCGACTAAAAAGTAACTCTCACACCCCTGGCCCAAACCCAACTGACAATATCAAAGGAGGATTATTAAGAAAAAACATTTTGATGGTGTAATCTTGTCACTGAAACTGTGGGAAGAACAAAAACTCTCCAGTAACTTTTTTAGTGTTAGAGGATTAGGGCATTTCTTTATTGTGGCCAGGATGTGCAACAGAAATCATTTCATGCACAGATAGCCCGGGTGTGCAGAGAAAATCATTCCATGGCACACGAGTTTTACTAGATTTTTCCTCAACTTTGTGCAGTCTAAACCCCTAGAAATCCGTAGGTTTAGCGTTCATTGGTTCCAAGTTGGGTAGTTCTTAGTATTTGGTTTCCTGTTGGACCCGGATTCCTTGGCCTCTGATGTTCATTAGGTCCACACTCCTTGATTTCCTTATCAGCCTTTTCCAGACCAGATGTCTCCAGCTGCGCTGGGGGCAGTGTGTGGGGTAGATGTTCCTTTATGTTTGCAAAGAGCAAAGATGGTCGTTGATATTTTGTTGATGGTCGTTCTGGTTTTGGGTATCTTTTGGGCTATTCCCGGTCTGTTGAGATGTTAGGCTCATGTCTGTTGAGTGGTGTAACATCCCTTAACAAACACTTTAAAATTCCTTTCCTGAAGGCAGAGGCAAAGCAAGCCTGAGTAGAGAAATAAAATTTTACAAAATTCTAAACGTGGTCTATTTTCCAGCAATCTGATCCCAGGCAGCCCAGTGTGTGAGTCTAAGTGAGAGCCAGAGTGGAATTCTCTCGTTGTCTTCCGCAGCAGCTGTGGCGAGTGCAGGCACAGAAAGCACTGAAGCTCAAGCAGTGAGAGCGAGGATCGGCCCGCAGTGCCTGGAGATGCCAGAGGAGGGTGCCCAGGCAGACTATTTGAGCAGAGGATCTGTGGGCAGGCCCAGGGGCTTCCCCCGCTGTGGAGCCCTGGCTGCTGCTGCGGCCCCTTCTGTGCAGGGTCAGTCGCGGCGTGCCTTGGTCCTCCTGCAGCCGGGAAGTGCAAATCTCCGGGGCTTCAGAGCCCTTGAGGCGAGGCTGAGGGGTCCCCCCGTGCTGAGCTGTGCTGGCGGCTGTTTCTGTGCTCAGTGACACTTGCAATGGGCCACGCCACTTGGCCACCAGAGGTGCTGCTTTGCACTCCTTAGGCGGGGCCCGACTGGGTCCTGCTTGGATGTTGTGGACAGCAAAGTGCCAAGGCAGGGTCTGTGCCAGCCGAGCTTCCTGTGGAAGAGATTTCACAAGAGACAGGGTTGTGGCCACAGACTGCTTTAAACAGACATCCCTTATCTCCCCTCGCACTAGGTGGAGAATTAGCAGGGTGAGGAATTGTAAACATCAATTCCAGGAGAGATAATAGAGTATCTGCCCTGGCTCTGGCTCTTCTTCTTGCCAAAGCCAATGGCAGAAGTCGTACCCGTGGCATCTTGGTTTCTGTCACCAGCTTCAGGTGTTTCTTTATTTCCCCATTCATTCTTTCTACCAGACCCGAACTCTGGGTGTGCCAGGGCGTTTGGAGGTGCCACTGTGTTCCTAAAGCAGCCACAACGGCCTGAAGGATCTTTCCTGTAAAATGAGTTCCCCTGTCTGAGTCTGTTGCTTCCACAATCTCAAATCTTGGAATTATTTGTTCCAAAACTACCTTACTAACTGATGCAGGGATTGCTGAAGCAGTCGGAAATACTTCTGCCACCCTGTGAGCTGACGTGCTGTTAGCAGAAGATATTGAAGCCTTCCTGCTCAGGGCATTTCAGTCCCAGGCTCTTACAAGCACACACAGCTCGGCCATTTGAGCTGAGCATGCGGGCAGTGACCTGTGCTTTGTCTCATTCCCTTTCCTTCATACCAGCGTATCTTTTAACTCTTTTCCCTTCTGCTGCCCTTGAAGAGCCATCCATAAGCACATTTTCTCCCTCAGGCCAGGGAATGCCTGGTAAATCTCTCCTAGGCTGGCTCTGGAGCTCTGTCACTTGAGTGCAGCCATGGGTTTCTTCCCAGCCCCCCTGTCCAGGGCCGTTCAAACAGAAGGCTGGGTTAAACCCTTCCCCTGTCCTCAGCTCTAAATCCTCCTGTGCCATCCAACAAGTTTCATACTGCAATAACCGAGCACTGCTCATCCATTTAGAGGCTCCTTTGGTTACCAAAGCTTTAACTTGATGCCAGACTTGAACAATAAGAGATTCTGCTGCTGTCAGTTTTCAGGCCTCAGTTCCCATTAAAGCCGGGGCTGCACAATTCTGCAGACAATGAGGCCACTCTCTGGCCACTTGGTTAAACATTTTAGCACAGGAATTCCTTTGGCATGGCCCTGTTTACCATCCACATGCAATTCAAATTCTTTTTCCCTGTCTGGGAGGGCCAGGGCAGGAGGCTCAGTTAATCTGCTTTTGAACACATGAAAATTCTGCTTTCCTTCTGGTGTGCATGATCCGGTTTCTTGAGTTGCAGGAGAGGAGTGTTGTAGGGAGAGATGCCTGGCTCCAAAAGCCCTGCCTTTAGCAGGGACTCAGTAACAGGCTGTAACCCCTTCCTTGCCTCCCTGGGAACAGGGTATTGCTTTTAGACACCCCTTGTCCTGGTTGCTTCAAAGGAATTTGGAGAGGCTCCATATCTAATTTTCCCTATTTCCCTGGGTCCGCCCACACTTGTGGGTTCACTTCAGCAGAGGCCTTCCCAGACATTTGACACAAAGGTACAACAGAATTAGCCTCTGTATCTCCTTTTACAATATTAATTTGCATTCCCACTTTAGCCACCAAATCCCTTCCCAGTAAATTACAATCACAATTAGGAGCAAACAGAAATTGATGCGTTTCAAACCTATCCCCCGCATCTATTAATATAGGTTGAATAAAACACACCTGCTCATCTTTCCCACTTATTCCCTGAAGAATCAAAGAACTTCTTGACAGTTTTCCCCACTTAGGTCTCAGATTGAGAGTGGATGGAGAGGCCCCTGTTTCTATCAGGAAAGGGCTCCTCTCGATCCAGATGCACCCTGAATGTTCTCAAGGGCTCTGGTGCGGTGGGTCCCTGGTGTGCTGGGAGCTCTGGCAGCCCTAACAATCCCTGTCCATCAGCGGCTGGACTTCCTCCTGCTGAGGGTGCTCCTGTGTCTGCTTGCAGTGTCCTTGTGCCCTGCAGATGGAACCCTGATTCCTTGCCAGGGGCTGTTTGGGTTGGCTCTCCCCTGCCGAGGAGGGCAATGCCTGTGCCAGGTGCTTGTGGCCAAGCCCGTCCCCTGGGTCCTGGGGCCCCCTTGGGCCCTGTGGTTCATCCCTCAGGGGCTGTAGAAACTCTGCCATGGCCTTTGCCTTCACCTTGGCCTTTTCCTCATCCCTTCTTGCATTCACCTGCTGTGCCTTTGTGACCAAGTGCTCCAGGGGCTTCTTCTGCCTCTGCTGCAGCCCCCTCACTGCCTGTGGGTGCTCATCCTGTGACAGCTGCTGAGCTTTCTGCAAAATCATTGTTTTTGCAGTGACTCAAACAAGATGGATAAAATCCTGATCCTTCCACATCCCACAGCCTCATGGGTGCCAGGGGCCACTGCCGGCCCTGCCCGGGTGGTGTTGGGGTCAGGCAGTGCAAGATCATTAAAAGAAAATCCTGATCCTTCCACATCCTGCAGCCTCATGGGGGCCGGTGGCTGACTTGTTTTGTGCCATAAATCATCTTCTCCTGATGGGAGAAAATCTCAGAGTCCTTGCTAGAATTTCCCTAGATGGACAGGACAGACCAGCACTCAGTCTCTTATTCTTCAGAGTTGTTTATTAAGTTTTTATCAACTACAAGGTTACAAGGAACTTAGTGAGAGTAGAGAGATGCTGCGAGTGACCTCATATCAAGATTTTGCAGCCCTTTTAAAGACAATCTACCCAATAGAAGCTTGAAACGACAGATATTTTTACTTTTCCACCAATGTCCAGTAAATCACCTTTTAATGCAGACAGGAACTGTGGCAAATTCTACCCAATCATACTAAACTACTTCTACTGCAGAAAATGGAGGTCTTGAAGAAGGAGCATGATGTCTAAAATGATGTAAACATCCACCATTTTGGAAACCTCACTATTTATCTATTTACTACATAAACAAACCTAAAACCTCTAAATTCTTCACCCTGTGACATTCTTACATAATATTCTACTATCTAGTTAACATTGGTGTAGATTTTAACTCTTCCCAGAGCACAGGCAGTCCTCTCCATGGATAAAGGTCAAAAACAGCACTGTTCAGAGGGGTCAAGGTCTTTAAAACAGACAGAGGAATATTCTCTGCACTCTGGATTCCCACAGGGGGCCACTGCCGGCCCTGCCCGGGGGGTGTTGGGGTCAGGCAGTGCCCGGAGCTGAGCCCCGGCTGCCCCACAGCCCCGGCCTGGCCCCACAGCTCCCCTCCGGCCCCCAGCCTGTGCTACCGTGTCCTGCTGCTCCACACCACAGAGAAACCCCCTGAAATCCTGACCTCCTTGTTTTCCCTGTCCTGGAAGGCGGGGATACAAAGGATCTGGGTTGGCTGGCAAATTCTGAGGATAAGATGGTGCTGAAAAACATCCCAGTCCTCACTATTTTTCTCTTCCTCCTCTTTTCCATCTTCCTTTTTCTTACTGTGATGGATAAATGTTATAATATTGGCTTTCTGCAAATGTTAAAATGAATGATGTTAAAGTAGCTTTGTTATTGTCATAGATATATATTATCATAGTGGCTTTCTAGAAATGGATGCTGTATAATGTAGCTTTGTTATAAAGATGTAGTTTTGTAACAATAACTAATGCCTTTATTTCTGTCATTAACTAAACTTAGACATAATAGTGAAATAGCTAAAATAGATATGCTTGTGAGCTGTCTGCTTGGTTGGATAACATCCAACCAATGTGTGTTGAGGACCCCTGCTACTGACATGCCAACTATCAGCAACTACCATCTGCAGAAACCATGGACCAAAGCCCACGCTGGGGGAGATAATAAAAACTGACTAAAACCACAGCCAAGAAATGGGCGTGCTCTAAAAAGGCAGATCCAAGGAGGAGCCATGCTAAACAGTTCCTGGAACATTAAACTAGTTTGGGGAAAAGATTGAATATGCATAATTGATTATGAATATGCCCTAGGCTGATGCAATAGGACAGGTATGTAAAGAGTGTGTCAGAAATAACAGGTGTGCTCTTGGCTGAGTGCCAAAGCACCCAGCACTGTGAATTTTGCTTTATTATCTTTGTCTTTTATTGTCCTTTATTAAACTTCTAAATCCTAACAGGAGAGTGAACCTCGTTTTTCACATACCACATGGATTCCTCCTGCTGCTGTTTGCCTTAACCATATTCCTCCACTCCCCTTCCCCCAGTCCTTTCCCAGCACACCAACACCATCCATCCCCTGTTGCTGAGAGCCCTTCTCGACTTCCCTTATCCATTTCCTGAACTACCTCTGGGAGAATGTGCAAACTACTTCAATATTCTCCCAAGGGACCCTTCAGAGATATTTTGGGATCATCATTTCTTTTGCCTGGACTCCTTCCCAGCTTTCTTTTGCCAACCTCTGTGGGTGCCCTGCCATGTTTACTGCCTGAAGATCCCATTGTACTCACTGGTGGGATTGTCAGTGCTCCCTCCCTGTGGACCCTTCACAGACCCCCCTGGTCCGTCACTCCTCTGTCTTGTGGACACTCTCGGGTACCCAATCGATCGCCTGGTGCCGGCTGCCACTGAAAGGAGCCAATCACTCAAACTGGGTGAGGTGCCTTCAGCTCTGCTTGCTGCCTGCCGGCCCCAGATGGTGGAAGGAATTCTGGAGAAACCCACAGGTTGTGTGTAAAAATTGACGTTGCCAGAGGTTCATGTAGAAAAATGAGACAGAGGAGTCCTGTAACTTTATTCATGAACAAAGGGAGAGCCCCTGGAGCATTTCCCATGGGGCCTCTCGAATTGTTGGAGGACACAGCCTCCTTTTTATCCTAACTTTCCCTGCCTTATCTCCCTCTCCTTTTGCCCCTGGCTGAGGTACTTGGAAGGTACAGACTTTCTGATTCACCTGCTACATGTCCCCTTCTAATGTGCACCCCCTTCCCCTTTGTATCTTTGTTCTTCTTCTCCAGGTTCAGGAATTTAGCAGGGCCTTGGCTGAGCAGCGTTCCATGTCAATTAGTGACATTCTTGTGAATGATTCCTCCCATTACTATCTCGCTATCTCACCTGTCAGTCTCTGGCCCTATCTGGGGGTCTGTTTGTAGAGAGATATTCCTCTTACTCTTTTCATACGCCCTCCCAGCCCCGGCAGCATCGCCCCCTCATCCTGCAGGTGACCGGGGAGGGGGAGCTCGCCCCAAATATCTTCAGGGATCCATGAGAGGGCTTTTTTCGGTGTGAGTGTGGATCTTTGGAGCTCACCTGAAATATCTTGGATAGAGGGGAGGCTCTGTGGGTTTTTCTTTTTTTGGGAGGGATGTTTGGATGTTGCAGGACTCCAAAGCTGAGCCGTAAATGCCCCTTGGGGAATATTGGGCAGCCCCTAGGAGGGGTTTTTTGGAGAGTGGCTGGCAGCCACTGGGGGTGGCTGCCAGCTGAGCCCCAGTGGTGGGCAGGGGGATGCAGGAACCCCTCCCCCCACCCTGGGGGTTTGTCCTCCTGGCTCAGGCTCCGGTACCACATGGTGATCAGCAGTGCGGGAGGGAGAGGGGGGAACACCACATTTGGGGACCCCCAAGGAGTCTGGGGGTAGGGCAGCCCCCGGACCCCTGAGTGGGGAGAATGGAGAGGCACAATACTGAGGGATCCCTGGCAGTCTGGGAAGTGGGGAGCCCTGGGATAGGATTCCCAGGGGTCTTGAGAGCATGGACCCCCAATACTTGTGGGACTCCCAGCAGCCCAGACAGACAGAACTTCCAGAACCAAAAACTGGAGATACTGGAGAGGGATTACTGTGGGTTGAATCTTGATGTTTTGGTGGCTTTAACAGATACAAGATGCCAGGTGACTTCTAGAGATGGACTTGGGCAGGAGGAACCCCCAACACAACACTCTCACACATTGTTTTCTTTCCAAAACAGGATTTGTCAATCCCAAACATTGGCTGGATGGAGAAGGAGGCTGCAAGGAAGAGGAAGATGTCCCAGGACCCCCAGGCAGGTGAGGATGAAGTCACTGCCCCTTTTCCCCTCTCTCCTGCTCCGTCTCCCAGCCCAGCATCACCCCCAGCTGCAGGACAACCCCGCTGCTGACGCCGTCCTGCCGGGGACAGACAGGGGGGATCTCCTTCCCCTTCCCTCTGGCACAGAGGCAAATCCCATCCGCTCCTTTTCCTTCCTGCCCCAGGCACTGAGCTGCAGATGGAGCCAGGGAGGACAAATCCCCGTGGCAGAACCTCGTGGAAGAGGCCGTTTTGAGCAGCTCCTCGGTGCAGGAATCCAATGGGGAGGAAAAGCTGCGGAGATCCCGCACGAGGAGTGGCTGCAAACCCAGCCCAGGGAGCTGCGAGAAGGAAAGACCCCCCGTGAGCCAGGAAGGCGGCTGGAGATCCAGCCAGAGCTCAGAGCTGGTGGAGAAGCCTTGGAGTGGGGAGAAGCCCCACAAGTGCTTGGAATGTGGAATGAGCTTCAGAGAGAGCTCCAGGCTCCACAGACACCATCGAGTGCACACTGGAGAATGGCCCTACAGGTGCTTGGAATGTGGGAAGAGCTTCAGGCAAAGGCAGCACCTGACCTGCCACCAGATGATCCACACTGGGGAAAAGCCCTATGAGTGCTTGGAGTGCAGGAAGAGCTTCACTGATGGCTGCAACCTCATCATCCACCAGCGTGTCCACACAGGGTAAAGGCCCTATGAGTGTGGGGAATGTGGGAAAAGCTCCGTCCGGAGCTCCCACCTCCTCACCCACCAGCTTGTCCACTCTGGGGAGCAGCCCTATGAGTGCCCTGACTGTGGAAAGAGGTTCAAAGACTGCTCCGACCTGAAGCACCACCAGAAGATCCACACTGCAGAACGGCCCTACGAGTGTCCCGAGTGCGGGAAGAGGTTTCGGACCAGCTCCCATCTCCTCATGCATGAGCAAACACACACAGGGGAGAGGCCCTTCCACTGCCCCGACTACGGGAAGAGCTACAAATGCAAATCCCACCTCGTCATGTGTAGAGGGGTGGCTCGCATCGCTGGGACATGGGTCCCTGAAAGGCCTGCACAACCCTACCTTGGATTCTGAGCTAGCATGAACGCTGAGCTCAAACCAAGCCGAGAGTCCTTGAACTATCTGTGAGCTGATAGTGGAAGCAATTGGGTGCTGGGCCATGGCAGATGTTATGTAACAACAAGATGTAGATAAACTACAAATAATTAGTATGAAATGCATGATTTAGTGATTATACCTAATAGTTATTTGGCTTTATAAGGCTTTGTAACTAATTATAGTCTCACTGACCACATGAGTTATAATTAGAAGGGTATATAAGAAAAACGACTCTAGGATCATATATAAGAAAGACGAATCAAGCAATAAACGGAACAAGCTGCTAACACATATCGAGTCGTCTCTTGATTCCGGTGCCAGTCTCCCAACAGTCTTGCACCTGCGCACCCACACCGGGGAGAGGCCCTACAAGTGTTCCAAGTGCAGGAAGAGCTTCTGCTACAGCTCTGCCTTGACCTCACATGAACGGACCCACTGGTAAGGGAAGCCCTGCGAGTGCCCTGACTGCGGGAAGGGCTTCATCCCCTCCTCCAATTTCATCACCCATTGGAGTGACCCACGATGGGCAGAGACCTGGTGACCCCCGTTCTGAGTGATTGATGTTTGGATCCAGTGTCTTGTGTTTGTGTGGGCAGTTTTTGGTAGCGGGGGGGCTCCAGGGGTGGCTTCTGTGAGCAGCTTCCAGAAGCTTCCCTGTTGTCCGGCTCCTGTTCTGCCCCGCCCCTGAAGGTGAGGGTAACCCAGGTTCTGGTTCATGGCTCCCCTGGGGCAGATTAGAGTGAAACAACAGTGACTGATCTGCGTTTATAAATATATCTCTCTAGGGTTTATTTCAGAACAGTTTGGTTGCTGTGTAAAGCGGGGTTGGAGCCCTTTCGGTTACCATCTGCAGTAATAAAAGCATAAAAGTAACACTTAGGAAATGTATAAGGGAAAAGAAAGTATGAGAGTAGAAGGAAACAGAGTCAGCAGCCCTGGATCAGCAACAAAACTTTGGTTTTGATTGTTACAATGGCCCTGTCCTTGGTCTAAGTGATGGTCCCAGGCTGGATCTCTTGGGGGTTCAGGAAGCTCCAGAAACTCCAAGTTCTGTGGGTTAATACAGGTTCAGGTTTGGGTGAACACCCAGGTACCTCCCCCGGGGAGAGTTCTGCACTGTCTCATGTCACACTGTGGATCCTGGGGCACTTTGGGGGGCTCTGATGGTTTATGGCCCCTTCTAAGACATGGCCCTGCCCCTCCCAGCAGTGCAGTTGAGCCAGGTATGGCCCATTCGAAGGGATGAAAACCTCCAGCCCTCTGTGAATCTCCCGGGCCTGGCCCGGGCGAGTTTCCAGAGCTGAGCCAGTTGTGTAAGGGAGGGTGCTGCCCTGCTCCAAAGCCCTGTCCCAGCTGGCAGGATCTGCTTCTGATCAGCCTCTGCCCTTCCCTGGCTCCAGGCCCAGTGTTCATCCCTTGTGCCCCTGGGTGCTTCCTGTACCCATGGCCAGCAAAGCCCCCGCTGCTTTTGCCAGTGGCAATGGTTTGAGCTATTAACCCGCAACATTTCAGTCCCTCACAGCTCTGTACCCCAAAAACCGACAGGGATCAATGGCGCCTCAAAACGACTCCATCCCACTGCAAATGGCTCAATTCCACCTCAAAACAACTCAATCTCATCTCCAAATTTTGGGGTATCCCCTGTGCCCAAATTGCTCCCAGTTGTAGATGTTCCTGGTCACGAATTTGACCCAGCTGTGGTCATCAAGGAAGTGACAGTGGGGTCCTGGTGCTTTTTTGCTTTTCTGTTTTAAATTTGGTTTGGTTTTTTTGGCTATGTGTCGTTTTGGGGTTCATGTGCCCCCCAAGGGCCCTTGGAGTGGGATGAGACAGGGGGACACACGGGGGATCCTCATTCCCAATCCATCCCAGGGCCAGTTCTCCCAGTCACAGCCCCCCAACCCCCTCCCCACTGTTCACCAGTAAATGGGACTGGGTAGAACTGGGAAGCTTTACTGGGAACACTGCGAGCAGCCGGGCGGGGGCAGAGTGACAGCAGGGCTGGGGGGGACACACGACCCCCCAAAATCAGCGCTGGGACGGAGCGGGGGCTCCCGGCCGGGCCCGAGGCCACGGGGAGGGGCTGCGGCCACCGGCGGCTCAGGAGCTCTGTGGGCAGAGAAAAGGGGGTGACACCGGGTTGGGGGCCCCCGGGGGGAGCACACAGCTCCGGGAGAGGGGGACACGACCCCCGGGACCCCCCCTCACCTTGCGCAGGTAGAAGCCGAGCCCCAGCGCCAGGAAGACGAAGCCCAACACGAAGCCCCCGATCCCCGTCAGCATCTTGCTGCGGCCGGCGGCATCTCTGGGGGGTCCGCAGGGCTCGGGACCCCCCCCCCCCAGTCCTCTCAAAGACACCCCAAGATACTCCCAGCACCCTCCCAGTCGCCCCCAGCCCACCTCGGACCCCCTGAAACCTCCTCCCAATCCCTTCCCCAGCCTCCCCAGCACTCACCAAAGCCCCTCCTGTTCCTCTCAGCATCCCACAACCCCCTCCCAATTGCTCCCCACCGCCTCAGGACCCCCAGACCCTCTCCCAGTCACTTCCCAGCCCCACCGGGACTCACCAAGACCCCTCCTAGTCTTTTCCCAGCAGAACCAACCTCATTCCAACCCCTGCTTTTCCAGCCCCAATCTCCTTCCAGCCCCTCCAGGCTCACTCAAATCCCTCCCAGTTACTCCCAGCACCCCCAAACTCCCAGTGCCCACCAGCACACCCGGAACCCCATCTCACCCTCCCCAACATCTCCTTCAAACCCTTTCTCAGCCCCTCCAGACCCCCAAGCTGTTCTCTCAGTTTAAACCAGGCTATCTCACACAAACTCTCTCCCAGTTACTCCCAGCACACCCCAATCCCTCTCCCAGCCCCCCCCAGTGCCTCCCCCGCTGCCCCCGGCGCTGTGGGGGCCGGGCTGAACCCCAGTGCCGGCTCAGGGGCTGCTCCAGGCTGACGTGCTCCACCTGGCAGCTGGAGCTGACCCCGCGCTGGGGGGGAATTTCCAGCAGCACCAGGAGCTGGTAGATCCAGTCCCCGTTGGGGACGATGTCGGTGGCCACCACGTGCTCCGAGAGCTCCTGCTGGCCCTGGAACCACCTCACCTGGATCTCCGCAGGGTAGAAATCCATCATGGAGCACAGCAGACGGCCGGGGCCGGCCCTGGAGCTCGAGGGCACCAGCGAGACGGACACGCTGGGGGGCACTGGGAGAGAGCGGGGATACACTGGGATCAGGTTGGGGGGACACTGGGAGAGGGGGGGAGGGCTGGGATTGAACCGAGAATGGACAGCGAATGGAATGGGAGGGAGTGGGAGGGACTGTGGTGGCACTGGGAAGACTGGGAATGAAGCGCGGGGCGCTGGGAGGCCGAGTACAGCACGGGACACTCGGCGCTGCGGATCCGCCTGGCAACTGATGAGTCATCGGAAGAGCGCGCTCTGATTGGCTGAGGGGCGGCAGCTCCACGCGCGGACGTTATGGACACGAGGGTGGGCACTGGGAGAGACTGGGATGGACTAGGAGGGACGAGGGTGGACTGGGATGGCACTGGGAGGGACAGGAGGCCCCGGGGATGGGTACAAGGAGAGCCGAGGGCTCTGGGGTGATTCCCAGGGAGGTTTTGAGGGGCTGCAGGGTCATTCCCAGGGCCGGGCCCGAGGGGACACGCTCTGCCCCGCACTCACCTCTGCGCTCCGCGGTGAACGGGGCATCAATCTCGTAGTTGTGCCGGCACGTGTCCACTGCAGCCCGCAGGTACTCCATCCATTCCGGGTCGCTGTTCCAGTACCGGGCCTGGATCTCCCCATACGGGGTGTCCCCCACTCAGTGCCCCACATCGCTGTCGAAGTGCACGGCCTGCTCCCGGTTGTTGATATACCTCACCACCAACCTCACCTTCTCCGTGCCGTTAATGAAGTGACACTCGACTTGTCCCAGGAACTGGAAGACCCCTGTGTGTGCGGGACACAGGTCAGGGGGTGCCCCCCCCAGCACCCCCCGAGCTCCGGGGGTCCCCCTGGATCCCCGCTCCGCAGCCGGGGTGCCCCACGGCCGCCATGGGACCCTCCTGCCCGCGTCCCACTTCCTCTTTTCCACCCTTTTCCACCCTTCTCACCCTTTCCCCTTTCACATCCCCTCCCCTCCCACCTCCAGCCGCTCCCCTGATCACTTTGGGGGTCCCATTCCCCCTTTTTGCCCATTTCCCACAATTCCCCAATCTCCTGCTCAGTTTTGGGGTCCTACCCTTCCCTTTTCCCCACTTTCCCAACTCTCCCACCCCTTCCTCACCTTCCCCCAACCCTCAGCCCCTCCCGCTCTTCCTTTGAGGGGTTCCCTCTGCCTCCCCCTCAATTTAGGGCTCCCAAACCCCCTTTTTTTCCTCTTTTCCCCCTTTCCCACCGCGTTCCACCCTCCCTGCGCTCACCCGAGAGCTCCGTGCCCGCAGCCGGGGGCGCTCCCAGCACCACCAGTGCCACCAGTACGGCCCCAGCTGCCGCCACACGCGCCATGGCCAGCGCCGGGCGGGTGCCGCCAGCCCCAAAGCAGCCGCGCTGCACTGGGAGCACCAGTCCGGACCAGTGCGGGCTCAGCACAGACGCCAGCTCTGATTGGCCGCCCGTGGTTTTGGGGCGCGCTGTGATTGGCTGGGATTTCTTAGGGGGGCTCTTTTTCCCGAGGCTCTACCCGGCAACCGATGACGACACAACCACGCCGCGCTCCCATTGGCTCAGCGCTTCTCGGGGTGCTGCGCCCCCACTCCCAGTCCCCCCCCAGTTCGCCGCCGCTTTACTGGGAGCAGCACCGACCCTTCCCAGGGTCCCGGCATCCCGAGGCGCCATGGATGGAGCGCGGAGCGTCCCCTGTGTGCTGCTGCTGGCCCTGAGCCTGCCTGGCCTTTGGGGGCTCCATGGCAGCGTTTGAGGGGTCCTGGAGCCGCGGGGTTGGGATTTGGAGGGCCCTGGATCCTTGGGAATGTGGGGGCCGGGAGGGTTAAGAGGATCCAACCCTCTTTTTTGAGGATTTTTTCGGGAAGGGCGTTGTCTCAACTTCCTCTTTTTTTCAGGTTTTTTCTTCTATTCCACGATTTTCAGGGTTCGAAGTGCCCAAACTCTTCTTTTTCCATGGGTTTGGGAGGTCTGGGTTTTCCTCAAGCCCCCTGTTCCCGGGATTTTCGGGGTCCGGGAGTGCCCAAATTCCCTGTACACGGAATTTGGGGAAGCTGGGGGTGTCCAGACCCCCCTGTACCAAGGATTTTTAGAGACTGAGGGTGCCCAAACTTCTATTTTTGCATTATTTTGGGGTGCTGGGAGTGTCCAGACCCCCCTGTACCAAGGATTTTTAGAGACTGAGGGTGCCCAAACTTCTATTTTTGCATCATTTTGGGGTGCTGGGAGTGTCCCAGCCCCCCTGTACTAAGGATTTGGGCAACTAGGCATTCCCACATCCTATTTTTCAACGATTCGGGGAGGTTGAGGGTGCCAAAACTCCTGTTTTTCCAGGATTTTGGGGGTTTTGGTGTTCCCTAACCCCCCGTTCCCAGGATTTTGGGGGTCTGTCTGGTTCCCAACCCCCCTGTTCCTGGGGTATTCAGTGCTGGGAGTCCCCAAAATCCCATTTTCCAGCATTTTTAGCTGTCAGGCAGCAGCTACAGGTGCATCCAGCCCTCGGGTCCTCCAGGTCCAGGTGGGTCTCAGCCATTTCCTCCCCTTCCTGGTGTGTTGGCTCCCCTGGCACTTCTTGGGGCCCATTTTGGCTACCAAGGAAAGGGTCTTGGAGGAAAAACTCTCCCAGTTTCAGGTGTTTTCCAGCCTCCCCTGTCCCTTCTCTTCTATTTCCCTGCTCCGAGCCTGCCCAGGTCCCTCCTTAGAGGCCACCAAGCCCACCCAACGATCTCCAGGGCTTGGAAACCTCAACATGAGGATGGAGAAGCAAAGAGACCCCCAAGGTAACAGCCCCAAAAGTCTGGACCACTGGGATGGCCCCGGTCCTGCTGGGAAGGGCCAAGAACCGGCTTTTCCTGCAGCCTGCTGAGGAACTGAACTGAAATTGATTTAGGTTTACTTTACTTGATTTGGATTTTTCTCCTCCTCCCTCCCGCCATGTCCTTTTCCACTGCCCAAACCCACATTTCCCCCAGACTTGGGGCACTTGGACCATTTCATGGAACAAACACCAATTCCCAACATTTTCTTCTCCCTTTTCTCCATTTTTTGGGTGATACCCCCAGGTTTTGACCAGTCCTGGGTCCCTCCAGCAGCATCTTTTTATAGAGATACAAACGTGGTTTTTTTCCCTTACAGCTAAAAAACCGCAAGAAAAAAGAGCAGGAAAAGTTTCTGCCACCAGCAGGTATTGGGGTGAAAGAACGTTACCAAAAAATTGGTAAAATAAAAAACTCCTTATACCAATGTAGCATGAAGAAGCAGCATTCTTTATTCGGCCGGATGCACAGGGGACAGCTCCTCCCAGAGCCGTGCACGCCGAGTACAGGGAGCTTTCTGTTTATGTGCTGTATTCTACACACACATTCATTGACTGTCCTGGGCTAAACACACGTATAATAATCATTTCCCTGAAATCATGAACATCTTTCCCCTCCCATTTATGTGAGCATTCTTCTGTCCTGGGGGTCTCTCAGGTGGTCCCTGATGGTCGGGGACTGCTGCAATGCCTCAGCCCACTAGTGGGCTATTGCAGGCAAATGTCCATTAGATCCTCGCCCTCCAGTAGGCGAGGGACTCGGAATCCGAGAGAGCGTCCAGGGGTGGCACTGAAGTATAAGCCGCACCTTTCTATCTAGAAAATTCTCCCCAGGCTACTTTCTTATTGGTTACTGTGTTATATTCCCTCCTATGCTCCGTAGTGATTTATTGTCTCGTCTGTCACACATTGTTACATTGTGATCCTATTGGTTATTACCCCTTTGCTCCTCCCCAATTTATGCCAGTACAAAACCTGTTGCACGAGCCTGATTTGGGCAGTTAATAGAGTTATCGTAGTTAGTTAAGAGTTATCCGTGAGTTCTGTAGTTCCACCTCCTTTCTTCCGTGGAATAAACCTGCGGATTTTTTACACAGAAACTATCTCTCGCCTCCTTTACTCCCGGGGACTTTGGGGATCTGAGACAGCTTGCCTCTGTGGGCAATGAGCCAGCACCATAACCAGCGAAGACCCGAACATCGGTGGCCGGGAGCGGTGAGAGACACTGCCCGGCAGGGTCGCTGTTGATTACACGCGGCTCCGCAGCTCCAGAGCCGACCCCCCAGCGGCGAGAAGCCGCGGGGGACCCCAATGTTGCAGCCGACCTGGCTGAGTTGGCAGGGCCCTGGGGCAGGTGAACTCCCAGTTCTCCTTCTGACACAATGGGCATTGTGCGGTTCCCCGGGCCAGTGGTTTTGGTAGGACAAGCATTGCGGGAGCTCAGCGGGCGTAGACAATTTATCGCGTGGTGACGGACTGGGGTGGATCAGTTCCTCCCTGCTGAGCCCCGCTCTGTCACCCTTTCTGGGAGTGAAGAGGTTTCTCCCCTTGCAGTAGCTTGTGCTGCAGCTCCTTGTCCTTTCCCCTGTGGGGACCGGCCCCATATCCTGCTTTTCTTTCCTCCGGAGACAAAGCCCCCACCCCCGTGGCCCCTCGGTGCCCTTCCCCAGGCCGTCAGGGCGAGTGCCCCAGGCCCTGCTGAGACATTGAGTCTATGAAACATTTAAACTAAGTTTCTCTTAAGCATTTAAATTGAGTTTTTCTTAAACATTTAAACATTAAGAATTTAGTTAAAAACTAGATTAGTTAGAACAAACACAGCAGAATTTAAATAAGGATATTGATGATTAAGCTAAGAAACTGAGGCCGGAATAAACTCCTCAGGTCTGGGAACTGATTATTGGTTATCTGATGTTGTTCAGCTGGGCAGGGCCAGACAGTCATTGATGATCCCATTCAAAACCTGTTTAGGGAAAGGAACTGGGGGTTCTCCAAGGCTGTATCTATTGTTAAAAACTAAGAAGGTAAAAAGGTCATAGCAAGAAAGAAGAGTTACTTCATCCAATGAGGGACCCCTCCCATAATTATGGGACCACTGACCCATTCCAAGGAACGAACTGTGCATGCTTAATGACTTTTTAGCTAATTTCCATATGAAGCGGGGAATGGGAGGTGTCTATGCTATAAATATATATTTGCATTTTGAATATTTAGAAGTTTGGTGAATAAATAGACTTTGGACTGCTTTGTAATCTTGAAGCTGTGCTTTTGGAGCAATTCTCACAGCTTCCCGGCACTGCAATAAACATACCCTGTCAAACCCAAACGAGTCAGAGTGTCCTTGTCCGTTCCAGATGGGTATCGATATTAGATTTATATCCATATTTTAATAAATCACTGCTGACGGCTCACCCCGTGCCAGCCCAGCGCCAGTGCTCGGCGGGGCTTTGGCTTCCTGCGCCCTCCCCCGTGTCCCCAGCCCAGCATCACCGCCCCCGTGTCCCCAGGCTGTGCCCCAGCCCCCGCTCTGTCGACACATGGAGGATGAGAATTTCTCTTCTATTCACCCGAAACTTCACCTGAAGCCATTTCTTCTCGGGAGCAGAGCCCCACCCCTCCTGGCTGCCCACCCTGTCAGGGACTTGGAAAGAGCCAGGTCCCCCCTGAGCCTCCTTTTCTCCAGACTCAGCCCCCTCAGATCCCTCAGCTGCCCCTCAGAAGTTCTCCAGACCCTTCCCCAGCTCCATTCCCACCTCTGGACATGCTCCAGCCCCTCAATGTCTTTCTTGCAGTTTGAAGCCCAATCACTCCCCTATCGCTGCAGGTGCCAAAACCCCAGGGAGATTCCTTGGAAATGGGGGTAGAGATGAGCCCTTCAAAGGGAAACGTGTGGGAAAATGTTCCCAATGGCCGAGCGGGTTTGGCGTGGCTGCGGGAGGAAGAGATGCTCCGGGACTCCGCTTCGGCCCCGCAGCGGAGCGGCCCGTGCTGCCCCGGGGCGCGCGGGGCTCGGCCGTGAGGCGCGCGGGGGGAACGGACACACGGGCACCGGACACGCGGACAAACGCGGACAAACGCTCCCAGCGCTTCAGCGGCAGCAGCGGCAGCGGCAGCAGCAGAAGAGCAGCGAGTCCATAGACCCTCTGTGTCCCTTGTCCTGTTCCTCCTCTCCCTCTCCCAGTGTCCTGCACCCTCTCCCGCTCTCCCTTTCGTTCCCTAAATTCCCGTTCCGCGGCCTCCCTCTCCCCATGCCGGGCCGGGCCATGACCCCGGCCCGCCCCCGGCCCCGAGCGGGGCTGCCCCCTCCCCGCCCCCGGGCGTCCCGCCGCGGTCTCGCCTCCGCCCGGCTCTCGCCCTACTGGCGGTGGCGCTGCTGGGCGGGCATCACTGCCGGCCTCTTGGGCAGCATCGCCAGCCCCTGGCTCCGGTCAGCCCGGCCCCGGCCTCGGCCCCGGCCCCAGGCCCGGCCCCGGGCCCCGGTATCGGCTCCTCCCGGGGCCCGCCGAGGACACAGGCTCCGCGTCGCCGGCAGGGAAGGCTCAGGTGGGCCTGAAGGAGCGGTACCGGCTGCGTTCGCTGCTGGGGCGCGGCAGCGTCTTCGCGGCGACGCGGCTCTCGGACGGTGCCCCGGTGAGTGGCGGGACCGGCGGCGGGCGCAGGAGGAGGGGGACAAAGGAGGAGGAGGATGGGGCTCGGCAGGGTGGGTGGAGAGCTCAGCCCGCTGCTCCCCTTGGCTTGCAGGTGGCCATCAAACGTGTGTCACGGAACCGCATCCGTCATTGGGGCGAGCTGGTGAGTGAGCGAGGGGGCAGCGGGAGAAGCCGGGGCGCGACGGGCGGGGATGGGCCAAGGCCCGGCAGGGTGGAAGCCGCCAGGACGCCTCGAGGGAGAGCGGGCGTGCGGCCAGCGGAGCGCGCAGAGCATCCCGGGCCGGGTGAGAGCTCCCGAGCCCCGGCACGGCATCAGCCCCACTGACGGCATCGTGCTCCTCCCACAGCCCGACGGCACCAGCGCACCACTGGAGATCGTGCTGCTGGACAAGGTGTCCGCTGGCTTCCCTGGAGTCATCCACCTCCTCGAGTGGCTCGAGCTCCCCAACGACGTGGTGATGGTGCTGGAGCGCCCGGAGCGGTCTCAGGACCTCCTTCGCTTCATTCGGGCACGGGGCTTCCTGTGCGAGGAGGTGGCGCGGCACCTGTTCCGCCAGGTGCTGGAGGCCGTGTGGCACTGCACCAGCTGCGGGGTCCTGCACAGGGACATCAAACCGGAGAACATCCTGGTTGACCTGGCCACCGGGCAGGCCAAACTCATCGACTTTGGCTGTGGCACCTACCTGCAAACCTCAGCCTACACCAGCTTTGCAGGTGAGCCCACGCAGGGGGAGGCTCCCGGTGCCGGCACCTCACAGCCCAACATCTCGCAGCCCACGCTGGCTGTGGCAGCAGGGATTCTCACTTTTGCTGCAAGTCGTGGCAGTTGGAGTCTTCAGCCCAGTTGCTTTTTAGCGGTGCTGGCTGGGGGCCATCTTCCAGCCCTGCTGGAAGCCTTCACCAGCCACTCTGCCCAGGGCTGGCCCTGGGGCTGGGGCAGCCAGAGCCACAGAAACACCCGTGGGTGGGGGGAGCAGAGACAGGGACCAGAACCTGTGCCCCAGCCCGTTTGGTGTGCAGGCGAGACAGGGCTCGGACTGTTCTGCTCGCCTTGTTTGCATTGGCTTAAGAACGGTTTCTGGGGCAGTGCAGGCAGGGAGGATGAAGGCGTGGCTTCTCCCCAGCACTGAGTGGCTTTTTCCTTTGGGCCTCGCCAGGGCTTCCGCTGCCCTCTTCCCACACCAGTGGCTTCTTTTTCAACTCCCAGTTTGTACACAAGTCCCAGGTGCTGGCGAGAGGGCAGCGGATTCCACTGCATGCCACTGGTGTGGCCCCCATGTGCCCAGGGATGCTGGGGAGAGGCTCTGGGAGCAGCAGCATCCCCCTGAAGAACTCCATCTCTATTCCACAGGAACACTGTCCTACAGCCCCCCGGAATGGACCCAGTTTGGCTGGTACTACGGCGAGGCAGCTACCATCTGGACCCTGGGCATTGTGCTGCACCAGATGGTCTGCGGGGAGCACCCTTTCAGGAGGGGCTGGAACATCAGCTGGGGCCAGCTCTCGCTCCCACAACGGCTCTCTCCAGGTGGATCCTCATCTCTGCGGCACGGGGGGAATAGCAGTGCTGGGAGACAGCAGCGGGCTCAGGAGCATCCCGCTCTGGCAGCTGCTGAGGAGGTGGCACATGTCCTGCTCTCCTGCTCTCCTCCAAAAGAAAGAATTGATGGGAAAGTTTAGGCACAGCCCTGAGCACACGCAGCATGGCCTGGCCATGACAAGAGTGGTGCAAAGCGGTCAGGAGCCTTCTGCAACTGACTGGTGCTTTCTGCTTTCTCTCCACAGAGTGCCGGGTTCTTATCCGATGGTGTTTATCTATGCACTTCTTGGAAAGGCCCTCCTTAGAAGACCTGTTCTGTGATCCTTGGATGCAAGATATTCATGAGCCATAGGAGAAGGGAGAGAGCCACACGCACACTTTGATCCACGGAGCCGGTAAGTTACAGCTGCACACAGTCCTTGGCACGAGGGAGCAAAGAAAGGCAGAGTTTTTGTCCTGCCCGTATCAGCGCGCAGGGCTCCTCAGCTGGGAACACGCAGCCCTGCTGCTGGAGCTGAGCTGCTGTGCCCAGCACTGGTGGCCACCATGCAAGCTGCTTTTGCTTGTCCTGCTTCAGTGCCAGCTGGGGCCCTGGGCAGAACACAGACAGGCTGCTCCCAGCCCCAGGGAAGAAGGAGCCCCTGGAGAAGCTGTGGCAGCTGCAGCTGCTGCTGCTGGAGACATGGAGGGTGACACCAAGGATGACAAGCTCTTCCTCCACCTGGCAAGCCGAAGATGATGGGCTTTGATTGTGGCACCTTCTCCAAAGCCAGGCTCCACAGCGAATTTGCAGATGAGTCCACATGCGGGGGGCGCTCTCAGATTTGGGCATTGCACAGTCTGGCTGGGAAGCAAAATTTCCCCCCTTTGCTGGGGCGGATACAACCAATTCTTCAGTCGGCTGCCAAGTTGCTTTTTGGCAGGGCTGGGCTGGTTTTGAACTGGGAGTCTGCTCCTGGCCCTATAAAATGCCACCAGAATCCACCGTGCCCTAGGCTGGGACTGGGGCTGGGCCTGGGGCGGCCAGCCCGACACAAGCAAAGCCCCATGGAGGGAGCAGAGGTGGGACTCCAGAAGCTGTGCACGGGCTGCTTTGCTTTGCAGGCAGGGAAGGGCTTGGGCTGCTCCACTGCCCTTGTTTGCTTTGGGCTCAGCATGACTTTTGGGGGGCACTGCAGGGAGGAAGGGAGAAAGCATGGGCTTCCCTGGCCTGTGGGTGGGTTTTTCCCTCGCATGTTGGGCTTGGGCCTTCCACAAGGCCCCGTCAGAGAGAAGATTTTTTCCTTTTTTCTTGTTTCCCCTTTTTGTCTGTAATCTCTTTCCATTGATTTGTTGTTTGTTTTTCTAAAGGAAGCATTCTAGGTGGTGTCCGGTCTGGATGGGGAAGTGCTTGGGAGCAGCTGCGGCGTGGATGGGACGTGGCCTTGGAGAAGGCTGAGGACATCGTGTGGGAGCAGCTTTTCTCCCAGCGGCGGGTGGCATGAGGTGGGTCCCCTTCTTCTTGGCAAGGGTGGGATAAGGGCTTTTGGGAGACAGCAGAGAGCGCAGGAGCATCCCACTCTGGGCAGCTGCTGAGGTGAGGAGGTGGCTGTGCCACGGCTGGCTGCAGGCTGGGCACATGTCCTGCCCTCCTGCTCTCCTGCCAGAGGCAGCGATGACGGGCAGCTTTGGGCAGCGCTCTGAGCACGGCCAGCATGGCCTGGGCACTGCGGGCGCCTGGGACAAGGGGGACGGGAGCCTTCAGCTGACGGGTGCTTTCTGCTTTCTCTCCTTGCAGCCGGGCTCTGTGGATGCTGAGGCTGCTCTGGGCTCTGCCAGGGCTCTGCTGCAGCTCAGCCCCGGGCCACAAGAAGCCAAAGGAGAAACACTGTGACCTGCTGCAGAGAGGCGCTTGAGCATCTCGGCAGTGCAGCTCAGGTTTGCAGAGCGTGCACCTCCAGGGGAAAACATGACATTCCCCAAAAATAAACATGTTCAATAACTTCTGAAATGAAATCAGTCTGGGATGACCCCCAGTGACATTTTTCAGCTTGCTCAAGCTGTAGCTCAGCCCTTCTCTGGACAGTTCTCTCCCTCACCTGCCTTTCGCTTCACAAGTGCTCCCTCTTTTCCCCCAGTGAGTTCCCAGCCCATCACAGTCCCCATCACACTGTAGCCTTCCTTGATGCCCCTGGCCACAAGGAAGAGCGAGCCCCAGGTTTAGGGACTCATGGTGTCACTGGCTGAAGAACAGCAATGTCTCAGAGGTCCGGTGAGATTTGAGTGTCATTCAGAGTTGCTCTCGAGGCCTCAGCTCTCCTCACTGCTGGGTTCCCACTCCCTTTTCCTTGTCCTTCCAGCGGGATGAGCTCTGTGAACCCCTTTGACCCTCACCACTCTTCCCAGCCCAGCCACCCCGCACAGTTAGGCTTAAGCTGGAGCTGCTTTGCCTCCTCTGGCACCCCAGTGCAGTCCCCTCTGCGGGGAGCAGCAGTCCCAGAGCACAGCACACAGCAGTGCAGGCCACACCTGGAGCAGCTCCCCTGCAGCCCTGGCTCTTTGTGGCAACCAAATGCTCCCAGTGTGCAGCTGTCCCTGGAGGATGGCCCCAGGGCAGAGCCCAGCCGGGCTCCCACTGCATCCCCTGAAGCCTGGGGCAGACAGTGCTCGCAGAGCTGAGGTTCATGAGGAGCACCCAGAGCTGTGGCTCGCAGTCAGCGTTTGCAAACGTTGTGTTCTCATCTCCTGTGACTTGTGGGGAAAACGAGCTGTGCGGCCAGGCCAGCGCTGCCCCTCTGGGCAGGAACAAGGCTGAAGGCCTTTCCTGTTTCTGAGGAGGTGGCATTAAGCCTTAGCGGGGCCTGGCAGATGTGGAGCCGGATCTCACCTGCTGTCCAGGACTCGCTGCCCACCAACCGCCCCCACGTGCCGCGCTCTGTTCTGCAGGGACAGAAGGCTCTGCCTATGCAAGGGTTTCCATCCTGTCTTTGTACCCATGGCTATGGAACACACACGCAGAGAGAAAGTGTCAGCCATGGTGCTTGCACACTCCGTCCTTTCCACACAGGACACATCCACGTGCACCTCTGTGTACGGATCTATTCAAAGGAGAGGCCGGGATAGAGATTTCCCACCGAGCTCTGACTTTGGCGGAACTCACCTTGTCAGCCGGCAGCCAGGGGATTTGTTTCCCAGCTCTGTGTCAGTCGGTGTCCAAGAGCTGAAGGGAGCAGCATTTAGCAGCAGTTTCCAGATTTCCAGGCAGGAAGTGGAGCTGACGAGCATCCGCGTAACTCGCCGTATTCATCGGGAGAGGCTGCTGGTTCTTCAGCAGTATGGCCCAATGGAGACACGAGACTTGGAAAAATCCCAGCTCTCTGTGGATGTGTGCCAAAGGGGAGCAGCAGAAACACTTTGTGTCTGCTCCAGGGGGGCACAAGGCCCAAGGAGCTGGGCTGGCAGAGGGTGACCTGGGCTGCTGGCAGGTCAAGTCCCATGTGTTGGCTCTGGCTGAGGGAAAGTTCACGGGCCTTCCAGGGCTGTGCTTTGCATTGGTAGCTGGACGGGTGTTGATAACAGAGCAGTGTTTTGGCTCCTGCCCAGCAGCGCTGGCCCTCTGCCGTTCCTTCCCCCACCAGAGGGAATGGGAGTGGGCAGGATCCTGGCAGGGGACACAGCCAGGCCAGCTGACCCAAATTAGCCATGGGGATATTCCAACCATTTGACTTCAGCTCAGATGTATAAAGCCAAGGGAGAGAGGAGGAAGGGCACCTTTTCCCCAGCAGCTGAAGTTTCTCTGAGTGTTCCAGTTCCAAAGAGTTGACCCTTTTTGTAGGCATAAGGTTCTCATCCCATAGTCTTCCAGTCACCCCCCAGCTGTAGATTTTTAGAGTAGTGATGCCTTCTCCAGCCACCGAGAAACAGAGACTAGACAAGAGTAAGGGAATAAAGATAGGTGTTTATTTGAAGGGCTGTAGATTTTGAGAGTAGTAATGCCTTTTCCAGCCACCTAGAAACAAACTAGACAAGAGTAAGGGAATAAAGATAGGTGTTTATTTGAAGGGCCTTCAAGGTACACCCTGGGGAGCCAGAGGCTGCCTCCAAAAATGAACCCCAAGATGGAGGACAGGTCACAAGTTCTTCACAACTTTATAGGTTTGGTTCATCTGCATACCACGGTTAATTCTCCAATTAAAGCCCCAGTTCAATGATGTAATTCCACTCAGCTTGCTCCCCCCTTAGAGGCTTTGGTTTACACATTTTGTGCCTAGAAGAGCCTGGCTGTCCTTGAAGGCAAAGCCTGGAGAGGCTTTGTTATGTCTATCTTGCACGAGAGAGCAGAAATTACAGGCTACGAGGAACTTCAGAGTTACATTCTAAGCAGTACAGAATTCAAAAAATATAAAAGTTAAAACCTAAGGCATCAGTAGTCAAATTAATCAAGTTCACGTTTTCTGGACATTGCTCTGTCATTTTCCTGATATCCATGCAAGAGGGGACACAGTGATGGATGGGTTTGCACGGGAGCTCCAGAGCCCTGGAACGGAGAGCCTGAGTGTCCCAGCAGGATTTGCAGGGGCATGGAGGGCAGCTGGAAAGAAGATCGTAGGCAATATTCTCCTGCCTTCATCTTGCAAGGAAGCTTTGATTTGATCCCTGTCTGCGCTGTGCTGAGAGGCCCAAGAGGCCCAGGGAGGTGTCTGGGTGGCCCCAGAAGGTGCTTGCAGGACCCTGGGGCACCAGGAAAGGGGCAGGAGCATCCCTGTGGTGCTGTGAGAGACACCCAGCAGGAGCCACCCCTGGGGCCCAGGCAAGAGCTGCACTCAGGCAGCCAAATTCATGCAGGGTCTGCCCAGGCTCTGCCCAGGATCAGTCCAGCAAGCTCCAGTCCTGTTTCACCACGGTATTTTCTTTGTGTTTCTTTGTATTTATTTCTGTTTATTAATTCTGTGGACCCTCTAAATGCCATTAGAAATAATTTTTCTTTAGAATAAATACTGACTTATTTTAGTTTTAAGAATTAACCATGGGTACTCTCTGCTAAAATTACTTCTCTGTAACTTATTCTGCAGTTTGCTCCTTTCCAGCACCATCAGCCACCTCTCTTAAAATACAGATCCCTTACTGGAAGCAGAGAATTCTCCTGGATCCCCTGCTGGGACGCCCCTGGATCCTTCTGGAACCCTCCGGGACCCTCCATGGCCATGCACTGCGGGAGCCCTGGGCCGGGCTGTGCTGAACTCCTGGGCCCTGCACTCAAACTCTGCCTTGAACCTGCTGGGTTCAGCCCAAAGCGGGGGAAGCCTCGGGAGTAGCGGATCCAGTATTTCCTGCGCGTGCATGGCCCCACCCCCAAGGGAGCAGGACTAGGTGCTCTGACCCCAATCCCTGATTCCAAATCTCCTTCCCTCTCTCTCCTCTTCGCTCCCTTTCCTTTGGGTGATCACAAATCCCAGAGCAGCTGCAGAGACCCGTGTCCAGTTTGGGTTTCCCAGCCAAGGGAGGCCTGGGGCTGAGGTGCTCAGGGATTGCTGGGAATGGGGTCTGGGGGGTCCCTGGGGTCAAGGAAAAGGGCGATCCAGGGGCTGGGAGAGGTGGATACCCGGAAAGGGGGTGCAGGGGTTTGTTGGTGCAGGGTAAGGGGGTGCAGGGGGGTGTTGGTGCAGGGTAAGGGGATGCAGGGGTTTGTTAGTGCAGGGTAAGGGGGTGCAGGGGGCTCCCAGAGCTGGGGAAGGAGATGCCCAGGGGGAGCCCAGTGCCCAGGAGTGGGGCAAAAATGGCGGCAGCTGCTGGGAAGGGACTGGGACAGAGAGGGACAGGCTGGGACGGACTGGGACAGACTGGGACACCAGGATGCACCAGGACCGGGACCAGAACCCACTGGGAGCAGAACTGGGGCACCAGGGATCATACTGGGATATACTGGGGCCATACTGAGGGCTACTGGGAGCAACTGGGAGCATGCTGAGGACAACTGGGAGCATGCTAGGGACAACCGAGATGTACTGGGAGAGACTGGGAGTGGTTTGGATCATCCTGGGACTGACTGGAATCATACTGGGAGTGACCAGATCTGTAGCAGGGGTGAATAGCAGAAAGTGGAACAATGCAGGGAGTAACTGGGATCATACTGGGAGCAGCTGAGCCCATGCTGGGGTCATATTGGGATCATACTGGGCCTGAGAGGGTCATACCTGGAGTGACTGGAATACTACTAGGAGTGACTGTGATCATGCCACAGGTGACTGTGATCAAACTGGACCCATACTGGGAGTGATTGGAAGTTACTGGGATCATACTGGGAGAAACTGGGACCACAGTGGGGGAAAATGCAATCATAGAGAGTGACTGGGTTCTTACTGCGAGTGACTGTATTCATGCTGGAAGTGACTGGGACCACACTGGACTCTTACTGAAAGGGACTGAGAGTGAAATGAACCATACTGGTTCAGGAGCTGGTGCCGGAGCAGCGCTGGCTCGTCCTGGTTCCTGTCGGTAGCACAGAGGTGGCTGTGCCTGGGACTGTTCCTTGGAAGGTTCAGACTTCCCGATCCGCTCACTGCATGTCCCCCTCCAATATGCACACACACGCTCTTTTTTTTCTTTTTTTTTAGGAAAACAAGGCAATATTAATAACTCCATTAAGTCTCTGTTTTTCTCTAAATTCCGGAATTTAACTCGGCCTTGGCTGAGCAGCAGTCCATGTCAATCAGTAACATTTTCTAGAAGTGATCGTTTCTTTCATTCCTTCCTACCTACAGCTCCCTGGCCCTATCTAAAGCAGCTTCACAGGTTGGTTTGTTTAAGTCACATTCACCTTATTCCTTTCCCCTCAGTGCCGGAGCCCCTCCCCTGCTTGCGCTCGCAGGTGCCACCAAATGCATGTTCTGGGATCGCATCTCCCCGCCCGCAGCCTCAAGCGCCTGCCCTGTCCCGGGCCGGGCCTGGGCTGGCGGCAGCGAGCCCGACAGAAACCAACACCCGCGGGGCCACCAGTGCCGGGGCTCAGAGCCGTGCAAGGGATGCTTTGGTTTGCAGGGGTGGAAGGGCCTGGGCTCCTCCCCTGCCCCTCTTTGTCTCGGTTTAGGATTCAATTTTTTGGCCGCTGTGGGGTGGGAAAAAGGCGTGGTTTTTCTTGAACCCTGGGTGGGATTTTCCCTTGCATGGAGCGCTTGGGCCTTCCACGGGCCCCCTCTGCCCTTTGCAGAACCAGTGGGATTTTCCACCACACACGGTTTGTAAGCAAGAGTCGGCTGCAGTCGAGAAGGCTCTAGGCGCCTCCTTCCAGGCTGACTCTGCAGGTGCTGAGGCTGCTCCGGGCTCTGCCGTGGCTCTGCTGGGGCTCAGCTCTGGGCAAGGCTGGGCCCACTCTCCCCTCGCATTGCTCTGGGCAGCTGAGTCACAGGGGGCAAGGAAGGGACATATCAAGGGACTTGAGGTTTAACAGAGTTTTTATTCAAAAAACTACCATAACTAACTAGCAGTGCTAACTACCATAACTAACTAGCAATGCTAACTACCGTAACTAACCAGTTGTCCTAACTCCTATAACAAAAAGCTGTTCCCAAGTGCTCCCTGGAAACATCCAAGCTCAGGTCAGGCAGGGATCTGAGCCACCTGATCTGCTTGAAGATGTCCCTGCTCCTTGCGGAGCACCTGGTCCAGATGACCTCGAAAGGACCTTGCCAGGCCAAACCAGGCGAGGATTCCGCTGGCTTTGCATGTGAAAAGCAGCGAGACTGGAGATTATAGGAGGGTAGCCCCATGAGAAAACCCCTCCCTCGCGCTGCTGTTTCCCCTGCAGCCGCTCTGCATTCACCTGCAGCAGCTCCTGGGCAGACCAGCGCCGCTCCTCGTCCGGCTCCAGGCTGCACTCGAGGAAGTCCCGCAGCAGAGCCGACAGGCGCCTGGGCTCCTGCAGCTGCGGGGTCCCGTTCTGCCGGATCAGACAGCGAGCCTGCAGGAGAAGCAAACACAGCGCTCCGCCAGCTTCCTTCACACCCACGAGTGCTCACATCGACCCTGGTTTCTTGGCCCCAGTCTCCAGGGGCACTTTCCTCCCTGGCAGAGATGCTGCTCAGAGCTCATTTTTCTATGCCAACCAAAAAAACCAAACCCTGATGCAGCCACAGCCATTCCAACATCCAAATGATCTTGCCTTGAGAGCCAATTTCATTGGCTGACTTTGTTAGTAGGAACCTCCATCAGAAATAGCCCATTTTGCTTCTCCAAATACGGACACCAGCTTTACAGGCCATTTGCAAGAGTCACTGTGGTTTGCCTGTGTTATTTCAAAGGATTCTTACATCAAATGCATCCCTGCAGTGCCACTGACACTCAAGTAAATGCATTCGTGATGTTCCATCCCAGAAAGTGCCAGGCAAGGAACCTGAGGTTTGAGTTGCTGAAAGCTCAGGCTTGGTGACATGGAGAAAGTAGCTTGGTCTAGGAAAGAAATACCTTAGACTATGGGGATGTTAAACAATCATCCTCCGGTTTTAGACAAGTTTCCCAGTGAGAAGAATCAGGGGGAGTTCATCTTGCAGAACCTCTTTTAGAAACTCCTTCAGAAAACTTGTTGGGTTTGGGTGTGGGTTTTGGGCTTGGTTTGGGGTTTTTTTGCAAGTTAACATTAGAGCTGATGCTCTGGCTTCATGTTTTCAGGTCATCCTCACAGAGAGAAGAGCTGCAACAACTTAAAACCCAAAGCAAATTCTGGAGACTACAGAATATTCATCTGTGTTCAGGCTCGAGTCCTTTGGGAATTCCCTTCCTGAAGGGCAGAAACCTCCGGTGGCTCCTCCCAGTGCAGGGTCACTCTGTGCTCACAGGCCTCTGCAAACTCTGGGAAATTTGCCTCTTACCATGGCCCCCATTTGCCCGAAGTAAGGAGGTTCTCCTTCCACTATCTCGATGGTCACAATGCCCAAGGACCAGATGTCCACCTTGGGGCCATAAGGAGAACTGGTCACAACTTCTGGGGCCATCCAGTGAGCAGTGCCCACCATGGAGCTCCGCTGCTCCTGCTCAGGGCTGAGCTGAGCGCAGAGGCCAAAATCAGCTGAGGACAGAAACAAACACTGTCAAAGGCAGCTGCAATGAGGAAACCAAGCACAAAGATTGCCCACTCTCAGTCTGAGAATGCAGTGCTGAATCCAGCTGGCAAAGTCCTCAGGGCTGTAGCCAAGGAAAGGTGGAAGTGGACCCTTAAAGGAACCCTCAGCTTTCATTCAGTGGCTTTTAGTGATTCCCTTGAAGTTTCAGATTCCAAGTCCCACCCCTCTGGAAGGGACAATCCCAGAGCAATGCCACTGCTGACACCCTGCTCCTCTCGTGAGCGCTCTGCACGGGGCAGCCGCTCTCAGCTGGCAGCAGGGGCCGGGCACTGCCACCAGCAGCACTTGTGGGGCTCTGGCCGTCACGGGGAAGCAGCCCCACACCCGCAGCCCAGGAGCGCTGGGTCTGACCAGGAACACCCACCCAGCTTGACAGAGCCGTCCGCTCCCAGAAGGATGTTGGAGCTCTTCAGATCTCTGTGGATCACCCAGTTCGAATGGAGGAAATCCAGGCCCTGCAGACACTGAGAGAGAACAAGAAACACGAGGGTAGAAATCCATGGCCAGAATATATCACACAAGAAAGGACAGTCTAGAATTCTGCCAGCAGCAGCTTTGCTGTGACAGGCCAGGAGTGCAGTGCAGACAAGCTCCGGGCAAATGATTCAAGGCAGAGCTGAGAACAGCAAATCAAATCAAAATAAGACAGAGGGTACCACAACAGCAGCAGGAAAGAGGACAAGGACAGAGTGGAAGTGCAGTGACACTGGCAGGCCTTTCACTTCAGAGGCTGTTTCTTCTCCAGCTCATAAAAACAACACAGAAACAAAGCTCTGAGCATGGAGCCACTCCTGTTCTCACACCTAGCTTGGAAGGAGCATCGTGTCCAAGCCATGGGAAGCACAAGCAGGATCCCTCACCTCCCGACTGACAGCCGCCATCTCTCCTTCAGCCATGCGTGTCTGTCTGACAACGTCCTGCAAAGTTCCTCCATCCATGTATTCCATCACCAGCCAGAGATCTTCATCAACAAGGAACCTGGAAGAGGCAATGGCATGGAGATGAACATGCACTGCTCAATTCCCCGATGGAAAAGCCTCGAGTGGAGTTTTGTTTCCAGGTCACTTGTAAATGAGGACAGAATCAGATGCAGAGACATTCCTGCTGGGCTGCACAGTCCTTGGAATCTGCACAGGCTAAAGGAGAAGGAGACACCTGTGAGAAAGGAGATGCCTTTGATGGCAAGCAAGTGAAAAATGCAGTTTAGCAACAGCCCAGATCAGTGTGGAACCACAACACTTGGCCCCAGCTGGTTCAGCATCTGAACTCATCCGTTCCACCATTCCCTCCAGAACAAGGCAACACAACTTCCAGAGTTATCCAGGGGAGGAGTCTGTGCAACACTTAGGACAAAAGTGGTCAGGTGTTTGGAAAACCTTGCAGAAAGTCCCTTCAGAAACAGGCAAGGCCATTGAAAAACGGGCAAATGAGGAGTTTCTGGAAACAAGAACCTGGTCTTCCTGGCATCTGCAGCAATGGGAAAGATTTGGGAAGGAGAAGCCAAGGGAAATAATTTCTGCCAGGGTTTATCAGCACTTGTCATAAGACCCAGAAAATGGGGTCAGCTTGAAGGAAAAACCAAATCAAAGCAACAAAAGCACACGGAGGGAGTGAACTGACAGGCTGTTGTTTTGGGAAGCTGTGGCCGGGTCAGGCTTTTTCAAAACAGGCTACTGACTACGGATGCCAGGAAAGATTAACGCAGGGCCCGTGCACGGGATGAGAGCTGAAGCACTCACCTGTCCAAAGAGTTGACAATGTTGGGGTGCTTCTTGTCCTTCAGGACCAGGATCTCATTCACAGCTCGTTCCCTGTTCTGCCCTCTGAGACTCATTTTCTTTATAGCCACCTGAAAGGACATTGCAGACCTTGAACTGGAGGAGTCTGTGGCAGGAGGCCGCAGCAAACACAGAGCGAGTCTTTGTGGAGCGATGGAGCCGGGCTGTGCCAAACTGCCTTGGCATGGGACACCAGGGCTCAGCAAGTGACATTCCCACAGCCCATTTCTCTGCTCGCTGCGGGGCCGCTTACAGCACACACGGCCAGAGACATTTGGCCTTGTAAGCTCTGCAGAAATGGTCCCTGTTGAGGTTTAAGAGTTACCCTGTTCTTCTTTTCTCTTGAAGAATTTTCCCCATATATGTCGCCAGGGCAACAAATTACTGAGTGCTTAAGAGAAACAAAAGACCTGGCCACAGGGGCCGGGTCCAACTGGCCACCCTTTCGTCACCTGGGGGTTGGGTACACCCGGGGCCTGGCTGGTGTTCTCAGCGAGCAGACAGGGAGCTGCCTGCCATCGTAGTGGACGGTCTTTGTCAGCACTTCAAAGCTTCTGCTTTTTCGGCTGCTTTCTTCCTATGGGAGAACCCCCGGGATTCCCAAGCCCACCTTTCCCTGCCCCGCTGGGAGCTGGGCCACGGCTGCTCTGCCCCCGCTGTTGCTTCCAGCCTTCGCTACCTCGTAGTCCCGCACGCCTTGCTTGCTGACACCTCCCGAGGTCCCTGCTGCAGCTCCGCAGTTTGATACATCTTGCCTGCCACCCGGGATCTGTGCTCGCCCCTGCTGTTCCAGCCTGCTGCTCCCGAGGGTCCGGCCGGGCACCGGGCTTGGCTGCCCAGGGGGTTTGTGAAGCTTTTTCTCCATCCCTTCCCGGGAGCCCAGGCCGCCATTGCCGTGTGTTCCCCGAGCTCGCTCCGGAGCGCCCCCTGCAGCCGCGGGGAAACCATCGCACCCGCCCTGCTCACCGGGAGCCAGCAGCGCCCCTGCAGGCTGTGACTGTAACTGCACCAAGGGGGAAAGCACCCGATAGCCGAGAAGGCCAGCACTGGGTTTGTGACTCTGTTTGCTGTTACTGCCACAGTTATTGTTGTTTGTTCTCCTTGTTATACGTATACATATGTATATGTATATATATTATTAAAGAACTGTTATTCCTATCTGTAGTGGTTTTAAGGGTTAACTTGGGCAGTAGCCCCCCCCCCCCCGATGTCCTTTTTGTGAGATAAGCATTAGGAGGAAAGGCAAAGCAGGCACAAAACTTGAAGAATATAACCGAGTTTATTAACAGAGTTAAAAAGAGGGAAAAGAAAGTCAGACTAAACCTTCAGAACACCTCTCTCCCCCACCTCTCCTCCCTTCTACCACCAACATAAAAGAAAAAACACAACCCTTGAGGATTCTAGTCAGTTCACCACCTATATAATGATTTCTGGTTTTCAGTTCACTTAGGGACAGGAGTCTCTCTTGGTCAAACCACAAAAACGTCTCCACACGAAAAAGTCTCGTGCAGCTTCAGTGTCACAGCAAAGCAGCCACCCAGAATGGTTCTCTGCTTGCATGTGAAAGTCCCTTCCCCTGACTTACAGCTTTCCCCACAGCTGCTTTGAGGGTTTCTTTAGCTAAGAGGGTACTTTTTTTAAGGATGAGCTGTTCAGAAACAAAAGTTTTCTTCACTTGTCAAAGTGCCTGAGAGGAGTAAGGACACTATCTCTGGGAGTATCCTCATCTCTAGGAACAGAGGTCCTTTTCTCTCGTGGGATCTGCTCAAATTTCTCATCAAATCGCAGCTACTTCAGCATTTACTTATGACAGCACAGGTACTGTTGCTCACAGCAAGTGACAGCTACTTCAGCATTTGCTTGTTCTAGTACAAGTACTTTTGCTCACAATTGCAGTTTGAACACTCCACCCCCTCCCCCATGCTTTCAAGAAATTATAGTGGGTAGTATAATATATCATATCCCATCACCATGGTTTTTTCCAACAGAATTTCAGCTTCTAGGATTGAAGCATCTCCTCATTCTCTTCCCTCGGGGTCTCAGCTCTTTCGTCCCCACTGACTTGGGCATCTTTACAGTGTTTTCCTCATGTGTGTTCACCTTTCTCTGTCCTCTGACTGGGGAGAGGATTGATGTCTGAAGGCTTCATCTGGTCTGGAAGAATCTTACAGCACTAAGAGAGTCTCACCCGGGCCTTGCAGCTGGAATTCGCTTATCTCTTGGCCACATGATCTTGCTGGGCAGCAGCCTCAGAGGAAATTTCGGCCACACTAGGGGTGAAGGGCCAGCCTGGCCTCTGCGGAGCTGTCCGGCGAGCAGGAGCGGCTGAGATCTCAGCCAAGTCGCCCCTGGCCAACCCGGCCAGACCCAGCTGGCAGAGCCCAGCTCGGCCTAGCCCCGCCCCGCCCCGCCCCAGTTACCTATTCGGCCACTGGAAGCAAGAGAGACTTTCCCGGGGTTTGTTCGTTCCTAAAATGTGGATCACAGAGGCATGTCCAGCTCTCTTAAGTGGTTTTAAAAAGTTGCCAATATTCAACCTAGCCAGTTGATTGGTTCTGTTGGGTCTAGAGGAAGCTGTAAGCACCTCTTTGCAAAGAATCACTTCCTGGCAGATGGAGCCTTTTTTAACTACAATTCCCAGATATGCTAAACCACAACACTATCCCTCATATCTTTGCCTGAAAGCCCCTTAATTTCAAAATTACAATAATTTGGAGGGAAGAGGGTTGCATTTTCCGTTTCAGAGGAGGCTCCTGCCTTCCTTGACAGACACCTGTCTTTCAAACCAAGACAGATCTTGGTGCCCAATGTGGGGCCTGAGGGCGTAGAGATAAAGGGGTAAAAATGGAATAGCAGTTCTTGGGTAACTCAATTCTGTGTGCTGAATATAGAAACCTTATTAGGCAGCACTGTGTGGTCCAGCTTGCCCTGGTTCGGGTGGCACGTGGTCGTGGCTATATTTCTCCCTTTTGCAACTCCTTTTCTAAACGTGGCTCCTCTGACTAAGGCTACTGTTGCTGTTATCCGATTTGCACTATGGGTTGATAAGGTGAGGAATTCATGGGCTTTTAACTTCCTCCGGAATATGGGCACATGGATACAGGGCTATCACACATAAAGCACATGTTTTTGGGGTTATGTAAAAAATGGTACTTTCTGTGAGGAAATGACACCAGGGGAGGTTTTCTCCCAACCTCTCAACCAGTTCTTTGGGTCTGCCCCACTAGTTTTCAAAGAGTTTAGATTTCCTCTGGATACTAACCAATTGTTGCTGATAGGCCTACTCTATTTAGTTTTCAGAGATAAGTTGAGATTGACTTGGATAACTACCCCGACACCCACTGCAGAGGCTAGGAATGCTGCCCTAGAACCTGACACTGCCCCAGAGACTAGAGATCCTGCCCCAGAGACTAGAGACCCTGCCCCACAGCCTGATACTGCCCAACAGCCCACCTGAGAAATGAGCCACCCAGATTGGAAGGGGGTAGTGAAGGAGAAGATACGCCAAGTGCTGAGGGAATACACCTCCCCATCTAGTGGGAAACCCTCTCCCTGCCCCAATGAGGGAGAATCTGATGGTGCAGCAGTGGAACCCACGGATGTTACAACCGTCCAGGCTCCAGCTGAACCACAAGGGCAATCACAGCCAGCAGCAGTCGCCCCTGCTCAGAGGAGGAAGTATAAAACCAAATTAGTGCGCCCAGTTAATGATGATGGGGAACCAGGGCCCTCACAACCAGCAGGGGAGCCAGAGCCTGAAATCATCACCGAGTCCCTGTTGTATGATAGCCTCCGTAATATGCGAAAAGACATCATGTGGTGGGGTTGTGAGGCTTATACAACCTGGTTACTTCGGATTTGGGACCTTATGGGCACAGGTGTGCAACTGGAGAGTGGCGAGGCAAGGTATTTGGGATCTTTGACCTAGGACCTGGGTGTGGACCAGATATTTGTGAGGGAGCCAGGACCCCTTTCTCTGTGGGAGCGGCTTTTAATGAGTGTGAGAGAAAGGTTTGTCAAGAAAGAGAGAATGCAGGAGTATCACCATAGAATGCAATGGAAGACACTTGAGGAAGAGATCCAACAGCCGAGAAGTGGCAGTATTAGAAGTACTCTTTGGGAGGGATGGACAACATGATAACGACCCCAACAAGGTCGAGTGCACTGGGCAGATGTTGAGGAACCTGGCAAAGCTAGGGCCACAGCAATACACCACCTTCATTGCAACCATTAACACTGAGGACAACCAAGGAACAGCGGGCTCCGTTGCCAACAAGCTCAGAAATTATGAGAGTATGGTCAATAGCCCTCTGAAGGCTCATGTCTCTGCCGTGTTTAAGGACTTCAAAGAGGAATTCAAAGAGGAGATTAGGGGGGTGAGGGAGAAGTTAAGAAAGGTCAGAGTGGCACCAGTGCGAGTCACAGGCCCCCAAATCAGAGCCCGACATTCTCCAGCTAGAGAGAGAAGGTACACCCCACGAGATGAGCTGTGGTTCCTTCTGTGAGACCATGGGGAAGACATGAGCAGGTGGGATAGGAAACCCACTTCTGTCCTGGCAGCACGGGTGCGTGAACTCAAGGACAGAGACGCTAACTGAGGGGGTTCCACTAAGGTGAAAGTAGCCTCAGCCTCCCGTGACCAAGCTGCCAGGTATTTCAGAAGGGAGGATGATATGTCAGATCCCCTTGAAGGAACATGGGCATGTATGCCCAGGGAGGGAATGATAAGCAGGGCTAGAGGGGCCCTGCCTCTGGCTAGGAAGAGGCAAGGGAGAATCGGGTTTTTTGGACAGTGTGGATCCGATGGCCTGGCACAACAGAACCACAGAAATATGAAGCCTTGGTTGATACTTGTGCACAATGTATTTTAATGCCATTGGGACACGTGGGGGCAGAACCCATTTCTATTGTTGGGGTGACTGGGGGATCACAGGATTTGACCCTGTTGGAAGCTGAGGTGAGCCTGACTGGGAAGGACTGGCAAAAGCATCCGATCGTGACTGGCCCAGAGGCCCCGTGTATTCTGGGCATAGACTTCCTCCGGAATGGCTATTACAAAGACCAAAAAGGACTCAGGTGGGCGTTCAGAATAGCTGCTGTGGAGGCAGAGGGCATTAGGCAACTGAGTACCCTGTCTGGACTATCACAGAATCAGTCTGGCTTCTGAAAGTGGAAGAGCAACTAGTGCCAATTGCCACCTCGACTGTGCATCGCCGACAGTACCGGACAAATTGAGATGCTGTGATCCCCACCCACAAGATGATCCGCGAGCTGGAGAGCCAAGGGGTGGTCAGCAAGGCCCACTCACCCTTCAACAGCCCCATTTGGCCTGTGCGCAAGTCTGACGGGGAATGGAGATTGACCGTGGACTATCGTGCCTTGAATGAAGTGACTCCACCACTGAGTGCTGCTGTGTCGGACATGTTGGAACTCCAGTACGAGCTGGAGTCCAAAGCAGCGAAGTGGTATGCCACCATCGACATCGGAAATGTGTTTTTCTCCATTCCTCTGGTAGCAGAGTGCAGGCCTCAGTTTGCCTTCACCTGGAGGGGTGTGCAATACACCTGGAACAGACTGCCCCAGGGGTGGAAGCACAGTCTCACCATCTGCCATGGACTGATCCAGACTGCACTGGAAAAGGGTGAGGCTCCAGAACATCTGCAGTACATCAACGACATCATTGTGTGGGGGAACACGGCAATGGAGGTATTTGAGAAAGGAGAGAAAATCATCCAGATTCTCCTGGAAACCGGTTTTGCCATCAAGAAGAGCAAAGTCAAGGGACCTGCCTGAGAGATCCAGTTCCTGGGAGTAAAGTGGCAAGATGGACGGCGTCAGATTCCCACTGAGGTCATCAATAAGATCACTGCTATGTCTCCACGGACCAACAAGAAGGAAACACAAGCTTTCCTAGGTGCCATAGGCTTTTGGAGAATGCACATTCCTGAGTACAGCTAGATTGTGAGTCCTCTCTACCTGTTTACCTGTAAGAACAATTTCCATTGGGGCCCTGAACAGCAGCAAGCCTTCACCCAGATCAAGCAGGAGATTGCTCATGTGGTAGCCCTTGACCCAGTCAGGACAGGACCAGAGGTGAAGAACGTGCTCTACTCTGCAGCCGGGAGCAATGGTCTGTCCTGGAGCCTTTGGCAGAAGGTGCCTGGTGAGACTCGGGGCTGACCACTGGGATTCTGGAGCTGGAGTTACAGAGGGTCCAAAGCCAACTACACCCCCACAGAAAAGGAAATCTTGGCTGCCTATGAAGGAGTCCAAGCTGCCTCAGAAGTAATCGGCACAGAGGCACAGCTCCTCCTGGCACCCTGACTAGAGGTGCTGGGGTGGATGTTCAAGGAAAAGATTCCTTCCACGCATCACGCTACTGATGCTACTTGGAGCAAATGGATTGCCCTCATCACTCAGCGTGCCTGAATTGGAAAATCAAGTCACCCTGGGATCTTGGAAATAATTATGAATTGGCCGGAAGGTGAGACTTTTGGGTTATCTTCTGAAGAAGAAGAAGAGCAAGTGACAGATGCCGAAGAAGCCCCACCATATAATGAGCTATCGGAGAGTGAAAAACAATACTCCCTCTTCACTGATGGTTCCTGCCGAATTGTAGGCGCTAGCCAGAAATGGAAAGCTTCTTTATGGAGCCCCATGCGACGAGTTGCACAAGCTACTGTAGGAGAAGGTGGATCGAGCCAACTTGCTGAACTCAAAGCTCTGGACATAGCTGAAAGAGACAAGTGGCCAAAGCCCTACCTCTACACTGATTCATGGATGGTAGCCAATGCTCTGTGGGGTTGGCTAGAAAGGTGGAAGAAGGCTAACTGGCAGCATAGATGAGGGCTCACGGAACTGCCTGAAAGATTCCTCTGCAGCAACACTCAAGTGGAAAGGGGAGCGGGGCGCCCGAGCACCCTTGGGGGAAGCACCTGCCAGGTGGAATTTGTGCCGTGCTGGGAGAGGAGGAGGGGGAGAAGGATGGGCGCTGTGTGGCAGCAGCAGGAAGTTTGGGCCGCAGGACATTCCACCTGCGCCACTGCCCCACAATCGGTGGCCACGTCCCCGGGGCTTTGGCCCTGGCACGGTGTCTGCTGAGCTGCCAACACTGCGGGAGCTCCCGGGGCTGGGCTCAGGTTCCTGCTGGCACTGGGCAGCAGGCTGTGCTCTCGCTGTGGTCAGCAGCAGCAGGAAATGCCTCTGGACGTGCACATCTTCTGCTGCTGGGACGAAGCAATGAAGCAAGTTGAGAAGTTGTGCTTTCTCTTTGTATTGGTGGATTTTTTGATTTCATTCCACACTCCAGAGGCAATTACTGTGCTGGCCTCAGTCAGCTGATTCTATTTCAAGAGCACCAGCGACAGGACTGTGTTTGAGTGCTGGGAAGGGGGCCTGTATGGCTTTCATTCTCCTTGCCTTCGTGCTCAGGGGCTGGTGGGCATTCCGGGATCTGCTGATCCTTATGCCTGTGACAAAAAGACTGACTTCAGTGGCATGAAAGCACAGTGGACAGCCCTGACTGGAAGAGGCAATTGCAATTTGGCCGAAAAACTTCAGGCTGCAGCCAGAAGGGCTGCAACAGCAGCTGTGATCTCTAATTCACAAGGCAAAGACAACAGCAGCCTCCCAATGGCGCGTCATGGTGACTGAAAGGGCGCAGAAATGCGATCATTTCTCAGAAGTTTGGTTCAGGGCAGCCCAGCCAGGCTCAAGGCATCAGGGGTGTTTGTGGGTGATTGCTGCTCTGCTGAAGAGATTCAATTAGAAAAAGAAGGTGTTCTGCCGTTGGAGACTTGACTCCAGTGCTTCGTCAGTGAGACCCTGCTGCTCCGTTCTGCGCTGGGTCCAGTGCAGGCAAAGGGCTGAGTGTGTGAAGTGAGTCCTGTTTTTCAGCCATACAGCTCTGTCCTGGGCCACTCTCTGCTGTCATGGAACGGGATGGTGCGGGTTGAGCTTGGCTGGGTGCCAGCTGCCCACTAAGTGGCTCTATCAGTCCCTTTCCCAGTGGGACAGGGCAGGGAATAAGATGGAGAACAATCAGCAGGGTGAGATAAGGGTGAGGTAAGGCAGTTTTATTACAGAGATGGCAAGAAGGCAGGAAGGCAGGGAGGGCGGGAGGAAGGAGGGCGGGAAGGAAGGAAGGAAGGAAGGAAGGAAGGAAGGAAGGAAGGAAGGAAGGAAGGAAGGAAGGAAGGAAGGAAGGAAGGAAGGAAGGAAGGAAGGAAGGAAGGAGGAAGGAAGGAAGGAAGGAAGGAAGGAAGGAAGGAAGGAAGGAAGGAAGGAAGGAAGGAAGGAAGGAAGGAAGGAAGAAGGGAAGGAGAAGGAGGGAGGAAGAGGAGGGAGGGAGGGGAGGGAGGGAGGGATGAGGGCGGAGGGGAGGGGAGGGGAGGGCAGGGAAGGGAAGGAGGTAAGGGAAGGGAAGGGAAGGAAGAAGGGAAGGGAAGGACGGAAGGGAAGGGAAGGGAAGGGAAGGGAAGGGAAGGGAAGGGAAGGGAAGGGAAAAAAAGGGAAGGGAAGGGAAGGAAGGGAAGGGAAGGGAAGGGAGGGAAGGGAAGGGAAGGGAAGGGAAGGGAAGGGAAGGGAAGGGAAGGGAAGGGAAGGGAAGGGAAGGGAAGGGAAGGGAAGGGAAGGGAGACCCTCGCTCTTGAAAAGTATATAAAAAGACTCTCTGAGGAGACCCCGATGAGATTCCCCCACGGAACAAGATGGACCACGAGGATTCCACTGGCCGTTGGTAGCTATAATCCCGCCCTTTCTCTCTCTCTGTCCTTTGTTTCCTTATATCTCTCTCCCTCTCTATCATGATTACACTGCGTTGGTGCGCAATAAATTAATACTTTTCTGTGATTGTGTTTCTTTTGCACTCTGATATTTGGTTAATGAACCATCAAGACCCCCGCTTGTCTTAGCAGATTGTGACATTAATTGGCATCCCGGACCAGATTTCTAACAGACAGAAGGGGTTGCAGGGCTCTGTGCAATCTGTAACAGGGGAAGGACATTTTGCTCCAGCTGCACCTAGCCCAACACTTGAAAGGGTGAGCGGTGTCTAGAAAGCAAGGGGGGTGACTCAAATTTCCTGCAAATTGTACATTCCCAAAAGAATGCACCCCACACTCAATTGAGGGCTCTGTCTTCAGAAATCCACAAAAGTATCTCTTAGTGCAAAAGGGGGAGCGTTGCATTATTTTTTAAAGAGAGTGTGTAGGAGTTTTGGTCTGCTTGGTGTAGTGAAAAGGCAACTGTTGTAACTAAGGTGTACCTCCCAGGCAGATTTTGGCCCCTTCACCCACTCAGGGAAGTGAAGGGAGACACAGCCCAATGCTGTGTGGTGCAGTGTGTAACTAAGTTTTACCTCCCTGTACTGGTTTTTGTCCCTTCATAAAATGAATGAAAATGCCAGTGCAAAAAATAAAACTGCATTTTATGCTCTATTGGCAAAACACAATGCCAGACCCTCTCCTGGAGGGGAAGAATGGGCACAAAATAACTGGTTTAATTTGGAGAGTGTAACTGACAGAATGTGTTGTTTACAACATGAGGCAAAATTCAAATTTGGCCAAAACAAGTCCATAATCTGCTCTCTTCTAGGAGCATGTCTTATGGCAGCTATAGATCACAGCTTTAAGCAGTGTAGTGAAGAAAAAGTGTGGTGGGTGATTAACCTGTGGTATAAGGGACAGAGCGTTCTTGATAAGATAGTCTCTGGTGCCAAAGAATTATTGGTTATGATAGAGAGAAGCCTCTCCCAGGATGCCTGTTCGGTGGTGGTGATGTACCCCAGTTCTGATTCCTTGGTTGGCTCTTGCTGTTAGCCACTCCCCTATACTTAAGATCGCCCCATCACGTGATTGGGGCCATTTGCCTCTGGAAACCTTCAGGAGTTGTAGCAATAAACTGCTCTCTTGGAACTCTATGCAAGTGCCCTTCTCAGCTTCTTGCCGTCGGATTCATATTACTGAAGTCACCTCTGGATCTGTGTGTTCATGCATCTGAGCCCACAGAATCGCAAGGGACTTTGTAATATTTGGCACCCAACGTGGACTCCCTCGGACCTCCACGACAGCGTCTCCAGAGTCTCTGGATTCAAGCCGCATTTGGATCTGCCAATCCCCTCGAAAAAGCCTCTGAGTTTTATCAGAAGTTTTAGAGAGGGAGACCGATAATTTCCTTAGAAGAGGAGACTGGTCTGCAGCCGACTGGACCACCCCGAGAACATTATTTGACCCTCTGGTGAGATACAGGTCACCTCTTATCCTTTTATTTTTTCTCTTTTGTCTCGGGGCTGGGAGGAGAGGGAGATGGAGGGTGACATACTCCATCTCCTACGAGAAGTTTTTCCTCAAGTTCTAAAAACCCTTATTTGTGGGAATTTTCATTTTTCAAGGGATGATTTAATGCATTTTCTTACCTTGTTGCTTAACAACTTCAAAGGGAATTTAAAACGGCTTGTCCCTTGGCTGTTTCTGTTGGGAAAAATTTATTTGTTCTACCAGCTAGTTAAAAAGCTCTTAAAAATGTTAGAAACAGTTCGAAAAAGGTCCCCCTATCTTCTCCTGTCCCCCTGTATCCCTGCTCCCTCTGCCCTGATTCAAGGGAAACCGAGAGAAGGACCCTGCCCCAGGGCACAGGTTTGCCACCGTCTGCCTGCCTTGTCTCTGTCTCCTTTGTCCCCTGCCAGGGGTGGTGAAGGACAAGCCGTCCCCGGTCCTACCCAAAACCTCTTTCCCGAACATAATTCCCCGTTTTTCCCCAGTTTAAATTTGCTTCAAGACGACGGGAGCGTGGTCTGTATTACAAAGCGAGCTGCAGAACCCATTTTCGATTCTGCCGCTTCTCCCCTCCCCCCCCAGCAGGACAAAAGCCACGTGCTGGCACTGGCAGGCTTTGTGCCCGCGCCCAGCCCCGGCTCCGATCCCTGCCGCCCACCTCTGCTGCCCGATTGCATTACAGCGCCCTGCCCCCTCTCTGCGCCTGTCCCCTGCCCTCCGCCTCTCTCCCTCAGGACACCCCTGCTAGCCCCTGCTCCTGCAGCCCCCTCCTGTGTCCCTGTCCTCTCCATCGCTGGCCCTGCCTGTGAAACCCGACCTACCCCAGGCTCCCAGGCTGCTAAAACCGAGCTTGGGCAGGAGGGATGCCGGAGAGACGCCGTCCCGGCTGCACTGCAGCGGGCGGCCCTGGCTCGCCACAAGTCGCGCACCCCTGCCAGGCTCTCTGCCTCCAGTTCAGAAGAGGAGAGCAGCGATTTCTCAGATTCAGATGCTGAATCTAGAGATTATTGGGCTAAAGTGAAAAAACAGGCTGCCAGAGATGGCAATTGGGACATAGCAAATAAGATCATGCCATTTGTTGCCCCAGTCACATATACAAGAGGAGGCAGGAATGCTAACTGGGAACCCATACCTTACCAGCTGTTAAAGGAGTTGTGCAAAGCCAGCAAGGACTGTGGGCGGGGGTCACCCTACTTTAAAAACCTGCTCCAGGTTTCTCTCTCCACGGTCACCCTAGTGCCTCACGATATCAAAAATATTGTATCGTGCCTGCTCTCTCCCGCGGAGAATATGCTGTGGGAAAGAACATGGAAAAAACAGTTAAAAGGGCTCCTACAAAAATATCAAGGAGACCACACTAAGGCTCATTTAACTATTGAACATCTATGTGGAGAGGGTGACTTTGAGCGGCCCCAAGACCAAGCCCAAGACATACCTGAGGTTGTCCGCGGAGATATTAAAAAGGCAGCAGAGGCAGCCCTGCTTCAAACCCCAGATGATGCCACACCCACTTTGAACTTTACAGATATTAGACAAGGTATAGAAGAGTCGTTTATTAAATTTATAGATCGTTTAAAGAGCTCTATAGAAAGGCAGGTTGAGAGTGCAGAAGCCCACAAAGAGATTTTACGCAGTTTGGCAATATCCAATTCAAATCCAGACTGTAAAAAAATTCTAAGGGCCCTTCCTCTCGACCCTGAGCCCACAATAGATCAGATGGTTAAGCCTGTACCAAACTGACATCCACAGAACACACTATAGCAGTAGCAGTTTCAAAAGGGGTGGCTGGAGCCTTGGTGGCATCATCCAAAGAAGAGCAAAGATGCTTTAATTGTGGGGAGTTTGGGCATTTTCTTAAAGACTGCCAGGAATATCAGGCAGCCAAGGACTTTCATCGACCGGTGGGATGCCCACAATCGAACTGTCCAATCTGTTAATTCCACCACCAACACCACTCAAGAAATGGGGAGCCAAGCGCCATGCTTTGGGGCGCTACAATATCAAATGCCAAGCCGCCTCGCCCTGCCTTGCCTACTATCCCGAGGCTGCAGAAATAACTCCTGACTACGCCTATGCGGACTGCGAGCTCCAAGTCTCCGAGGCATCCCAACAGGTCCAGGTGGGCACCCAACAGCAGCTGGTGAGTGCCCTTTCTATTCAGTTTGATAATGAGGGCATGTATAAAATCTCCACAGGACAATTTGGGCCCTCAGATGGCCCAAGAGACATTCTAATTACAGGAAATGGACTTTATGGGCCAGACGAACTTTATGTTACTCCAGAAGTCCTAACCGTTGGCCCTCAAGATGAAGTTTTTGTGACTGTTTCATGCAATAAGCCCCCTTGGTTTTTATACAAAGGAATGGCTATTGCACAATTCTTTCTGCTCCCACATCGTAGAGACCGGATCCCGGAGAACCCGATGGCATGTTGGGTTGAAGTTGTGGGCCCAGATAAACCTATGATAGAGTGTGGTCTGCTTAACAGAGGTTCTATCTTCCAGGTATGGCAGATACAGGAGCTGATGTCACCATTATAGCCCGCTCCGAGTGGCCACGAGACTGGAAGTTGACTCCAGCCAGCAGAGTCATTTCGGGAATTGGAGGTGCTGCAGTCTCTATGCGCAGCAAAGATAATATCATCGTGGAGGGACCCAAAGGTCAGGTTGCCACCATCAGGCCCTTTGTGGTCAGGTCAGGTATTACCTTGTGGGGCAGGGACCTGTTGTCTCAGTGGGGAGCTAGACTAGAAATCCCCAAGCCACCTCAGGATTTTTAGTTGGGATCACTGAAGAGCGCGCCACCCCACCGTTGACGTGGAAAACTGATAGCGCGGTGTGGGTCGATCAGTGGTCCCTATCAGCTGAAAAGCTGCGCGCTTTAGAAGTCCTTGTGGAAGAGCAACTTTCCAAAGGCAATATAGTACCGAGCAACAGCCCTTGGAATTCTCCTGTCTTTGTTATTAAAAAACCTGGCAAAGACAGATGGAGATTGCTCCATGATCTTCGGAAACTAAACGAAGTTATCGAAGATATAGGCCCCTTGCAGCCTGGCCTGCCTTCACCCTCCATGCTGCCACGTGAATGGAGACTCGCAGTCATCGATATCAAAGACTGCTTTTTTAATATCCCCCTCCATCCTCGAGATGCACCCCGGTTTGCCTTCTCAGTCCCATCTATAAATAGGCAGGCCCCTCTGAAAAGGTACCACTGGCAAGTCCTCCCCCAGGGGATGAAAAACTCGCCTTCAATCTGCCAGTGGTACGTGGCCCACATCCTCTCACCTATCAGAAAGACTTTTCCAGATGCCATCATCCTGCATTACATGGATGATATACTAGTTTGTTCTTGAGATCAGTCCTATTTGGACACTGTTCTAGCCAGGACAATAAAGGCGATTGAAGAAGCCGGATTTGAAATCCGCGAAGACAAGATCCAGCGAACCTTCCCTTGGACCTACCTGGGACTCCGGATCGGTGAGCGGACCGTTGTACCCCAGCATCTCTCCATCAAAGATAACCCAAAGACCCTCCGCGACCTTCACCAGCTCTGCGGGTCCATCAACTGGGTGCGTCCGCTGTTGGGGATCACAACAGAGGACCTTGCACCACTCTTCAATCTCCTCCGAGGCAGCGACGACCTCGACTCACCCCGTGCCATCACTCCTGAAGCCCAGGAATCCATCATGAAAGTCCAGGAAGCACTATCCTCCCGGCAGGCACATAGGACTGACCCCACTCTCCCGTTACAGCTCATCATCCTGGGTAAGTCACCCAGGTTCAATGCATTAATTTTTCAGTGGGACACTGCGCAAAAAGATCCACTCCTTATCATCGAGTGGGTCTTCTTACACCATCAGCCTATCAAGACCATTACAACGCCTCAAGAGCTGATGGCTCAGCTCATTATAAAAGCTAGGGCTCGCCTCCGCACCCTTGCAGGGTGTGATTTCTCATGCATTTACCTCCCATTGACTACTGGGGTTCTGGACCATTTGCTCCAGCACAATGAGCACCTCCAGTTTGCCCTTGACAGCTATACAGGCCAAGTTTCCATTCATCAACCCAGTCATAAACTGTTCAATTCGGCTTTCCATTTGGCCCCAAAATCACTGCAAAGTCAAACACCTCTAAAGGCCCTAACCATTTTCACAGATGGTTCGGGGGGATCACATAAGTCAGTGATGACATGGAAAGATTCAAAAACGCAAAAGTGGGAATCTGATGTCCAAATCATTGAAGGATCCTCTCAGATCGCAGAATTATCAGCTATTGTTAGGGCTTTTGAGAGATTCAAAGAGCCAATTAATCTGGTCACTGATTCAGCATACGTGGCAGGCATAGTTGCTAGAGCAGAACATTCCTTGCTAAAAGAGGTGTCAAACTCAAATTTACACAAGTTGCTTTCAAAGTTAATCTACCTCCTCTCTCATCGAAAGCAACCATTTCATATAATGCATGTGAGGTCACACACTGACCTCCCAGGGCCCATTGCAGAGGGCAACAGAGGAGCAGATGCCCTGGCCATGCCTGTGCAAGCTGCTAACATACCTGACATCTTTGCACAGGCCAAGATGAGCCACAGCTTTTACCACCAGAATGTGCCAGCCCTCATGTGCATGTTCCACCTACCACGGGACCAGGCGAGGGCGATAGTGGCCACATGCCCCAACTGCCAGCAGCACCAAGTTCCATCATTGGGCTCCGGGGTTAACCCCCGAGGACTCAACAGCTGCCAGTTGTGGCAGACAGATGTGACCCACTATCTGGCATTTGGCAGGCAAAAATACATACACGTGTCCATTGACACATTTTCAGGAGCAGTGTTTGCTTCGGCTCACGCAGGAGAAAAGGCCAAAGATGTCACAAGGCATTTCCTCCTGGCATTTGCCACCTTGGGCATCCCAGAACAAATTAAAACGGACAGTGGCCCTGCCTATACCTCCCACAAACTCAGGGATTTCTTCAGTCACTGGGGGGTGAAGCACAGCACAGGCATACCACACTCCCCTACAGGACAGTCAATTGTTGAAAGAGCCCATGGCACCATTAAGCGGGTCCTCGATCAGCAGAGAGGAGGAACAGAGACCAGTTCTCCTATTGAGAGGCTCTGTAAAGCCCTTTTCACGATAAATTTCCTAAACTGCTCGTCCACAGAGCCAAACCCCACTGTGTTCCGGCATTTCTCCAATTCGGCCCGAGCTAAGCTCGATGAAAGGCCACCGGTGCTGATCAAAGACCCTGAGAGCCAACAAATACTGGGCCCTTTTCCCTTAATAACCTGGGGGAGGGGGTATGCCTGTGTGTCAACACCTTCTGGCCCAAGGTGGCTTCCAGGCAAGAACATAAAGCCCTACATCGGCCCAGCTAACAATGCTCCTGAAGACACAGCCGTGCCTGGAGGTGATGCAGAACAACCCAAGGACCAAAGAAGCGCAGCCTGGAGACGAAGACGACGTAAATCTTCACCGCAGACACTGGCCTGCCATCCCACAACCAGAGCTGCGACCGGGTAAGTTTACACACCACTGTTGTGTTCCCATACCCCTGTCACCATTCCCCCTTTTTCCAGCTTCCTAGTTAATAAAGAAAGGGGAATGTAAAGAGGGAGAGAATGGAAGGTTCCTGTGAAATTGCAAATTTTTAACTCTGTTTGAAACTCTAGCAGAAACACCTGCCAGCTTACACTCCATTAAGAAACCCAGCATTTTCCACCGCCACCCTCTGAATGTTCCTGATACCACTGACAGCGGAGGCTTGAATTGTACTGCAGCCAAAAAGAGATCCTGACAAAGATTGCCCCCTCTGCGAGAGTATCCATACCAGCGTCCAGAGAAAAAAATCCCCTGAAGGATTTGAGGACTTGTTGGGACGATGGGTTGTGGGTGTTTCTGATTGTTGTTCTATGGATGTTTGTTTAGTTTGGGGCGTTTGGTTCAGGGATCTCTGGGAGAGGCCTCTTTAATTAATACAGAAAAGAGGAGTTGTGGTGGGTGATTAACCTGTGGTATAAGGGACAGAGCGTTCTTGATAAGATAGTCTCTGGTGCCAAAGAATTATTGGTTATGATAGAGAGAAGCCTCTCCCAGGATGCCTGTTCGGTGGTGGTGATGTACCCCAGTTCTGATTCCTTGGTTGGCTCTTGCTGTTAGCCATTCCCCTATACTTAAGATCGCCCCATCACGTGATTGGGGCCATTTGCCACTGGAACCCTTCAGGAGTTGTAGCAATAAACTGCTCTCTTGGAACTCTATGCAAGTGCCCTTCTCAGCTCCTTGCCGTCGGATTCATATTACTGAAGTCACCTCTGGATCTGTGTGTTCATGCATCTGAGCCCACAGAATCGCAAGGGACTTTGTAATAAAAAAGCAATAATAGATTCCCTTCAAAACCTAGTAGAAATTCTGCAGAAACAATTAGATGAGAAAATGAATGAGATTCATTTGTTGCAGGCTGCCTTAAGAGAGGAGTATCTTAAAAATTCAAAGAATGCTGACTCACCAAAAGAAACAGAGGAAAAAGAAACCCCTCACATTAACCACATATACCCCCCCAGGAAGAACCAGTGTTAGTGAAGAATTGTGGGGAAAACTGCTGCCCTCCTGTGAGACCCTTAATTAAAACAGAATATAATTACATCAACAATGGCGATATAGAACGACATATCACCACTAAACAAATACCATTCACTGCTACTGAATTGGCTAAATGGAAAAAAGAATATGGGCGGCTCTCCCACGAATCTGAAACAGAGCATGCCTTCCGAGTGGCTCTCACTGGCAGGGACCAAATTCAGTTAACTGAACAGGAGGCCAGTGGATATTGGGGACATAGAGTCTTCTTAACAATGGGAGACAAACGTAACACAAGGTCCCTAACTCAGCATGCAGCTTTCTGGGCTGGGGGACTCTAGAAAGGGGGGACCCTCTAGCTATTGTTGGTACTCCCGACCAACTTCTAAAAAGCGTCCACAAAGCCGCTTGCTTGCAAATGATACATGAAAAGAAATTGATTCCTGGGTATGAATCCCCAATGCAATTACCTGTGAGGCCTGAAATGATGACCCCTTTAATTCCAGGCCTCCCTGAATCGCTTAAACCTACAGCACTTGTCCTTCAGTAAACCATAGTGGCTGTAGGTCCCGTAGAGAGGCTGGATAGATTCCTTGGGAACCCAAGCGACCGAACTGGATCTACTGATCCCGGGTTTACTTCATATTCAACTCCTTCTCAGCCGCTAGGTACACAATTGAATTCACCCGCCGGTGATCACAAAGTTTGGACATGGAGTGAGATTGCAGAGGATCTGATTAATTACAGTAAAAAATACGGACCTGTAAAAACCCCAGAGGAAAAATCAGAGAAAACAAAAGGTGTCAGGTGCATTGGAACTCCTTATAGCGCAAAACCAGAGAAGGGGAAGCAGATCTCTAACCGTCAAAACTGGTGGTTATTAGGTATCAGGATCAGAGATGTGATGGATGGCTTACCGCTTGGTAAGTTGAGTCAAGTAGTTTCTAACTGGCATTGCCCAAGACCCACTTTACCAAATCCACCCATTCAACCTAGTGCACCCCACCTCCCTCAGAACCTGGGCAGTGAGCCAAACCAACCTCTCCCTCAACATTCAGGCAATGAAACAAATACCTCTTTAGATCAAATTAAAATGCCTGAATCCAAGAAAGATCTCCAACATGTTTTAAGATTGTTAATGTTCTGGAGAAAGCACATCCCAGATTTTTCCATAATTGCCAGACCTCTTTGTAACTTGCTGAGAAAAGGGGTAAAATGGGAATGGACTGCTTCTCAGGAAGAAGCATTGCAATTGTTGATTTTTGAAGCAACAGCTCACCAAGCCCTAGGCCCTATTCATCCTACAGATCCTTTCGAGGTGGAATGGGGATTTGCCTCCTCAGGGTTGTCAGTACACATATGGCAGCAGGGCCCTGAGGATCCTACGAGGCCTGTTGGTTTTTATTCTCGTGGTTTTAAAGACACTGAAAAAAGATACACTACCTGGGAAAAAGGAATGTTTGTGGTTAGCTTAGCTCTCATAGAAGTGGAGAAGATTGTACCACAACAACCAATTGTTTTGAGAGGCCTTTTAAGGTTATTAAGGCTGTCTCTACTGGGACCCCCCCACCTGATGGGGTGGCCCAGAGGGCCTCAGTAAGAAAGTGGTATGCTCAAATTGAACATTATTGTAATGCTTTTTCAATAACTGAAGGAGCTGTAAAAAAATCTGGCAATAAAGAAACTGAAGGCTTGAGTAACAGCCAAGACAAACCTGCCTCAGTCATCAAAGTAGCCCCTCCTTTTTCCCCCTAACAATCAGCAAATTCTTGGTTTACTGATGGTTCTGCTAAGCGAGAAGGAAAGGTGTGGAAATACAAGGCTGTAGCCCTCCACACTTCCTCCGGTGAACAAATTATTACAAAGCCGGACGGCAGCTGTTAGCTGATAGCTGTTTGGAGTGTTTTCCAACGTGAGACACAGAACACTTCTCTTGTTTGCATCTACACCGATTCCTATGCTGTGTTTAAGGGATGTACTGAGTGGCTTCCTTTTTGGCAACAAAATGATTGGGAAGTTAACAGAATCCCAGTGTGACAAAAGGAAAAGTGGCAAGAAATTGATAATACCATCATATTAATTCTCTGCCTCTTGGTGGTAGACTCTGTTGTCTTTGCTTTTCACAGAAGAACTCCGTGGGACATGAGGACCACATAAACCATGATAATGTTGTAGCACCTACCACCCAACCACCGGTTATGCTAAGCCTGAGAATTTTTAAAATTGGACCCTACATAATTAAAAGAATGTCTCAGAAATTCAACCAGCTGGTTCACCTTTTCTGCAAACTTCCTTCAAAGGGTGGACAACCTGGTTACAGAAGAGAAACTCCTTTAGGAAACGAATGCCAAGAGACATAATCGGTGTTGTGGGAGCAGGATTGGGAGTTTTGAATAGCACTGATTCAGAAGTGCTGATGAAAAAATTTTACCTATAGCCCCACCACAAACACAGTCACAGCCTTTGTGCTGACCATACGCAATGCTTCAGTGCATTCAATATTCCCTATCATTGCATTAGGGCTGAATCATGATGGAGCTATTCTCTATCCTTTTGAGCACAGAGAATCGGCCCGTCAAATTAATGAAAAATGGCAAACTGTTAACTTGGAAACTTGTATTGTCCAAGAACAAGGGTTCATCTGTGAAAGTAATGCAATTAGAGCTCAAGACATTTGTTTAGACACAGAGAAAAATATCTGTCATTTTTAAATTCATCCTAACGAGACTCCTGAAACAGTGCTTGTGTATATAGGCAATGGGTGTGCATGCTTAAGAACTGCTTGTGATAGTGTATTTATAGACCAATTAGTAGTTGATACTAAAAAATCATTCAAATTTTTGTGTGTGTAACTTTAACCCCCATTGGAATGAATCTTACTTTGGTAAAGCAATTGTTGCTTCACCAAGATTTAATTGTAATTTTAGAAAAGATCAAGAAAAATTGACAGAACACCTTGATAACTGTTCATCATGATGTAGAAGCAATACATCGTGTTTTAGAAAGAGTAAAGAAAGACGCCGAACACAGTTGGTGGGACACCCTTTTTGGGTGGTCATTGACTGCTACAGGTGTCCTGAATAAGTTTTGTCATCCCATCATTTTTCTCCTGATTTTGGTTTTGATTGGTTTTGTTCTATCTGCAATTTTGTATATCATGAATTGGAAAAGGATGAAACAAATAACACAATTGACATCTATAATGAATATATAAAATTTGGTCAATGTCCCATTCACTGTGGACACACCTGAAGTCAATGACACGAGAAGAACTACATGGGTGTTCAAATAAGAAATCAGATATATATTTTAAGACGAGATAAGAAATTGATAGTGAACCTTAATTAAAGTTGTTGATTTCTTTTGTACCCTTTCTTTTTCCCTTACCCTTCTTTTTCTTCCCTTTTGTGGGAATCCAGAGTGCAGGGAATATTTCTCTGCCTGTTTTAGAGAGAAAAACCCCCCTGGACAGCATGGTTTTTGACCTTTATCCATGGAGAAAACTCCCTACCATCTGGGAAGAGCTAAAATCTACACAGATGTGAACTAGGTGATAGAATATGATGTAAGGATGTCACAGGGTGAAGAATTTAGAAGTTTAGGTTTATTAATGTAGTAAATAGATAAATAGTAAAAGTTCCAAAATGGAGGGACCCTTGTAGTTTATATTTCCTCCTTTCTTCTTCTAGTCCTCCATATTCTGCAGCAAAAGTAGTTTAGAATGATTGGATGAAAAATGCCGCAGTTCCGGCCTGCGAGTCGAAGTGATTTACTGAGCATTGGATGAAAAGTAAAAATATCTGTCGTTTCAATTTTTAATTGGATAATTTACCTATAAAAAGGCTTTGGAATCTTGATAAGCAGCCTTTTCTCGCCATTTTCTCGCCTTCTCTTGTCATGTTCTGTTCTACTGTGTCTTTCTAAGCTGATAACACTAGAATAAACAACTATCTGAAGAAGCAGTTGCTGCGAGTCTGCCTCGTCCGTCTATCAAACTCCTTGCAAGGACTTTAAGAACTTTAAAGGGCCTCTCCCAACAAGAGAGGCTGATTTCTGGCACTAGCAGTGTCACCTTTCTATCTCTGTCTTCCAGGTTTTGTAACCAATATTGGCGAGTCCTGAAGGCTTTGATGGAAGAAGCTGAGTGCTCCTGACGACGCTCATGAGCCACACGGTGGTGTAGGAGACGCCCTGAAGACCCTTCATCTGTCTCACGATCATCTACAGAGAGCAAGACTCTGAGTCTGGGCCTGGCCAAGGTGGAAAGCGTGCCAAGCACAATGTGCCAGAATTGGTACACATTCCTGAGTGCAGTTTGTGGTGGGCTGTGCCTGTCCTGCTGTTGCCACAACAGGAACAACGTGGGACATACTGTTTGCTACCTGTTCTGTGCCATTACCTTGAGACAATGGGCTTTGTCCTCACACCTGTTGGCCACCTGCCCCTCGCTCTTGAAAAGTATATAAAAAGACTCTCTGAGAAGACCCCAATGAGATTCCCCCATGGAACAAGACGGACCATGAGGATTCCACTGGCCGTTGGTAGCTATAATCCCGCCCTTTCTCTCTCTCTGTCCTTTGTTTCCTTATATCTCTCTCCCTCTCTATCATGATTACACTGCGTTGGTACGCAATAAATTAATACTTTTCTGTAATTGTGTTTCTTTTGCACTCTGATATTTGGTTAACGAACCATCACGACCCCCACTTGTTTTAGTGGATCGTGACACCGTCCAGCTACCAATGCAAAGCACAGCCCTGGAAGGCCCGTGAACTTTCCCTCAGCCAGAGCCAACACATGGGACTTGACCTGCCAGCAGCCCAGGTCACCCTCTGCCAGCCCAGCTCCTTGGGCCTTGTGCCCCGCTGGAGCAGACACAAAGTGTTTCTGCTGCTCCCCTTTGGCACACATCCACAGAGAGCTGGGATTTTTCCAAGTCTCGTGTCTCCATTGGGCCATACTGCTGAAGAACCAGCAGCCTCTCCCGATGAATACGGTGAGTTACGCGGATGCTTGTCAGCTCCACTTCCTGCCTGGAAATCTGGAAACTGCTGCTAAATGCTGCTCCCTTCAGTTCTTGGACACCAACTGACACAGAGCTGGGAAACAAATCCGCTGGCTGCCGGCTGACAAGGTGAGTTCCGCCAAAGTCAGAGCTTGGTGGGAAATCTCTATCCAGCCTCTCCTTTGAATAGATCCGTACACGGGGGTGCGCATGGATGTGTCCTGTATGGAAAGGAAGGAGTGTGCAAGCACCGTGGCTGACACTTTCCCCTCTGCGTGTGTGTTCCATAGCCACGGGTACAAAGACAGGATGGAAACCCTTGCACAGGCAGAGCCTTCTGTCCCTGCAGAACAGAGCGTGGCACATGGGGGCGGTTGGTGGGCAGCGAGTCCCAGACAGCAGGTGAGATCCGGCTCCACATCTGCCAGGCCCCGCTAAGGCTTAATGCCACCTGCTCAGAAACAGGAAAGGCTTTCAGCCTTGTTCCTGCCCAGAGGGGCAGCGCTGGCCTGGCCGCACAGCTCGTTTTCCCCACAAGTCACAGGAGATGAGAACACAACGTTTGCAAACGCTGACTGCGAGCCACAGCTCTGGGTGCTCCTCATGAACCTCAGCTCTGCGAGCACTGTCTGCCCCAGGCTTCAGGGGATGCAGTGGGAGCCCGGCTGGGCTCTGCCCTGGGGCCATCCTCCAGGGACAGCTGCACACTGGGAGCATTTGGTTGCCACAAAGAGCCAAGCCATGGCTGCAGGGGAGCTGCTCCAGGTGTGGCCTGCACTGCTGTGTGCTGTGCTCTGGGGCTGCTGCTCCCCGCAGAGGGGACTGCACTGGGGTGCCAGAGACGACAAAGCAGCTCCAGCTTAAGCCAAACTGAGCTGAGTGGCTGGGCTGGGAAGAGTGGTGAGGGTCAAGGGCATTCGCAGAGCTCATCCTGCTGGAAGGACAAGGAAAAGGGAGTGGGAACCCAGCAGTGAGGAGAGCTGAGGCCTGGAGAGTAGCTCTGAATGACACTCAAATCTCACCGAACCTCTGAGACCTCGCTGTTCTTCAGCCAGTGACACCATGAGTCCCTAAACCTGGGGCTCGCTCTTCCTTGTGGCCAGGGGCATCAAGGAAGGCTACAGTGTGATGGGGACTGTGATGGGCTGGGAACTCACTGGGGGAAAAGAGGGAGCACTTGTGAAGCGAAAGGCAGGTGGGGGAGAGAACTGTCCAGAGAAGGGCTGAGCTACAGCTTGAGCAAGCTGAAAAATGTCACTGGGGGTCATCCCAGACTGATTTCATTTCAGAAGTTATTGAACAAGTTTATTTTTGGGGAGTGTCATGTTTTCCCCTGGAGGTGCACGCTCTGCAAACCTGAGCTGCACTGCCGAGATGCTCAAGCGCCTCTCTGCAGCAGGTCACAGTGTTTCTCCTTTGGCTTCTTGTGGCCCGGGGCTGAGCTGCAGCAGAGCCCTGGCAGAGCCCAGAGCAGCCTCAGCATCCACAGAGCCCGGCTGCAAGGAGAGAAAGCAGAAAGCACCCGTCAGCTGAAGGCTCCCGTCCCCCTTGTCCCAGGCGCCCGCAGTGCCCAGGCCATGCTGGCCGTGCTCAGAGCGCTGCCCAAAGCTGCCCGTCATCGCTGCCTCTGGCAGGAGAGCAGGAGGGCAGGACATGTGCCCAGCCTGCAGCCAGCCGTGGCACAGCCACCTCCTCACCTCAGCAGCTGCCCAGAGTGGGATGCTCCTGCGCTTGTTGCCGTCTCCCAAAAGCCCTTATCCCACCCTTGCCGAGAAGAAGGGGACGCACCTCAGGCCACCCGCCGCTGGGAGAAAAGCTGCTCCCACACGATGTCCTCAGCCTTCTCCAAGGCCACGTCCCATCCACGCCGCAGCTGCTCCCAAGCACTTCCCCATCCAGACCGGACACCACCTAGAACGCTTCCTTTAGAAAAACAAACAACAAATCAATGGAAAGAGATTACAGACAAAAAGGGGAAACAAGAAAAAAGGAAAAATCTTCTCTCTGACGGGGCCTTGTGGAAGGCCCAAGCCTGACATGCAAGGGAAAAACCCACCCACAGGCCAGGGGAGCCCACGCTTTCTCCCCACCCCCCTGCACTGCCCCCCAAAAGTCATGCTGAGCCCAAAGCAAACAAGGGCAGTGGAGCAGCCCAAGCCCTTCCCTGCCTGCAAAGCAAAGCAGCCCGTGCACAGCTTCTGGGGTCCCACCTCTGCTCCCTCCATGGGGCTTTGCTTGTGTCGGGCTGGCTGCCCCAGGCCCAGCCCCAGTCCCAGCCCAGGGCACGGTGGGTTCTGGGGGCATTTTACAGGGCCAGGAGCAGACTCCCAGTTCAAAACCAGCCCAGCCCTGCCAAAAAGCAACTTGGCAGCCGACTGAAGAATTGGTTGCATCCACCCCAGCAAAGGGGGGAAACTTTGCTTCCCGGCCAGGCTGTGCAATGCCCAAATCTGGGAGCGCCCCCCGCGTGTGGACTCATCTGCAAATTCGCTGTGGAGCCTGGCTTTGGAGAAGGTGCCACAATCAAAGCCCATCATCTTCAGCTTGCCAGGTGGAGGAAGAGCTTGTCATCCTTGGTGTCACCCTCCATGTCTCCAGCAGCAGCAGCAGCTGCAGCTGCCACAGCTTCTCCAGGGGCTCCTTCTTCCCTGGGGCTGGGAGCAGCCTGTCCGTGTTCTGCCCAGGGCCCCAGCTGGCACTGAAGCAGGACAAGCAAAAGCAGCTTGCATGGTGGCCACCAGTGCTGGGCACAGCAGCTCAGCTCCAGCAGCAGGGCTGCGTGTTCCCAGCTGAGGAGCCCTGCGCGCTGATATGGGCAGGACAAAAACTCTGCCTTTCTTTGCTCCCTCGTGCCAAGGCATGTGTGCAGCTGTAACTTACCGGCTCCCTGGATCAAAGTGTGCGTGTGGCTCTCTCCCTTCTCCTATAGCTCATGAATATCTTGCATCCAAGGATCACAGAACAGGTCTTCTAAGGAGGGCCTTTCCAAGGAGTGCACGGATAAACACCATCAGATAAGAACCCGGCACTCTGTGGAGACAAAGCAGAAAGCGCCAGTCTGTTGCAGAAGGCTCCTGTCCGCTTTGACCCACTCTTGTCATGGCCAGACCATGCTGCGTGTGCTCAGGGCTGTGCCTAAACTTTCCCATCAATTCTTTCTTTTGGAGGAGAGCAAAAGAGCAGGACATGTGCCACCTCCTCAGGAGCTGCCAGAGCGGGATGCTCCTGAGCCCGCTGCTGTCTCCCAGCACCGCTATTCCCCCCGTGCCACAGAGATGAGGATCCACCTGGAGAGAGCCGTTGTGGGAGCGAGAGCTGGCCCCAGTTGATGTTCTGGTCCCTCCTGAAAGGGTGCTCCCCGCAGACCATCTGGTGCAGCACAATGCCCAGGGACCAGACGGTAGCTGCCTCGCCGCAGTACCAGCCGAACTGGGTCCATTCCGGGGGGCTGTAGGACAGTGTTCCTGTGGAATAGAGATGGAGTTCTTCAGGGGGATGCTGCTGCTCCCAGAGCCTCTCCCCAGCATCCCTGGGCACGTGGGGGCCACACCAGTGGCATGCGGTGGAATCCGCTGCCCTCTCGCCAGCACCTGGGACTTGTGTACAAACTGGGGGTTGGAAAAGAAGCCACTGGTGTGGGAAGAGGGCAGCGGAAGCCCTGGCAAGGCCCAAAGGGAAAAGGCACTCAGTGCTGGGGAAAAGCCACGCCTTCATCCTCCCTGCCTGCAGAAACCGTTCTTAAGCCAAGGCAAACAAGGCGAGCTGAGCAGTCCGAGCCCTGTCTCGCCTGCACACCAAACGGGCTGGGGCACAGGTTTTGGCCCCCGTCTCTGCTCCCCCCACCCACGGGTGTTTCTGTGGCTCTGGCTGCCCCAGCCCCAGAGCCAGCCCTGGGAAGAGTGTCTGGTGAAGGCTTCCAGCAGGGCTGGAAGATGGCCCCCAGCCAGCACCGCTCAAAAGTAACTGGGCTGAAGACTCCAACTGCCATGACTGGCAGCAAAATGGAGAATCCCCGCTGCCACAGCCAGCTTGGGCCGCGAGATGTTGGGCCCTGAGATGCCGGCACCGGGAGCCTCCCCCTGCGTGGGCTCACCTGCAAAGCTGGTGTAGGCTGAGGTTTGCAGGTAGGTGCCACAGCCAAAGTCGATGAGTTTGGCCTGCCCACTGGCCAGGTCAACCAGGATGTTCTCCGGTTTGATGTCCCTGTGCAGGACCCCGCAGCTGGTGCAGTGCCACACGGCCTCCAGCACCTGGCGGAACAGGTGCCGCGCCACCTCCTCGCACAGGAAGCCCCGTGCCCGAATGAAGTGAAGGAGGTCCTGAGACCGCTCTGGGCGCTCCAGCACCATCACCACGTCGTTGGGGAGCTCTGAACACTGCTAGTGCCATAAATCAGCCTCTCTTGCTGGGAGAGGCCCTTTAAAGTTCTTAAAGTCCTTGCAAGGAGCTTGATAGACGGACGAGACAAACTCGCAGTAACTGCTTCTTCAGATAGTTGTTTATTCTAGTGTTATCAGCTTAGAAAGACACAGTAGAACAGAACATGACAAGAGAAGGCGAGAAAATGGCGAGAGAAAGGCTGCTTATCAAGATTCCAAAGCCTTTTTATAGGTAAATTATCCAATTAAAAATTGAAACGACAGATATTTTTACTTTTCATCTAATGCTCAGTAAATCACTCCGACACGCAGGCCGGAACTGCGGCATTTTTCATCCAATCATCCTAAAGTACTTTTACTGCAGAATATGGAGGACTAGAAGAAGAGGGAAAGAAATATAAACTACAAGGGCTCCTCCATTTTGGAACTTTTACTATTTATCTATTTACTACATTAACAAACCTAAAACTTCTAAATTCTTCACCCCGTGACATCCTTACATCATATTCTATCACCTAGTTCACATCTGTGTAGATTTTAACTCCTCCCAGATGGTAGGGAGTTTTCTCCATGGATAAAGGTCAAAAACCACGCTGTCCAGGGGGGTTTTTCTCTCCAAAACAGGCAGAGAAATATTCCCTGTACTCTGGATTCCCACATCTCCCCCTTCTGTTTGAACCGGAAGCACTTCCTTGGCAACTTTATCCGTGGATCGTTTAGCACAGTGAAGTATACAAGGTATAAAGACTAAAAGAATGACAATAATAATCAAAACATACGAACCTATCTTCAAAATTTTTCTCCATAAGGGTGCAAGACTAAACCAATTGAACATATCGTCCAACAAAGACCCGCTTTCTTCTCCAAGCTTAGCTATTCCATCCTGTAACTGCTGTATACTTTCATGGATGGATTTTGAATGATCTGACAAATTCATACAACACATACCTTAAAATTCTTCACATCCATGTCCATGCGCTAATAGGAGATAATCAATTGCTGCTCTGTTTTGTAAGGTCGCTTGTCTCACACTTTGAACATCAGTTAACATATCGCTCAGTGCGAGAGAGACAGCATGAGAGTTCTTACTTAGCCAACAGCCTAACTGATCTAATTGTCTTAAGGCTGCTCCTGCAGCTGCACCAGGTAAAAGGAGAGCTGCAGTAAATCTTTGCCCAAAGTTCCAAGCTGAAAATTTGTCATTGCAATCGGGTGCATATTGATCGATAAATCTCTTTTCCCTGTGCTTATGTTGTTTTATCATTTTTGCGTCAGGCATTAGCAAAGAAAGCTTTCCAATGCTACATGGACCGCCTGTGACGTTTGAGGGAATTGCAGGCCAAATTCTGTTCCCGCAAATAAGAAACATCCCTCGTGGCAACTGCAATGGAGCTTGGTTGGACGGTGTGTACAATTCTACTGTTGAGTTACACCAAGATGTTGCATTTCTATATATTTCGTGATCTGGAGTGACATCTGTTACTTTATTTTTCTTTCGTTTTAACCCTGGAGAACTAAACATTACACAAGACTTCATCTTTACTGAAGCAAGAATTTCTAGTTCCTGAGGTTCTTGAGGAGCTCTAGGAAGGGATTTGGTCCAAATATCCCAGCTCTCCTTTGGATTTGAACTGGATCGTGAAAGCTGTAACTGGACATGTTTGGAAGGCTGCCATTTGTCTGCTGGTAAACCAACCAACCATGTTGTAAATGGTTTCTTTGGCCTTGAATGAGTTAGGCAGATAGTGTCTAGGCCTGATGCATTAGCCAAAGTCTCCCAAACATTCTCCCTTGGCTGTTTCACTGGGAAGGCTGCATTGCTTAAGGCAATCAGTGAGATGATAAGGCACAAGTGCAATACCTGATTGAACTTCATGTTTAACAGCTTAACTTCACACAGTAATTGCTGATCTGCAACACAACTCATACAACACCTTTACACACAAAATTTTCACCCTTAACTTTCCCACCCTTTTACATCAAACTCAGTTCATAGTTTCTGCACAGAGAGTTGACTGATGTCTGGCGTCAACAGCAGCGTTGGTACTGATTCACGTCTGCGTGCTTGCTTCTTTATTCTCGGAGCCGATTCCTGCTTGTTTCTGGGCTCGGTAGGGTTTCACATTTTTTGCTGGAATCCACTTCGGTCCTGCACCTGTTGAGACACAAGCATACCCTTTGCCCCAGGTTATTAGTTGAAATGGACCCTCGATCTTTCCAGTCTCTAAATCTTTGATTAAGACTAAAGGGTTTTCTTTCAATTTTGCCTGAGTACTATTTGAAAAATGCCTGATAATTGGTGGAGTAGGTTCTGCAAAAGAGCTATTCAAGAAATTCAAAACATACAAAGCTTTGTTCAACCGCATCTGAGGTGTAGCTTCTGCCTCCCCCCTTTTCTGTTTATCCAAAAGGGATTTCAGGGTATGATGTGTTCTTTCAATAATGGCTTGTCCTGTAGAAGAGTTAGGAATGCCAAATATGTGGCGAATACCCCAATTTTTCAGAAATGTGTCAAGGGCTCGTCCTCTATAAGTTGGACCATTGTCTGTTTTAATTTCTTGAGGAACACCCAATGAGGCAAATGCTTGCAAAAAATGCCGACATGCATGTTTTGTCGTTTCTCCTGTATGCAGGGAAGCAAAAACTGCACCTGAAAAGGTGTCTACAGAAACATGAACATTTTTAAATCTCCCAAAAGACGGGTATTTTGTGACATCTGTCTGCCACAATTGCAGGCTTTGCAATCCTCGGGGATTAACTGCTCCTGTGGATACAGGGGGTTGCACAAGTTGACAGTCCGGACAAGCACCTATGATGGCTTTCGCTTGATCTTTAGAAATGCGAAATGTCCTCATCAGTGCTTGTGCGTTCTGATGAAAGAATGCATGACTCAATTTTGCTTGTTCAAAAATGTTTGGCAAAGTGTTTGAAATTACCATGGTCAATTTATCTGCTTGCGCATTTCCTTCTGCCAAAAATCCTGGAAGGGAGGAATGCGCTCTGATGTGAGAGACGAAATATTTGTGCTTTCTTTGATCTAATAATTTTTTCATGCACATAAGATAAGAATACAGATTTTCTTGATCAACTTCTCTCAGAAGTGATCCTTCTATTCTTTTGACTACATTCGCCACATAAGCAGAATCTGTAATCAAATTGAATGGTTCTTGAAACAAATAAAATGCTCGAACCACCGCTGCCAATTCTACAATTTGGGGTGAGCCCTGTACTATTTGAATATCTGATTCCCATCGTTTTGTAGTTGCATTCTGCCATGTTATCACCGATCTATGCGTTTTCCCTGAACCATCAGTGAATAATGTTATTGCATTCAAGGGCACCTCACTTATCATAGGTTTTTCTCTGAAGCTTATTTTTGTTTGCAGCAGTTTATGGCTTGGGAAATGAATTGAGCAAATACCTGAGTAACCTAACAATGCAATCTGCAAATCATTTGATTTTTGCATAGCCCAATCGAAATATGTCTTTTTCAAAGGCAGATAAATTGTCATAAAATCTTTGCCTGCCATTGTCAGCAGCCTTGTCCTAGCTTTGATTATAATTTGAGCTGTCATTTCTAAAGTGGTGAAAATTGTTTTAGGGGATCTGTAAGGAAAAAAATCCACTCTAATATTAACAAAGGATCTTGTTGAGACGAGTCCCATTGAAATATGAGACCATACAATTGCATGTTTTCTCCTAACACTGCAAGGAAAAATGGTTGGCTCATTTCAAAGCGATGTGCTTGTCTTTGTTGAAGAGCTTCAGTAACTTTTTCAAGAGCTTCTCGAGCTTCTGATGAGAGAGTTCTGGGCGAAGTGATATTAGAGTCTCCCCTTAAGAGATTGAAAAGTGGTGCAAGTTCATTATTTGTGATTCCCAAAATTGGCCTAATCCGATTGATCTCTCCCAAAAGCTGTTGTAGATCTTGCAGATTTTTGACTTGAGTTCGAACTTCTATTTTCTGCGGTGTTATTGTTTGCTCTGTGAGTCTCCATCCCAAATATTTCCATGGTGAAGTCTCTTGGATTTTTGAAGTGGAAACTTCTAGTCCAGCTTTCTGAACTTCTGTGATCACGCTGTCACGAGTTTCTTGCAGCTCTTGATGTGTTGACGCGGCAATGAGTAGATCATCCATATAATGAATGATCATCGCCTGTGGGTGTTTCTTTCGTGCCGGAGATAAGGCTCGTGCCACAAACCATTGACAAATGGTTGGAGAATTTTTAAGACCTTGTGGAAGGACAACCCAGTGGTATCTTTGCAGAGGCTCCTTCCTGTTGATGCTTGGGACGGAAAATGCAAATCGAGGAGCATCCTCTGGATGAAGTGGGATGTTGAAGAAACAGTCTTTGAGATCGATGATCACAAGTGGCCAGTCTCTCGGGATCATCGAGAGAGATGGAAGACCAAGTTGTAACGGTCCCATTTCCTCAATGACTTCATTGATTTTTCTGAGATCATGAAGCAATCTCCATGAACCGGAGGTTTTCTTGCGAATTACGAATATCGGAGAATTCCAGGGACTAGTGGTTGGTTTTATGTGGCCTTTCTGCAATTGTTCTTCTACTAAACTCTTGAGGGCACTCAGCTTCTTTTCTTCCAGGGGCCACTGATCCACCCAAATAGATTTGTCTGTCTTCCAGGTCAATTTCAAGGTGGCGAGTGCTGCAGTGACCCCCATTAAAAATCCACTTCTATTCTCGTTCCCCATTGTGATAAGATGTCTCTTCCCCATACTGTGATGGGCTTGTGCACAATGAAAGGACGAATGATTGCTGTTTTTCCTCCTGGTCCTGAGACAACAACTGGATGCTCACTTTGTAGGCATACGGTATTTCCTCCAATTCCCGAAAGGGAATTCAAAGGTGCTTTCAAGCGCCATGTCTTGGGCCAAAAAAGATAAGAGATGACTGTAACATCTGCACCAGTGTCTAACATGCCTTTGATTGAGATAGTTTTGTCTCCACATGTCAAATTGCAAATAATCACCGGTCGATCACGGCCTATCTGCTTCACCCAACTGGCATGAATGTCCACATCTTCAATGCCAAATGAAGTCTGTGGATCCACAACTGGCATGATCTGTTCTGTGGCATGAGATGGTAAGGCAATCGCTTTAGCTATTGGAGTGTTTTCTGGAATAACCAATGGAGGACGCAGAGGTTGAGCCAAAACTGTTAGCTCTTCATTGAGATCTGCTGAAACAATTGATGGGTAGACAATGAGCCCCAGGATACTACATCTATCCTTGCCTACAATTAAAAAATCTTGTTTCTTCAATGATGTTCCAGTGACTCCCGTGGGTATCACTGCATGATCTTCATTTAAAAAGCATACTAGTTTGGAAGTTGCCAGTTCGCATTGCGCCCCTGGGGGCAGTAAGTCTGGGTCGCTAGGGAATCTACAGATGGTCCGGCTGATGGAATTTGATTGTCTCTCCCCGATGGTTGTGTTTGCTGTGGGACCATGAATGGAGCCATCGCCATCACTTGTGTCGTAGCGCGTTGACGACTGAACGCGCTCTTCTTCGAGTTTCCCGAGAGGGGTAAGGGTCTCCCATCCACATCTGTTTTAGCACGACATTGATTAGCATGATGTTTTCCTCTTCTGCATCTTGGGCAGAGGCCAGGCACTTTAACCTCTTTTGCAAGTCTTGGACAATGCTTTTTCATATGTCCATATTTGCCACATTTAAAGCATGGCCCTCCAGATACTTCAGCGGCCAGTACTTCTGAAGAGTCCTGTTGTCGTGATTCTGGATGACATGCTGCTAAGGTTTTGGAAATGTTTTCATTTTGCGCTTGGAGGATTTTCACAATTTCTTCTCCAAAAATGCTTGCAACATGCTGAGGTGTGCCCACTTTGCTACATGCCTCTATCATTTCAGCTACGGTCGGCTGATCGGGCATGGCACTGATGATGCGTTTACATTCTGCGTTCGCGTTTGCGAATGCAAGGCTTCGTAATAGATGTGGCTTTGCTACTTCATCAGTGACTTGTCTGTCCATAGCTTGCTTGAGGCGATCGACGAATGAGGTAAAAGCTTCAGTAGGACCTTGCTTTATCTCTGTAAAAATACCTTCTGGGATTCCGACTGGTGGGATTTGCAGAATCGCCTTTTGTGCTGCTTCTTTGATGTCATTAAGCACCTCTCTTGGCAAAAGCGTTACCTGATCTTCGGGTCTATCGTGAGGTTCATCACCAGCTAATTGCTCTAATGAGATACCTGCATGTGGTCCTCTTGCGTATCTCTGTCTCAACTCACGAAGTGCTTTCCTCCATCTTGCATCCCATAGCAGGAGTTGTGCATCTGTTAAAATTGTTGAAGCAAGATTTCTGCAGTCGAAAGGTACCATGTCATGGTTGTTAAATGTACTTCTTAAAAATTGTTTGAAATATGGGCTTCCCAGTCCATGATTTTTCACTGCATCCATTAAATCTTTGATGACTTGATGCTCCAATGGTCGCCATGTAGGAGGGTTATTTCTAGAATATGTAACTGGCATTACAATGCTATCTGTGTCTGCCATATCAAAGTCTCTATCTTTGAGACCTTTCTTCCTAATGCTTGACCAATCTGTTGTAACAGATGTATCTCTTGAAACAGATTTGTCAGGTGAAATCAAATCCTTAAGAAAATCCTGTGGACTAGCAGCTTGATAGTATGCAGAGTCTTCTTGACCAAAGGATCCCTGCATGTTATCATCCCCCCCCTCTTGTCCGAGGAACAGGGGAGGTATCCTGTGGTTGGGCACCGTCAGGAGGGGGGTAGGGAGTGGCTGATACCGCCGTCGCAGGTGGCTTTAATGTAGAAGGTGAGGGAGCAGGTGCAATGGAGGTGGGTGGGATGGTGCCACCATGCGGGATGCTTGTAGGTTGGGGACCCGGTGCTGCAACCTGGTGAGGGATGATGTCCCTCGCACATTCCATTAGGCGGAGAAGGAAAGGACGCATGAAGTCATCTGGGAATAGAAGGAGGAAGGAGCGAAGCATGGAGGATGTGGGATGAGTTGGCTGATGACCTGGAACTTGAGGCCTGAAGGAAGATTGAGAGGGTACAGGAATGCCTTCAGAAGCTGTAATTGTAACCATATCCTCAGAACTCAGGTCATGGACAGGAACATGACGTTGAAAAAGTCCCAGAAAATCTCCAAATTGTCCCAAAAAAGGTTGAAAGGAATGTGCTTTAAATGATGTGTCTCGAGCTGAGACAGGGGCTGCTGGCTTTTGATCCTGCTGTTCTGGAGGCGGGGCTAAAAAAGACTGAGACCAGTCCTGTGGCTGAGCCTGGGGCTGGATAGCGGCAGCTGGGTATGTTGTTCCAGTATCAGGGACCATGTATGTTGTTTGAGAAAGGGTGGCTGTAGGTGGCATACTTTCGAGTAGTGATGGAATGCCCGGTTGCAGTGAAGGAGCAGCCGCTGGCAATTCGTGGGTATAAGCTGAGGCTTGCTGTGGTGATGAAAAAACATCCAAAGCCGAGGCAGGGGCCGTGCCCATCGCAGCAGTTGAAGGCGTCTGTGCAGTTGCAGGTGGAAGTGGTGCAAGCGGTGGAGGCAGTGCAGACGCCGGGCTGCCCGTAGGCAGCTGCAGCAGTGCTGCAGCATCAGGCAGGGGCGGGGCAGGGCCGGCAGCAGGCACGCCGGGCTCGGATGCTGGGGGCTGGGCTGGCCGGGAACCAGGGGCGTGGCTGAGGCTCAGAGCTGGAGCGGGGGCGGGGGGCTGGGTTGCCTGGGAGACGGGGGTGTGGGCGGAGCCGAGAGGCGGGGTTGCAGCCGGGGGCCGGGCTTGCTGGGACCCGGGGGCGTGGCCGAAGCCCGAAGCGGGAAGCGGGACGAGGGGCTGGGCTTGCTGGGACCCGGGGGCGTGGCCGAAGCCCGAAGCGGGAAGCGGGACGAGGGGCTGGGCTTGCTGGGACCCGGGGGCGTGGCCGAAGCCCGAAGCAGGGTCGGGGGCAGAGCCGGGGGCGGGGATGGGGGCGGGCGGGGCGGCACGCGGCGCGTGAGCGACGGCTGGCATGGTTACGGCTTGCTGCGCAGGCGCAGAAGCGAGCTGGTCTAAACGCGGAAGTGCAGCTCCCGCGGCGCCCGTGCCCGTGGCAGTGGGGGCGGGGGTAGAGGCGGGAGCGGCGCTGGGGGGGGGCTCAGCGGCAGCCGCAGCGGCGGCGGCGGCAGCGGCGGCAGCGGCGGCAGCGGCGGCGGCAGCGGCGGCCCGTGTGGTGACGCCCGGAGCAGGCGGGGCCGGCCGCGCCGGCCGTACCGCGCCGCGTCCCGCGGTGGTTTTCGGGCGCGCCCCCAATTCACGGGTTTGGGGGACCCCGGGTTGGGAAGGCATGGGTTGGGACTGAGCCTGGGCTGGGACGGACGATTGGGGAACAGGCGAAAGGACGCCTGTGTCTGCCAGAGGCTCTGTTTTGGGGGCGACCGGGCCCACGTCCTCTCTCCCCTGGGCATGCGCAGTTGATAGAGAACCCGAAAGCGGCGAAGCGGTTGGAATGTCCGAGCCCATGAGAAGCTGCAACCGTGTCCCTGGGGTCGCGCCACCTCCCCCCGAGGTCTGCCACGAGAGAAGGCAGGAGTCCTCATCCTTAACAAGAACTTTAGGGGACTGGACTAGGGTTTGGGTGCCCAGACTCGTATCCGGGGGCGGGGAGGTCGGAAGGGCCTTTTTAAAAGGTTCAAAGGAAGGTACTGAAATGGGACCCAATCCTTTTTCAGCAAAAGTAGGATCCTGGGACCACCTAATTGTCTCAAAAACGACGCGTGCTGGCGAGAGAAGGTGCACAGGTGCATCATCCCTCTGCAAAGTTGTTACATGGTATAAGAGAGCATTTACCCGTTCCCAAAAGGCCGGATCATATATATCTCCCAAGACTGTGTTTGGAAACTCTTTTTTAACCCAGGATAGCAAACTCAGCAGGTCTTGTCTAGAGATTTTTAAGGGATGTTTTTTTACCAGAGACTCTAAACTATCAACTGCTGTTGTCTCTGTGTGTGATAACGCCCCTCCCATGTTCCTATTGGGGTCTGGTTTTGGACAGCTTACCAGAAAAGATGAAACACACAGGCCGTGTAACTTGCAGGTCCGTGCTCCGTCCAGCAGATCACGGTCTCCTTCCTGCCGCCCGTGCACTGACAGCAGAAAATTCCTAGAAGTCACAGGTGACCTTGAGGCTCCTTCTTATCCTCTGGTTTGCCGGCTGCTGTCCAAAATTTCTTCTCCGGAGTGTTAGATGCTAATTAGAAGAGAACACAGGCAGCCATCTGATAGAGGCCGAACACGGGGCACCAATCTGACACTGCTAGTGCCATAAATCAGCCTCTCTTGCTGGGAGAGGCCCTTTAAAGTTCTTAAAGTCCTTGCAAGGAGCTTGATAGACGGACGAGGCAAACTCGCAGTAACTGCTTCTTCGATAGTTGTTTATTCTAGTGTTATCAGCTTAGAAAGACACAGTAGAACAGAACACTACAAGAAAAGGCGAGAAAATGGCTGCTTATCAAGATTCCAAGGCCTTTTTATAGGTAAATTATCCAATTAAAAATTGAAATGACAGATATTTTTACTTTTCATCCAATGCTCAGTAAATCACTCCGACACGCAGGCCGGAACTGCGGCATTTTTCATCCAATCATCCTAAAGTACTTTTACTGCAGAATATGGAGGACTAGAAGAAGAGAGAAAGAGATATAAACTACAAGGGTTCCTCCATCTTGGAACTTTTACTATTTATCTATTTACTACAGTAATAAACCTAAAACTTCTAAATTCTTCACCCTGTGACATCCTTACATCATATTCTATCACCTAGTTCACATCTGTGTAGATTTTAACTCCTCCCAGATGGTAGGGAGTTTTCTCCATGGATAAAGGTCAAAAACCATGCTGTCCAGGGGGGTTTTTCTCTCCAAAACAGGCAGAGAAATATTCCCTGCACTCTGGGTTCCCCAGAGCTCGAGCCACTCGAGGAGCTGGATGACGCCAGGGAAGCCAGCGGACACCTTGTCCAGCAGCACGATCTCCAGTGGTGCGCTGGTGCAGGGAGGAGCACGACGCCGTCAATGGGGCTGATGCTGTGCCGGGGCTCGGGAGCCCTCACCCGGCCCGGGATGCTCTGCGGGCTCCGCTGGCCCCACGCCCGCTCTCCCTCGAGGCGTCCTGGCGGCTTCCACCCTGCCGGGCCTTGGCTCATCCCCGCCCGTCGCGCCCCGGCTTCTCCCGCTGCCCCCCGCTCACTCACCAGCTCCCCCCAATGACGGATGCGGTTCCGTGGCACACGTTTGATGGCCGCCTGCAAGCCAAGGGGAGCAGCGGGCTGAGCTCTCCGCCCGCCCTGCCGAGCCCCATCTTCCTCCTCCTCCTTTGTCCCCCTCCTCCTGCGCCCGCCGCCGGCCCCGCCACTCACCGGGGCACCGTCCGAGAGCCGCGTCGCCGCGAAGACGCTGCCGAAGCCGCCGCGCACCAGCAGCGAACCCAGCCGGTACCGCTCCTTCAGGCCCACCTGCGCCTTCCCTGCCGGCGACACGCAGCTGTCAGCGCTCGGCCCGGCTCCAGGAACGGCCCCCGAGCGCCGCTCAACCGGCCCGGGCCGGGCATCCCCACATGTTGGCTCTTTTGAAGCGGACCCCAGCGGCTCGGGGTCGGCGGCCGCGCTCAGGAGCGGCGGAGCTCGGGCCGGGGAAGACGCGGCGGAGGCGGCGGGAGCGGCCGTGCCGCCTGTGTCCTCGGCGGGCCCCGGGAGGAGCCGATACCGGGACCGGGGCCGGGGCCGGGGCGGGGGCCGGGCCAGCCGGAGCCAGAGGCTGGCGATGGTGCCCAAGAGGCCGGCAGTGATGCCCGCCCAGCAGCGCCACCGCCAGTAGGGCGAGAGCCGGGCGGAGGCGAGACCGCGGCGGGACGCCCGGGGGCGGGGAGGGGGCAGCCCCGCTCGGGGCCGGGGGCGGGCCGGGGGCATGGCCCGGCCCGGCATGGGGAGAGGGAGGCCGCGGAACGGGGCGGGTTGGGGAACGAAAGGGAGAGCGGGAGAGGGTGCGGGACGCTGGGAGAGGGAGAGGAGGAACAGGACAAGGAACGCAGAGGGTCTGTGGACTCGCTGCTCTTGTGCTGCTCTTGTGCTGCTGCCGCTGCTGCCGCTGAAGCGCTGGGAGCGTTTGTCCGCGTGTCCGCGTGTCCGGTGCCCGTGTGTCCGTTCCCCCCGCGCGCCCCACGGCCGAGCCCCGCGCGCCCCGGGGCAGCACGGGCCGCTCCGCTGCGGGGCCGAAGCGGAGTCCCGGAGCATCTCTTCCTCCCGCAGCCACGCCAAACCCGCTCGGCCATTGGGAACATTTTCCCACACGTTTCCCTTTGAAGGGCTCATCTCTACCCCCATTTCCAAGGAATCTCCCTGGGGTTTTGGCACCTGCAGCGATAGGGGAGTGATTGGGCTTCAAACTGCAAGAAAGACATTGAGGGGCTGGAGCATGTCCAGGGATGGGAATGGAGCTGGGGAAGGGTCTGGAGAACTTCTGAGGGGCAGCTGAGGGATCTGAGGGGGCTGAGTCTGGAGAAAAGGAGGCTCAGGGGGGACCTGGCTCTCTCCAAGTCCCTGACAGGAGGGGGCAGCCAGGAGGGGTGGGGCTCTGCTCCCGAGGGAAGGACGAGAGGAAATGGCTTCGGGGGACGTTTGGGGTGGATAGTGGAGAAGTTCTCATCCTCCATGTGTCGGCAGAGCGGGGGCTGGGGCACAGCCTGGGGACACGGGGTTGGTGACGCTGGGCTGGGGACACGGGGGAGGGCGCAGGAAGCCAAAGCCCCGCCGAGCGCTGGCGCTGGGCTGGCACGGGGTGAACTGGCAGCAGGGTCCCACAGCCCTGGGGGACTCGCCCTAACGGCCCGGGGAGGGGCACCGAGGGGCCCCGGGGGTGGGGGCTTTGTCACCAGAGGAAGGAAAAGCAGGATACGTGGCCGGTCCCCACAGGGGAAACGACAAAGAGCTGCAGCACGAGCTACTATAAGAGGAGAAAATCTCTTCGCTCCCAGAAAGGGTGAAAATAAACTATCACGGTACTGATCCGGGACTCTAAAAGATGAGACTCAATAAAGTATCATTAAAAGATCCATAAAGTGTCGTGAATCAGTCAATAAAATGCCAGATGGATCTAAAAAGACACACAAACACAGAGCATCTCCCTGCTCGTGCCAAGCCGGGTCTGGCACCCGAGGCATCAAATCCTCCTGCCGAAGCCTCTTTCAGCCCCGCCTCGGGCGCAGTTTCCCCCCGGTCGGGTCCGATCTCAGGGCACAGGAGGAGAGGCCAGGGCCGGGCCCGGCCCCGCGGGACACCCGGGCTCAGGAGACGATGCCGGCCCAGCCCTGCCCCGTCCCTGCTCCTCCGCACGGCCCCGGCGCCCGGGCTGGGGCAGGGCCGACCTTGAGCCTCGGGAGGCAGCGAGGGGCCAGGAACTCCCTGATCCCGGGCCCGGGGCTGAAGGGCCCCGGCACGGCCGCCCCCAGGGGACCGGGCAGCCGGGCTGCTGCCGGGCAGGGACAGAGCGGGGCTCAGCAGGGAGGAACTGATCCACCCCAGTCCGTCACCACGCGATAAATTGTCTACGCCCGCTGAGCTCCCACAATGCTTGTCCTACCAAAACCACTGGCCCGGGGAACTGCACAATGCCCATTGTGTCAGAAGGAGAACTGGGAGTTCACCTGCCCCAGGGCCCTGCCAACTCAGCCAGGTCGGCTGCAACACTGGGGTCCCCGAACATCACGGACCACCTGAGAGACCCCCAGGACAGAAGAATGCTCACATAAATGGGAGGGGAAAGATGTTCATGATTTCAGGGAAATGATTCTCGTGTGTGTGTTTAGCCCAGGACAGTCAATGAATGTGTGTGTAGAATACAGCACATAAACAGAAAGCTCCCTCTACTCGGCGTGCACGGCTCTGGGAGGAGCTGTCCCCTGTGCATCCGGCCGAATAAAGAATGCTGCTTCTTCATACTACATTGGTATAAGGAGTTTTTTATTTTACCTATTTTTTGGTAACGTTCTTTCACCCCAATACCTGCTGGTGGCAGAAACTTTTCCTGCTCTTTTTTCTTGCGGTTTTTTAGATGTAAGGAAAAAAAACACATTTGTATCTCTATAAAAAGATGCTGCTGGAGGGACCCAGGACTGGTCAAAACCTGGGGGTATCACCCAAAAAATGGAGAAAAGGGAGAAGAAAATGTTGGGAATTGGTGTTTGTTCCATGAAATGGTCCAAGTGCCCCAAGTCTGGGGGAAATGTGGGTTTGGGCAGTGGAAAAGGACATGGCGGGAGGGAGGAGGAGAAAAATCCAAATCAAGTAAAGTAAACCTAAATTAAATTCAGTTCAATGCCTCAGCAGACTGCAGGACGGGTGCCAACACACGAGGAAGGGGAGGAAAGGGCTGAGACCAACCTGGACCTGGAGTAGCTGAGGCCTGGAGGGACCCGTGGCCGCCAACTCCCGGCTCTGCCGAGGGCTGGGCATGGAGCCAATTTCGGAAGGTTCCAGGTCCTCCACTCCAGGACGTCACTGACCTCACCCCAGGTTGTGGCTTCAAGATTTCAGGGCTCTCAGCAGCTGAGCATTCCTGGCACTGAGATCCATGGCAGGGACTGGGAGAGAGGCGTTTCCATCCCTGTTCAGGTTCTTCTGCAAGCCCTGGGGGCAGAACCCTTCGGGAAATGCCCCTTCCCACCTGGATCTGCTGGGAGAGGGTCAGGTGGAACCTTGGGTGACTTCTCCCGCAAGGATCCCCTGGGGGCCAGGAGGCCACGGAGGGTTATTTGGCAAAAGGGGGCTTAAAGAAGAATTCTCTTTTCCATGCAATTTTTGGTGATTCCACCTCCCTGGAGGAGCAGAGTCAATCCAAGGGAGCATGGTCCTCCCCACCCTTCCTCCACCCCAAACACCCATTGAGCAAGGTCACTCAGCTGCATCATCTTCCTTCTCTTCTTCCTCCTCCTTCTTCTCCACAGTAACACTGAAGGAAAAACCAAAAACCTATGAAAAACTCCAGGACTGAGTCTTCAGTGTCCTTCAGCTGGGGATGGGGAAGACCTAGGCCACCCTTTCGGGTGTCTCATGGCTTTGTCTCCTCTCCAGCCCCTGCTGGCTGCAAGTTGTATCCCTAGGACACATGGACATGGACGTGGACATGGCCATTCATGGGGACATGGGGGGACATGGGCCTGGATGGAGACGTGGGGGACACAGACATGGATGGAAACACGGTGGGGACACAGCCATGGGTGAGAACATGGTGGGACATGGCCAGTGACATGTGGGGACATGGCCATGGCTAGTGCCATGGGGGGAACTTGCAGGGAATGTGGAGATTCTGGGTTTGAGGGAGTTGAGGGTTCCTGGGAGGGACTTGGGGGTTACTGAGGCCTTTGGGGACCCCAGGCTGAGCGGCTCCGGCTGCGCTGGGAGACCCTGGCAGACGTTCCGGGGCAACTGCTCAAGGTCCCCCTGACCTGGATCCCCAGCCGGGCATTGGGTTCCTGGAAGGGAATGAATGCCCTTGTCCCCAGGAAGGAAGTCCTGGCACCCCCAGGGTGTCAGGTGCAGCTGAGAGGTCACAAGGATAGGAAGGCCAGACACAGCTCTCCACCTCTGAAACTACACCATAAAAATCCCAAAAATCAGCAATTCCTCCCAGGAATAAGCTGCCAGCAGCTGCCTGAATTGAGAGAAGGGAGGGATGGGACCCCCAAATTCAGTTGAGAGGGGTCCCACTCCTCCTCCTCTTCTTTTCGGCCCTTCTCCCGCTCCTTCTCCTTCCGGTGGTCCCGGTGCCTTCTGGGGTTTGGTGGGTGCCGTACTGGGCAATTCCCAATTCCCCCCCAGAGTGGGGTGACACGGAGGTCCCCATTCCCCATCTGTCCCGGGGTTGGCTCTGCCCCCTCCAATCGCAGCCCCTCCAAGTCCTTCCCCACTGCCCCCCCATTAAACGGGGCCAGGGCGAACTGCGAAGCTTTATTGGGAACACTGGGAGCAGCTGGGCGGGGGCAGAGTGACAGCGGGGCTGGGGGGGACATACGACAAACCCCCCATACTCAGTGCAGGGATGGAGCAGGGGGTCCCACCTGGGCCCAAGGCCATGGGGAGGGGCTGCGGCTGCCGGCGGCTCAGGAGCTCTGTGGGCAGAGAAAAGAGGGTGACATCCCCGTGTAGGGCGGGGTTTCCTCCAGCCAGCATTGGGCTGATTAAAAAAGGGCTCTGGGGAGCACGGTGAACAGGACCAGGCAAACAGGGCTATGGCACGTCTCCGAGGGCAGGGTGTCAGGAATTCTCCTGCCAGTGGGGTTTTTAGTTTGTTTTTGTGTTGAGATTTGGTTGGTTGCATTTTTTCAGCAATGGTCCTCACACAGTCAAAAGCCACAGCCAGTAAAAGTGTACCCAGGCAAACAGAACCCTCCAAGAAGGACATGTCTGTCCAGACCCCATCCTGTGAGGAGGGTTTGAACCTGGCAGTAGCACCAGGGGACATTGTAAAAGATGCCTGCCTGAGGTGGTAACAGGTGAATGATCTCCTTTCCCTGGTGGCTGAGCTTAAGGAGGAAGTTGAAAGACTAAGGAGCAATAGAGAAAGGGAAATAGACTGGTGGAGTTTCACCCTTCCATCCCTCAGAGAAGCCCCCCAGGAGTCAGAGCACTCACATGAGTCTTACCATCAGACTGAAGGAGGAGACCTGCTGGATGAAGGGGAGTGGAAATAGGTTCCTACTCAGGGAGGTCATAAAAATTCCTCCCGACCCCCGTCACCTCCCCAGGTGCCACAGTCTTCCTCACTCTGCACTTTTCACCTTTCTTTCCCAGGCATGAGCAGTCTCTTGTTGGCTGCTTCAGCAGTTTCTCAACTGGTCTCAGCAAGCTTTGTTCCTCATTTCTTGCCAAGTTACATTCTCTGCCTTAAGCTTGTGGCTAATATTTGTTAACTTTTACACTGTATCTTATATTTGCACAAGTACAATGATTTTAACCCTTTCAACTGGCACAGGAACAGCAGACCTAGCCTGGGCACAGGGAGGGAATTTATTACCAACCAAATCACAGCAGCACAAGGAGAAGGCAAAGAAATCTTTCCAACACCTTCCCCCACCCAAAAAGGATCACCCGGAATTGGGGTCACCAGGGCTGTGCCCAACAGGGGTCACTGGGGATCATCCAGTGCCGATCCTCCCACAGGGGATGGAGCTGGAGCAGCGCACGAAGCTCTTCCTGCAGTCGGGGCACTCACAGGGCTTCCCTTAGTGGTGCCTCTGTTGGTGTTTGGTCAAGCTAGAGCTGATAGAGAACCTCTTCCCACACTCGGGACACTCGTAGGGCCTCTCCCCAGTGTGCAGGCACTGGTGGGTGATGAGGTGGGAGTTGCATTTGAAGCCCTTCCTGCAGTCAGGGCAGCGGAAGGGCCTCTCATCCGTGTGAATGCGCTGGTGCACGAGGAGATCAGAGCTGGTCTGAAAGCTCTTCCCACACTCAGGACACTCGCACGGCCTCTCCCCAGTGTGGATCCTCTGGTGCTCCCTCAGACTGGAGCTCCGGCCGAAGCTCTTCCCACACTCCCCACACTCATAGGGCCGTTCCCCAGTGTGGATCCTCTGGTGTTCCATCAGCTGGGAGCTCTGGCCGAAGCCCTTCCCACATTCCCCACACTCATAGGGCCATTCCGCAGTGTGGATCCTCTGGTTTTCCCTCAGATGGTATTTGTAGCTGAAGCTCTTCCCACACTCCAAGCACTTGTGGGGCTTCTCCCCGCCCTGAGGCTTCTTCCCCAGCTCTGAGATCCAGCTGGATCTCCGGCCGCCTTCCCGGCATAGGGGGGCTCTTTCCTCCTTGGATCTCTGTGGGCTGCGTTTGCAGCCCATCCTTGTGCGGGATCTCCGGGGCTTTTACTCCTCCTCCTCCACCCGGCCACGCCTTGGGAATGACAAATCCTGGTTTGGGGGAGAAACAAGGGGTGATCGCCTTGGGCTGGGGGATCCTGCTGCCCATGTCCATCTATGGAAGTCTCCGGGGGTTTTGTGTCCATAAAACCCCCAAACCACCAGGATTCAGCCCAAAAAATCCTCCCAGAAGTTCCCCCTCTCTGATCTCTCCACTTCGGAGTTCTTGGAGTCTCCCTTCCCTGGGGCTCACCGGGTCCCGTGGCTCCTGGGGTTTGCCCCTCTCCACGGTCCTGCTGGGGGTCCCAGAGATCCCTTCTCCCCTGATTCTCGGCTGCGGGTTTCCAAGGGTCCCCCCTTATCCAGGCCCCCCCCTCCAGTCTGCCGGGGGTCCCAGAGCTCCGGGCTCGCCCCTCTCCCCTCACCCCACCCCAAGGCTCCCGGCGTTCCACTCCACCGCTCTCCCGGGGAGGCCCCAAGACCGATGTCCCCCTTCCACCCCGGCACCGGGACGGAGCCCCCAAAATATCTCCCGAAGGGGCATTTTCGGCTAAGCTTTGGGGTTCTGCAGGATCCAAACATCGCCCCCCCTCCGCCCCCCTAAAAATGAAACCTTCCCAGGGACCCACAAAGAGATTTGGGGCTCCATTCCGGAAGCTGCGAGCTGCAAACGCCCCCCAAGAAAAAACGCCGCTCGGGGACCCCCTGAGAGATTCGGGGCAAGCTCCCCCTCCCCGCTCACCTGCGGGATGCTCCCGGGACCGCGGCGGACAGAGCGGGCGGCGACTCCGCCCTTCCCCTGCCGCTTTTCCTCTTCCTGATCCTCCTCTTCCTCTCTCCCTCCTCTTCCTCTCGCTCCTCCTCCATCGCTCCTCCCACTCCTCCTCCTTCCTAATCCTGCCTCCTTCTGTTTTTCTCTCCGGCCTTTCTCCCGCTCCTTCCTCACCCCTCCTCCTCCTCCTCCATCCCTTCTCCTGCTCCCCCCGGGCCCAGCGCCCACCCTTGGGCCCCCTTTTCCCATCGCGGTCGCATCCCGCGGGAGGAGCCGGGATGGAGCCGGGGCAGGTCGGGCTGGGGCAGCGCTGGGCTCTGGGCCCGGCCTGGGCGCCCCCCACGCGCCCCCTCCCCAAATTCCCCTGGCGGGGGGCGCAGGTGGGGTTCGGATGGGTAGCGCTGAGTGCTGCTCATCAGCCTGGCAACTGGTGAGTCATCAGCGCCGCGTGCTCTGATCGGCTGAAGCTGTTCAGCGCCTTCTGTGATTGGCTCGTTTTTTCCGTGCTCCTTTGGGGGGACCTTTTCTGTGGGGTTTGGGGGTCGTTGGAGGCTGTGGGGTTTAGGGGAGTCCCGGCGCGTTTTGGGGTTCTCTGGGTGCCGTCTTGGGGTTCAGGTGCCTCCCAAGTGTCCCTAAGAGCGGAGTGACACGATGGGGACACACGGGGATCCCCTTTCCCGATTCATCCCGTGGCCGGTTCTGCCCACTCCCATCTCGGCCCCCACCCCCAGCGTCCTCACAAGTGCCTCCCCACCGCCCCCAAATAAACGGGACTGGGCCGAACTGAGAAGCTTTATTGGGAACACTGGGAGCAGCTGGGTGGGGGCAGAGTGACAGCGGGGCTGGGGGGGACACACGACCCCCCCCAAAATCAGCGCGGGAACGGAGCGGGGGCTCCCGGCCGGGCCCGAGGCCACGGGGAGGGGCTGCAGCCGCCGGTGGCTCAGAGGGCAGAGAAAAGAGGGGGACACCAGGCTTGGGGACCCCGGGGGGAGCACATAGCTCCGGGGGAGGGGGGACACGACCCCTGGGACCCCCCATCACCTTTTTTTGCAGGTAGAAGCCGAGCCTCAGCGCCAGGATGATGAAGCCCAACACAAAGCCCCCGATCCCTGTCAGCATCTTGGGGGGCTGGGGGGGGGCAGCTTTGCGGGGCGAGCGGCCGAAGGATCCGGGAAACAGTGGCGGCTGCCGGGAAGGGACCGGAATAGAATGGGACAGGCTGGGATGGACTGGGACAGCATGGGACGCCAGGATACACTGGGACCAGGACTGGGACTGGGCAGGATCAGATTTGGGGCACCAGGGATTATACTGGGATATATTTGGACCACACTGAGGGCTACTGGGAACATTCTGAGGGCTAATGAGTGCTGATGGGATGTACTGGGAGTGATTTGGATCATACTGAGACTGAGTGGAATCGTACTGGGAGTAACTGGAACCACAGTAGTGGTGAAAGGGTGTAATTGGAAAAACGCAGGGAGCAACTGGGATCATACTGGGAGCAGCTGGCCCATGCTGGGGTCATACTGGGACTGACAGGGTCATATTGGAGTGATTGGCATAGTTCTGGGAGTATCTGGGAGTGACTGGGATCATACTGGGGGTGACAGGGATCAAACCGGATTCATACTGGGAAGTTACCTGGAATCATACTGAGGGTGACTGGACTCATACTGGGATCATGCTTGGAGCACCTGGGACCATGATGGGGGCAAAAGGCATCATAGGGAGACTGACTGGGTTCATACTGGAACTGATTGGGCCGTACCTGACTCCTACTGGGAGGGCCTGAGAGTGAAAGGAATCATACAGGGCATGATTGGGAACAACTGGGATGTTGGGGACAACTGGGATCTTATTGGGAGTGACTGGGAACACAAAAGCTCGACTGGAATTTTTATCCCGTGACATTCCCGGGAGCAGCGGCAGCTCCGCGCCCCCAGCCTGGGGGGTTGGAGCAGGGGAACTGCTGGCAGCACCTTCAGGGCACAGCCGAGGGCTGGGGGGCTCCTCCCCCCACTTCATTTTCTCTGCCCAATTCAAATCATCCCCTCCCATTCAAGTCTCCTCCATTCACATTTTCTCCCCACGATTAGTTACTTTGCTCCAATTAAACTTTTCTCCCCAGTTAAGCCCTGAGGCCCCTCCCCGCCCCCGGCTCCTCCCAGCAGGATCCAGCCGGGACCTTCTGGAAACAGCACCAGAAAGAGTTAAAAAATTCGTGATTACTTCCATCGATTTCCTTGGTCTCTGGGGGATTTTCCTGCAGCTGCTACGGGCAATAGCTGAGGGGTCCCCTCGGGCTCCATCCCCTTTCCAGCCCCTTTTTCCAGCTCTTTTCCTCAGCTGACCCAACCCTGCGGATTTTGGGGAGCAGGAAGAGCCGCTCTGCTTGGGGGTCCCCGCAGAGCCTCAGGGGGGCCCCGAGGCTGCAGCGCAGTTCCCTCCGGCCCCTTGGAGCTTTTGGAATCTCCAACTCTCAGCAATTGCTGTCCATGGGATTCAATCCCCGGTGTCATCTCCTCACAGTAGGTCCCATTATTAAAGTAACCCGAAAAGCATACAGTTAGCGTGTGATAGCCCTGTATCCATGTGCTCACATTCCGGAGGAAGTTAAAAACACATGAATTCCTCACCTTATCAACCCATAATGCAAACTGGATAACAGCAACGGTGGCCTTAGTCAGAGGACCCATGTTTAGAAAAGGAGCTGCAAAAGGGAGAAATACAGCCACGACCACATGCCACCCGAACCAGGGCAAACTGGACCACATAGTGCTGCCTAGCAAGGTTTCTATATTCAGCACACAGAACTGAGTTATCCAAGAACTGTTATTCCTTTTCCAGCCCTTTCTCTCAATGCCCTCAGGCCCCACATTGGGCGCCAAGATCTGTCTTGGTTTGAAAGACAGGTGTCAGAAAGGAAAGGCAGGAGCCTCCCCTGAAGTGGAAAATGCAACCCCCTTCCCTCCGAATTATTATAGATTTGAAAATAAGGGGCTTTCAGGCAAAGATATGAGGGATAGGAATAACAGTTCTTTACTAATAAAATATATATGTATAACAACACAAACAAACAGCAATAGCTGTGGCAGTCACAGCAAACAGCAGCACAAACTCAGTGCAGCCTCACTCGGCCTCGGGCACTTTCCCCTGGCTGCAGTTGCTGCGGGGCGGCTCCCGGTGAGCAGGGCGGGTGCGATGGTTCCCCCGCGGCTGCAGGGGGCGCTCCGCAGCGAGCTCGGGCAGCGCCGGCAATGGCGGCGCGGGGGCCCGGGCAGGGATGGATGAGAAAACCTCACAAAACCCTGGGCGTCTGGCTGGATCCTCAGGAACAGCAGGCTGGAACGGCAGGGGCGAGCGCAGATCTCGGGTGGCAGTGAGAGGTATCAAACTGCAGAGCTGTGGCAGGGAAACCCGGCAGGTCTCTCAGTCGGCAGGGCGCACCAGCTACAGAGTAGCGAAAGCTCCGAGCGGCGACGGAGCCGTGCGGCAACAGCTCCGTTTCCAGACGGGACAAGGAGAAGAGCAGGCTTAGGAATCCCGGGGGTTTGCCCGCAGAAAGCAAAACAGCCAAAGAAGCAGGAACCCGCAGTGTGACCGAGACGTCCACACCGAAGGCAGGCAGCTCCAGACTAAACGCTGAGCACACCAGGCAGCCCCCCGGGTGTCCCAACCCCCAGGTGACAAAAGGGTGGCCAGTCCCACCCCGCCTCTGTGGCCAGGTCTTTTGTTTCTTTTAAGTATCCAGCGGTTTGTCCCCTAGCAACTAGTATGGGTAAAATTCTTTAAGAGAAAAAACAGGCTAAAATCCTAAACCCCAACACCCCCCTGCAGGGTTTTCCCCCAGACCGGGTTTATTTCCAGATGGTTTTGTGGTTTCGCTTCGAGCCAGGGCCTGACGGCACCGGAGCGGCCGCAGGTGCTGGGGCAGGAAGGGCTGAGGGACAGCACCTCCCCACAAACCTCTGCGAGGGGGACAAATAGAGAATAAACACGAGATTTTAGCAAAAGGAAAAAAATTAAAAGATATATTGTGGGAGTCTCCCAATGCTGCTTGGACCACCTTTAACATTTGCAGGGATAGCTGGCCAGATTCTGTCCCCAAAAATGAAAAAGATTCCTTGTGGCAATTGTGCTGCAACCTGGTTGGACGGTTTATTCAACACCTTAGTGTAATTACACCGCGATTTTGCATTTCTATAATTAAGGTGATATGGAGTGACATTTATCACCTTGTTCTTATTTTCTGTTGGCTCAGAGGAGTTAAATATTATGCAAAGATCCATTTTCACTGCTCCAAAAATTTCCAATTCCTGAGGTTCAGAAGAAGCCACAGGAAGGAATTTTGTCCAAATGTGCCATCCATCCACCGGGTTAGAAATATGCTGCAAAGATGATGGAGGGATGTTATTTGGAATTGGCCATTTCTCTACTGGCAAACCTACCAAGCATGTTGAGAATGGCTTTTTTGGTTTTGAATGCGTTAGACAAATAGTGTCCAACCCTGATGCATTGGCCAGAGTTTCCCAAACATTCTCTTTTGGTTGAGCTATGGGCAAACTCTCTTGATTGCTTAAGGCAATTAGTGAAAAAACAAGGCATATGACTAAAGGCTTCATTTTTCGTGAGTATGTCTGAAATGCAACACCACTGAAAAAGAAATCCAATTCCCAAAGTCTCTGATCTGTAGAACAAAGAAATGTCTGTAGTCTTAACACTGGTTCATGTCTGCACGCTGTCTTTTCCGTTTCTGGGGTCGATGTCTGCCTGCTTCTCGACTCGGTAGGGCTTCACGTATCTCACTGACACCCACTTCGGTCTGGTTGCTGTGGAAACACAAGCATAACCCTTGCCCCAGGTTATTAGTTTGAATGGCCCTTCTGTTTGCCCACTTTCTGGGTTTCTGATCAAAACCAAAGGATTTTCCTTTAGCTTTGCTCGCATACTGTTTGAAAAATGCCTGAAAATAGGTGGGGTAGGTTCTGCAAAGGAACCATTTAAGAAGTTTAACACGTATAAGGCTTTATTTAAACGCATGTGAGGCGTTGCCTCTGTGTCTCCCCTTTTCTGTTTGTCCAAAATTGATTTGAGAGTGTGATGTGTCCTCTCAATGATTGCCTGACTTGTTGGGGAATGTGGAATACCAAATGTGTGCCTAACACTCCATTTGTCCATGAATTTTTTAAGTACGCTTCCGGTGTAAGCTGGACCGTTATCTGTTGTAATTTCTTGCGGTACTCCTAAGGATGCAAATGCTTGCAGGAAATGTCGACAAGCGTGCTGTGATGTCTTGAGTGTATGCAAAGATGCAAAAATTGCACCTGAAAAAGTGTCTACTGAAACATGAATATTTTTGAGTTTCCCAAAAGACGGGTATTTTGTGATGTCAGCTTGCCATAATTGCAAACTCTGCAATCCCCTTGGAGTAACAGTTCCTGTGGATGCAGGGGGTTGCACTAGCTGACAATGTGGGCAAGCGTTTATAATTTCTTTTTCTTGACTTTTGGAAATATGAAATGATTCCATCAATGCTTGTGCATTCTGATGGAAAAATGCATGACTCAACTTTGCCTGTTCAAAAATGTTTGGCAGAGGCTTTGAAATTGGCATGGTCAATTTATTTGCATGTGTATTGCCTTCTGCTAAAAATCCTGGAAGATTAGAATGTGCTCTGATGTGAGAGACAAAATATTCATGTTCCCTTTCTTGCAATAATGTTTTCAGACACATTAGATATAAGTCTTCATTATCAATTTCTCTCAAAAGTGAACCTTCAAGTCTCTTAACTACACCTGCTACATATGCCGAATCTGTGATCAGATGGAAAGGTTGCTGAAACCATTTGAATGCTCTAACCACTGCCGCTAACTCCACAATTTGTGGTGAGCCTTGCACCAGTTTTATGTCCGAATCCCACTGTCCTGTGTTTGTGTTTTGCCAAGTGATCACTGATTTATAAGTTTTCCCTGAACCGTCAGTGAACACAGTTATTGCGTCCAGCGGTTTTTCACTTATTCTTGATTTTTCTCCGAAACTTATTTTTGCTGTCAGCAGTCTGTGGCTTGGAAAATGAATCGTACAAATACCTGAATAACCTAGCAATGCAAGTTGCAAATCTTCTGATTTTTGTAATGCCCAATCAAAATATTCCCTTTTTAAAGGTAAATGAATTGTTGTGAAATCTTTGCCTGCTAGCTCTAATAACCTTGTCCTTGCCTTGATTATGATCTGAGCTGACATTTCCAGATCTGTAAAGATCGTCTTTGAGGATCTGTAAGGCAAAAAAACCCATTCTGTAATTAACAGAGGATCTTTTTGTGATAAGTCCCATTGAAAAATCAAGCCATACAATTGAGTTTTTTCTCCTAATATCACAAGAGAAAACGGTAAGGTCAGCACAACACGATGTGCTTGTCTCTGTTGAAGGGCTTCTGTAATTTTTTCAAGATCTTTTTGAGCTTGAGGTGTGAGAGTTCTAGGAGACTTGATGCTGCTGTCCCCTCTCAAGAGGTCAAAAAGTGACGCAAGTTCATAGTTCGTGATCCCTAAGGTGGACCTCATGCAGTTTATCTCTACCAAAAGCTGTTGTAGATCTTGTAGATTGTTGATTTGTGTTCTCACTTGAATTTTCTGTGGACATATTGTCTGTTCTGTGATCTTCCATCCTAAGTATTTCCAAGGTGCAATTTCTTGAATCTTTGAGGTGGAGATCTCTAATCCTGCGTTCAGTATTTCTGCAGTCACGCAGTTACGAGCTTTGTCTAATTCCTGTCTTGTTTGCGCTGCAATGAGTAGATCATCCATATAATAAACAATTCTCATGTTGGGATGTTTTTTTCGTGCAGGAGCTAAAGCTCTCGCTACGAACCATTGACAAATTGTTGGAGAATTTTTAAGACATTTTGGAAGGACAAGCCAATGATATCTCTGTAGAGGCTCTTCTCTGTTGATGCTTGGGACAGAAAATGCGAATTGAGGTGCATCATCTGGATGAAGTGGAATGTTGAAAAAACAGTCCTTGAGGTCAATGACTACAAGAGGCCAATCTCTCGGTATCATTGCGAGAGATGGAAGTCTGAGCTGAAGTGGTCCCATTTCTTCAATGACCTCGTTAATTTTTCTGAGATCATGGAGCAATCTCCAAGAATCTGAAGATTTCTTGCGAATCACGAACACTGGAAAATTCCAGGGACTGTTCATTGGTTTGATATGTCCTTTTTGCAACTGATTTTTAACTAAGTCCTTGAGCGCACTCAATTTCTTCAGTTCCAAAGGCCACTGATCCACCCAGATAGGGTTTTTTGTTTTCCAAGTCGGCTTCAGAGTGGTGAGTGCCACAGTGACCCCTATTAAAAATCCACTTCCAGTTTCAGGCCCCATTGTGCCAAAAGGTCTCTTCCCCATACTGTGATGGGCTTCTGTACAATGAATGGTTGAATGACTGCTGTCTTTCCTCCTGGTCTTAAGACGACTATGGCGTTTTCACTCTGTAGACACAAGGAGCTTCCCCCTATGCCTGAGAGAGAACTCGAAAGTGCAACTAATCCCCAATCTGTGGGCCAAAAGAGATATGATATAACTGTGACATCCGCACCTGTGTCTAACATGCCCTTGATAGAGATCTTTTTGTTGTCGTGAGTTAACTCACAAGTGATGATGGGTCGATCTTGACCTATATGTTTCACCCATGAAGCATGAATTTCTGCATGCTCTATAGAAGGAGAGTCTTGCAGATTTAATATTGGCATGACTTCTGCCGTTGCATAGAATGGTAAAGCAATAGCTTTGGCTATCGAAGTGTTTTGTGGAATTGTCAATGGGGATCGTAGAGGCTTGGCTGAAGCTGTCAACTCATCATTACGATCTGCTGAGACAATTGAAGGATAGATCATGAGTCCTAAAATGCTGCTTCTCTCTTTACCTATTATCAGGAAGTCTTGTTTTTTTAATGATGCTCCAGTGACCCCTGTGGGTATCACTGCATGATTGTCACTCATAAAGCATATTAATTTGGAAGTTGCCAAATCGCATTGTGCTCCTGGCGGCAATAATTGTGGGTCGCTGGGGATCTTGCAGATTGTTCTGCTGAGGGAATCTGACTCACATTCTCCAACGAGTGCATGCTTGGTGAAGTTTGAGCTTGCGTAATCGCCACCATTTTTGTCGTTGCGCGTTGACGATGAGCCGCGCTCTTCTGAAAGGTTTTTGGGAAAGATAAAACTCTTCCATCTATGTCCGTTTTGGAGCGGCATTCACTTGCATGATGCCTTCCTCTTCGACATCAAGGACAAAGACCAAACGGTTTTGCTGTTCTTGCAAATTCTGGGTAATTTGTATGTCCATATTTATTATACTTGTAATACGATCTTCCCGCAGGTTTTGATGCCATCGCTTCCGTAATACCTTCTCTAATATTCTCATTCTGGTTTTGGAGAAGCCTCTCCATCTGTTCTCCCAAGATGCTTGCTTGAATGGAAGCGACATGCTGAGGTGTACCCACCTTGCCGCATGCTTCCACCACCTCTGTCAGAGAGGGTTGAGTTCCTGGTATTGCACTTATGATTCGTTTGCATTCTGTATTTGCGTTCACGAATGCAAGGCCTCGAAGCAGATACGGTTTTGCCGCTTCATCGCTCACTTGTCTGTCCACTGCTTGTGTGAGACGATCTATGAATGTGGAAATAGACTCTGAAGGACCTTGTTTGATCTCTGTATAGATGGTTTCAGAGACTCCTGCTGGTGGAATTTGTAGGATTGCTTTACATGCTGCGCCTCTGATGTCTGCCAGCACATTTCACGGTAAGAGTTGGATTTGTTGTTCTGGATGATCATTTGGTGGGTCTCCCACCAACTGTGGTACGGTGAGAGCTGCATGTGGTCCCCCTTGGTATCTGTTTCTGAGTTCTTCAAGGGCTCTTCTCCATTTTGCATGCCATATGAGCATTTGTGAATCCGTAAGAATCATGGATGCGATGGATTTGATGTCAAATGGTGTAAAATCATATGTGGTGAATATTCCCTTTAGAAGCTGTTTGAAGAACGGAGATCCAATGCCATTGTCTTTTATGGCTGTCATCAGGTCCTTGATGACTTCATGGTCCAAGCGTTGCCATCATGGGTTTTGATTCTGTGCATCATAAGTCACTGGAAAAACAATGCTTTCTGTTCTTGGAACACCAGAGTCTCTGTTCCTTGATACCTTCCTTCTAACTTCTGTCCAGTCCGTGGGAGTAAGTATTGTTGAATCTGTAGGCATTTGTCTTTGAAATGAAGCCATTCCTTGTGCTGGTTGCCATGATGTTGCAGCCCCTTCATCTCCGAGGGTTACCGGCATCCATGGCGTCTCTGCACCTTTGCAAGAGGTAGCCCCTTCTTCACCGAGGGTTATCATTTTCCTGCGTGTTTGAAGAAACAGCTGAGGAAAATGTTCTGCCAACTCTGTATAAAAATCTAAATCAGTGTCTTTCAATCGAAGAAATAGTGGCTTCATGATGTCTTCTGAGAGTAGAAAAGATTGCAGGGAATGTAGAAAACGAGCTATGGGAATGGTCATTGGTATTCCCTGAGATGCTGTGATTTCTTTGATATCCTCAGAAGTGGATGGTTGTTCTTGTTCTTGAGTGGGAATATTGTGAGCTGTAGACTCTTCAGAAGTTGGCAAAAATTCCTTTCGCTGTTGCTTAAATTGTGTTGCTTGAGTGGAAGTGGCTTCCTGTGATGAAGATTTCTTTTTATATTGCAGTGGAAAATATTGTTGCAGTTTTGGGATGTCGCCACTAGGTGGCGCTGTTGCTCCGCCGGGTTGCCGCGATCCTTGCCGAAGGCTCCTGAAGCCGGTTTCGGAGTTGCTTTTGAAGAGGATATTGCTTTTATTTTCTCTGGGTTTTGTTGTGCTTCCGTTTGCAGCTTTTGCAATACATCCGAGCCCAAAACGATTTTAGTGTCCCCTGCTTCACGCTGTCCTCACTGCAGGAGCTCTGCCAGCACTGGCGAGGAGGCGGCGGCTTGGGCTGGGTCTCTGTCTTGGCCGCGCCCAGTCTCCGCCTGCTGTGACACGTCAGTGCCCAGGCCCAGCCCCCCGGCCTCGCGCTGCGGGGTCACGCCTCCCTGCTCACGCACCAACCGCCCCGAGGACGCGCCCCTGCTCGCGCCACGCGCGCTCCTCTGCCACGCCCCCCGCCCCGCTCTCCGCAGCTGCGCCGCCCTGCTCCGCGCCCGCATCCGTCTGCACTTCCGCGTCTGACACGGGCACCCGAGGCGCATGCGCCAAGCGGAGCTGTGTTCAGTGTAACTCTGTCCCGGTTTTCCCGCGATCAGGGGGAAGTAGTTCCGTTTCTGCTCTCACTACACGCGTCCGCTCCGACTGCTCCAGCCCTGGCTGCACCGGCTCCTTCCACCCCCCGCAAATCGCTTCTGAATAGAGCTGTTGTACGCTCTCGGTTTGTTCTTCCCACGCCTCGGTTTGTTCCTGTGACTCTCACCCGAGGTCTACGAAAGCTTCCTGCCACCACGCATCCCTGCCGTGGTGTCGCTCCCCTCCCCCCGCCGTCGCTCAAACCGATATCGGAGCCGTGTACATCGAGTAGGGAGGGAGAGGGCAGCGGAAGCATACGCAGTGTTTTGGTCGCCCGCTTTTCTGCCTGGGCTTTTGTAGCGCCGGGATATGGGGGGTTTGGGCTGTGTCTGCCGTCGGCGGGTTTGAGCACGTATCCTCTACGGAACGGCCAGGAGGTTCGAAATAAAACTCGTCTAAATACTCCTCTTCTGATGGATATATAGTAATTTTCCGCTTCCCGGGGAGGGATGATGGGAACTCTACGGTCCCTTTGAGTTGTGGGGCTGGGTCCCCTGCAGATGCAGCAGCAGCAGCAGCACTTTCCGCATCTGCCGTGTTACTTGGCTGCATGCCAGATGTCTCCTCAGAAGAGACTTTCTCCTCTTTTAAGAGAAAATTTTCCTCCTTCTCTTTATGCTCCGAGATTGATTCTAACATTACTCGGGCTGAAGGTAGAAGACTGAAAGCTACTTTATCATTTGTGGTTGCTTTATGATATAAATTTCTATTAACTTCTTGCCAAAATGCTGGCTCAAATATTGTTTGGGTTTCGCAGTGCGGGTATTCACAGCGCACCCAGTATAAAAGATCTTTTAATTGTTTTTAGCTCAATTTTGTAGGATGTGTGGCTGTAAGAGCCTTTAAGGTGGAAAGTATTTGCAGCTGCTCTGGGGAAATTGTATTACCCATGTGTATCTGTATCTAGACTGGTCTCACCTAAAGTTGGAATCCTCCGTTGCTCCAGGAATCAGTCCAGATGCCTCCCGAGATCTGTCCTGCAGAACTCGAGTGGTAGAAGACTGGGCCCCTCGTCTTCTTACCGCTAAGCTGAATCTTGGAGGTGACGGTGCGATTCTTCCTATGCAGGCATTCCCGACTTGAGCAGGCTGTTCTGGCTCAGAGGGTGTCTTTTTCAGGTTGTTAGCAGGTTTCAGAGGCTAGTTGGCTTGGTGCCCAGAGGCTGACCCAAGGGCCGACCCAGGAACGCAAATTTGTGGGAGTTAGGTACTCCACACAAATGCTGGTTCTTATCTTCACCTCTGGGATGCTTTACCTCGAGCCCGAACAGATGAGAAAAGCCTGCAGACGTTGTTTCAGGTTGTTTATTTCTCCTTATCTCTTCCAGCTCTCAGCTCCGGCCGCACATCTGATGCCAGCCAAGTCCGAGTGGGCACTGCCCAGTCCTGGGCCGTCCCGTCCTTTTTGTACCCCTTTCACGATCTAACCATTCTTCACAACGTATTTATTATTTACTATTCTATACCAATTAATTTGCACCTATTCTAGACATGCAATTTCTACCTCTTTTTCATTCTACCATTTTATGCCAACACAAAGAGAGAAGATGGAGGAGAAGGAGAAGAAGAGGAAGAACAGGGCAACGCCCAAAATCCTCCATCTTAGACCCTTCATCCTCATATTAGAAATCCTAAAATCTACTTTTTACCTTGTAAAATACTAAACCACTACTCATTTTTAACTTCTCTTGTTTTGCAATACTTCACGCTGCGTTGGCAATTTTTCCCATGGGCTGAGATCAAAGACAGTGTCATTCTGGGCTTCTTGCCAGGGTCCGGGACCCCCGTGCCGGGGCTCCTGACCTCCCAGGGCAGCCAGAGGTGTGCCTTGGGTTCCAACAATATAGGATATCTAAAATACAACAAAAAATAACTATGAAAAAACAAAAGTAACAGCAGAGCTTTTTCTCCTGGGACTTTGGTTTTCTTATCCAAGTTCTGAGCTGGGTCTGAGCCAGAAACCAGTGGCTGGGAGAGACATTGCTGCTGAAGGGCTTCATATTGCCAGAAATAAAGCATCGAGTATCAAAGAACTTCTTGAGCTTACAGAAGTCCCAGCGCTCCCGTTGGATTCCCTTGTTTGATGCTGAAAGCGGAGCTCCATCTGTGACTGCTTTGTAACGATTGAATGTAAAAATCCAACACAATCCCCATTTCCCTCCCTCCTCTGCCCAGCGGTGCAGGGAGAAGGGATGGGAGTTTTGGTCAGTTCGTGCTTCCCCCTGAGGGACAGGAATCCTTGCCCTGTCCAGCGGGGGGTCCCTCCCCACCTGTGCGGTCACTCCCTGGCCCGGCCCTGAGGTGCGGGGCAGTCACGGGACAGCTGCGCTCCAGCCCTGTCAGTGGCACTGCCGCTTCGTGCCGGGCAGGAGCGGCAGAAGGAGCTGGGCAGCGACGGGGGCTGAATCCTGTCTGGAAGGAGAATAAGAAGAAGATGAAGACGAAGAAGGAGAAGGAGGAGAAGGAGAAGGAGAAGGAGAAGGAGAAGGAGAAGGAGAAGGAGAAGGAGAAGGAGAAGGAGAAGGAGAAGGAGAAGGAGAAGGAGAAGGAGAAGGAGAAGGAGAAGGAGGAGGAGAAGGAGGAGGAGGAGGAGAAGAAGAAGGAGAAGAAGAAGAAGAAGGAGAAGAAGAAGAAGAAGAAGAAGAAGAAGAAGAAGAAGAAGAAAAAGAAGAAAGAAAAAGAAAAAGAAAAAAAGAAAAAGAAAAAGAAAAAAAGAAAAAGAAAAAGAAAAAGAAAAAGAGAAAAAGAGGGCCGGGGCCGCCTGCGGTGTCCGATCTCTGGGAGCAGCGGGGAGGCCTCGGCAAGCGCTCTGTTGGAGTTGCCCCGAGGGGTTTGTGCCGCCCCGGGTCCCTGAAGGAGTCGCTCCGCGGGACGGGCGAGCTCAGAACGAAAGGAAATACAGAGAAGAGAATAAAATACAATTAAAGAGCCGCACCGAGAGGCGTCTCCCCCACCCACGTCTGAAGGAGCTGCACCGAGGGATGGGCGGGGAGTGAATAGAATAAAACACAGAAAATGGAGTAAAATAAAATAAAAAACTACACCGGGATGTGCCCGGTGTCACTGAAGAGCTGCATGGCGGGACGGGCGCTGTCAGGTGTGGCCAGAAGGGCAGCACCGAGGGGGTGGCAGGAGTGAATAGAATAAAACATTGAGAATAGAATAAAATGCAAGAAAAGAGCCGCAACCTGGGCTCTTCGCAGTCCCGTGTCAGTAAAAGAGCTGCCCCGAGGGACTGGGGGGGGCGGTGGTAGAAGAGCTGCAAGGCGGGATAGGCACTGCCTTGGCTTGGAAGGGCTGCCCCGAGGAGTCCCCGCCGCCCCGTGTCACTGAAGAGCTGCACCAAGAGAGCGGAGAGCAGCGGTGGTGGGGAAAGAACCGCACCGGGGGGCGTGGGATGGGAGGTGGGAATAGAATAAACTCTAGAGAATAAACTAAAAAAATAAGAAAAGAAACCGCACCAGCAGTGGCCGCTGCCCGTTACTAAAAGAGCCGCACTGAGGGACCGTCGGGACACCATCGGGGTGCTCGGCCGCCCCGTGTCACTGAAAGAGCCGCAGCCAGGGGGAGCTGGGTCTTCTGGAGCCACCCCGAGGGCTCTCGGCCGCCCCGCGTCACTGAAGGAGCCGCAGCGAGGGACGGGCGGGGTGCGGCCCGGATCGAGCCCCTCCAGCTGCGCCACGAGCAGCGACCCCGCGGGACCACGCCAGGGCCGGGCGGTGGCGGCGGTGGCAGCCCGAGCCGGGAAAGCGGCTTCGAGTGGCAGAGACGAACGGGGTGTTCCCAACCAGATCCGCTCAGCCCTCAGGCACTGGGGGGGTTGCGGGGGTTGTTCCCAACCAGCTCCACTGAGCCCTCAGGCACCACGCTGGGGTCGCTGCGCACTTTTAACCCTGGCCACCCCCACGGGCCGAGCCCTGTGGGTCCCGCTGCCGCTGGAATGCCCAGACTAGGAGTCCAGCCCAGGGGTCTCCAGCCTGACTCCCCCTCTGCAAGTGGCTCCCAGAATGCCTCACCCTGTCCCCACAATCCCTTGGGATCCCCCACCCATCTCAGTATTCCCCCCTCCAAGACCTCCAGGCTCCTGCGGTGAGACCAAAGGAGTCCAAGTCCCCACCTAGTGTGACCACAAGTCCCAACATTTTTCTCCACACAACAGTCTTCCCTCTTTTCCCCTTCCCGGGTTCCCCCACAGAGGGTGGGAGCAGCCAAGAGCCCAGCACTGTCCCAGCCTGACTGGTCCCAGCTCCATCCCTGCTCCTGCGATGGGTTTGGGGGAAGGGGGCCAAGGGTGGGTGCTGGGGCTGGGGGGAGGAGGAGCAGGGGTGGAGGAGGAGGGATGAAGGAGGAGGAGGGGAACAGATGGAAGGAGGAGGAGGAACTGCAGGAGGAGCAGGAGGAAGAAGAGGGATAGAAGAGGAGCAGGTGCAGGAACAGGAGGAGGAAGAGGAAGAGGAGGCAGCATGTGCAAGGGTTTTTTGGGGGGTTCCCACTGGCAGCTCGTGGTAGAGCCCTGGCTATGGGCAGGGGAGATGCGGGGTCTTGCCCCATGTGTGGGGTGGTCTCCCTGGGTCAGGCTCTGGTACCACATGGCGATTGCCCGGTGCCGGCGCGGCGTGAGGGGGACACCAGTTTTGGGGATTGCCTGGCTGATCCGGGTTTGGGGGAAGCCAGGGAGCCATGGAGTGGGAAGAGCAGAGAGGGGTGATCCTGGAGCTGGGGGACCCCGGCAGCCTGAAGGGAGGGGGAGGATGGAGAGCAGGGGAACCATGAACCCCTTGGACACCAAAGTGGGGAGCCCAGAAAGGGGGGAGCCCTGAGAATCCCTGGACTCCTGGTAGCCCAGAGAAGGCGGGAACCCCGGATAGGGAGGAACCTCTGTGGTAGATAGGGACAGGCGGACGGAAGATCTCGCGATGTGATGGAAAGCAGAAGCAGCATGGAATCTTCCTCCCTTCACTCCTTTGTGATAAGAGATCACCCGAAATATGCAACCCCTCCTAACCCCAGTAGTTTTCCACTCCTTACTAACCCTAGCTATTCCACCGTCCCCTTTCTGACGTAGTGAAGCCCCCTTGACTATTTAACCTCATGAGATAAGATAATAAACGCCATTTGCCCATCTACCACGTTGGTGTCTGTGTGTCTATGGCCCGAGTGGCCACAGGTTGGGCCGGGCTGCCGTGCTAGCTTCTTGAACCAGGTCGCTTTGTCTTCCTAGCAGAAGGCAACGTACTGGTGCCGAAAGCCCGGGAAAAAGCTCGGGTAACGGGGTTCACCTGGACAAGAGATAGCGGCCGAAGCAGCGAAGCTGACTTCAGGCGGGGAAGACGTTCCCAAGAGGACCCACGGTCACCATGGAAGCCGTTGCAAAGGTCGTGAGTTCACTTTATAAACAATGGGGAATTAAGTGTAAGCTCAAGGATTTTTATCTTGCTATCGCAAGACTCCTGGAGCTCGGGGCAATTGAACGCCCTGTAGAAATATTACATCTGGAGGTGTGGGAGAAATGCACCACCATTTTAGCGGAGGATACTAAGTCCTCAGGCAGTGGCAAAAGTCTCAAAGCGTGGGGGAAGGTAGAAACAGCTTTACGCCAAGCGCTGAATCAACAGGAGACTTGGAATGCCGCGCGTGCATGTTTATTAGCTACTCCTAAGCTGGGGCTAGGAGCAAAAACACAGACCGATCCCGAGAGCGGTCTATCTGAGAGCGGGGGCTCGCAGGGGCCGGGCTCGCTTCCCTCCTCCCTGAACCCGAATCCAAACGCCCCGGGGCCCCCAGAAAATCTCCCGGCCCTCCTGCTGAGCCCACCAGGTCCACCCCCCCAAACGTCCGCGGTTTCCCCATCTGTCTCTCCGCCGCCGGTTAGCAATCTGATGCTGGCAGCGCAGCTATACGCGCGATTATTTTGGGAGGAATTAACAAACGAAGCCAGGGAAAACAAAAGGGCGGCTAGAGAGGGGGCACGGGAGGCGTGCCCCCTGCCCTATGCAACTCAAAATGGCGCCGGCGACCAAGAAGATGGGCGGGGCCAGGGTTTCAGCTGCGGGAACGAACAAAGACTGCGAGTGTTCGCTGCTGCGCATGCGCGGGAAGAGGGAGCTGCAAACGTGCGTGCGCGGGAGAGCGGCAGAAAGCGCATGCCCAGTCAAGAGCCGTGCTCAATGCTGCTACCATTTAAGGGAGAGACCTCCCCTTGCGGGAGACAGGGCAAGCCCAGGGGGCGGGATCGGCACCACCCCCGAGGGGAGGAGCGGGGCCGGGGCCGCAAGAAAAGGCAAGGAATCCTGGAAGTGCTCTGGCAGTCGACTTCTGGCTCTGAGTCCGACAGCAGCTCCGTGAGCTCCACTGAGTTCTCGGAAACTGAGTGGGACACGGAACCGGAAGAAGCAGAGCTGACGCAATTTAAAGCGAAAACAAATAAAGCTTTAAATTATGCTGGAAAGCAACCACAATACAAATTCACCGACTGGGGAAAAATAAAAACAGCTTGCGCTGAATGGGTGCCCTCGGCTACAGTTCATGCTTTCCCGGTGAGAGTCACTGGGCAAGATGGAAACCAGCAACAAGTTTATAACCCGGTAAACCCCAAAGATACGCAAGCCATTGTCAAAGCAATTTCAGAAAAAGGGATGGATTCTGCCATTGTCTCCACTCTCATAGACGGTCTTTTTTGCAATGATAACCTGCTCCCCTTTGACATCATGCAAATAGGTCGCATGATCTTTGATGGTGCAGGAATGATTGTCTTTAAACAGGAATGGAGAGACCACTGCACAAACCTATTGGCCCAGGCTTCTGGGGCCGGGCAACCACTGCACGATTCGAGGTTATCCAGGCTGACAGGAAAACATGATGAGATGATTACGCCTCAGCAGCAAGCTGCACAATTACGAGCTGAGGAAGTCAGGGCCACAACCCGAGCAGCCAGTGAAGCCATTCGCTCCGCATCCCGCGTGGTAGCTAAGCCATCACCGTGGCCCACCATAAAGCAAACAGAGAGTGAGAGCTTCACGCAGTTTGTGGACCGCCTACAGGCGGCAGTAGATGCCTCTACCCTGCCTGCGGCGGCAAAAGGACCCGTAGTAGAGGATTGTTTGCGGCAACAAAGCAACACTATTACCAAGGAAATTTTGCGCTCCGTTCCGATCAGAGCCAGCCTGGCCGATATGATAAAACATGTGGTTTGGGAAGAACAGCTGACACCCATTCAGGCAGCCGTACGTGATCTAACCAGTGCAATGGCATGCTTTAAATGTGGTCAGGCAGGCCACGTTGCATCGGGCTGTCCCCAGCAATCACAGCCTCCCCCAGCGGTGCCTCCATCTCAAGCGTGCGCGAGAGGGCCCTGTTGGGGCTGCGGGAAGAAGGGACACCTCGCTAAAGAATGCAGGTCCCGATCCTGGGGAAATGGAAGAAGGAGGGGGCGTGCGGGCCGCACCCAGCCTCCTCCAGCTGCGAATGCAAGGCAGCCCATCTATGCCAACCCCCAGTGGGGTGGGGGGCCCTTATTCCCCATGCCCCCGCAGGAGACAGCCAGTCTTGCACCCACACAAACGATGCAATTGCAGAGTTTCACAGCACCGCCAGCAGCACCCTCGCACCCACTACAGCCACAAGCCATGCTTGTGCCACAGGGCCAGCAGGGGGCGCCCCAGAGCAGAACCCCTGGGTGGCCCTGGCCATGAAAATAGGGAAAGAGCCCCTGATAGTGTGGGGGACATGCTGCCTCTATGGCAGTCAGGATCCCCACGTCATAGGGCTTCAGTTTTGGGCAGACACGGGATCAGACTGCACAATTATTCCCCAAGCGCATTGGCCCCAGCACTGGCAATTTAAAGAAGTCCCCCCAGTGAATGGTGTGGGAGGACCCAAAAAAAGCACCCAATTAGTAGCTATAACACTTCACACAAAAAAGGGACCAGAACAGACAGTGGCAATCTACCCCTACATTCTACAGAACTCTCCACCTTTGATAGGAAGGGACATCCTTGCTATGTTAGGAGTCAGGATGACAAATTTATCATGAGGGCCACTGCAATTCATCCACCGCTGCCAATTAAATTGACTTGGAAATCATCAGAAATCATATACGTGGAGCAGTGGCCTCTGTCAGAGCCTCGAATGGCAGCTTTGTTAGAGTTAGTTGACCGCGAGCTACAAAAGGGTCATATAGAACCCTCCATCAGCCCATGGAACACCCCTGTATTTGTAATCCCCAAAAAGTCTGGAGAAAGTTACCGCCTCATCCATGACCTGAGAGAAGTGAACAAGACAGTACGACCCATGGGTCCAGTTCAGACACTGCTGCCCATGAACTCAGCCATCCCAGAAGGACAGCCATGCGCAGTGCTGGACATCAAAGACTGTTTCTTTTTGATACCCCTGCACCGTGAGGACAAGGAATGTTTCGCTTTTTCTGTTGTGTCCCCAAATGGCAACAGACCCAACCTTCGCTTTCAGTGGAAGGTGTTACCACAAGGTTTTGTAGATAGCCCAACCATATGTCAGATCACCGTAGACAAAGCACTGATGCCAGTCCGACACTCCTACCCTACTGCGACCATCATCCAATACATGGACGACATCCTCGTCGCTGCACCATCAGCAAGCCAAGTGGATCACTTAGTGTCCACAATCACGGAAACTCTCCAGGCAAACGGCTTCGAGATCGCGAGCGCAAAGATCAAGAAAGGACCCTGCGTGACTTTCCTGGGAGTGGGGATCACAAACTCCTATGTGACACCCCCCAAGGTGAAGGTCCGCTGAGACATCAAGACACTTCACGACATGCAGCGCCTTGTGGGATCCCTGCAGTGGCTCCGCAACATCGTCCTGATTCCTCCCGATGTCATGGACCCCTTATATGACCTCCTGAAAGGAAAGCACCCCTGGGAGCCCAAGCAGCTGACGCCACAAGCAGCAAGCTCCCTTGATTTCATCGAACATCAGATGTCCACTGGCACTCTTGCCAGGTGGAACCCAAGCATGCCGCTTGATTTATACGTCCACTTTACACCGAAGGGAGGAGTGGGAGCACTAGCCCAAGGACCTTCTAACAAGTCTCGACCGATCCAGTGGATAGTCCTTGGAAGACCGGCTCGTGCTTTTTTCCCCAGGAATCGAATGCATCGCTAACCTCATCATGAAAGGCAGGAAATTCGCTTTGAGACACCTGGGAACTGAGCTGACAAGAATCCACCTTCCCTTCCGCAAGCAGCCAACCACAGAATTAACCACAATACCGGAATACCTAGCCCTTGCTCTCACTGGCTTCGGAGGAGAAATCTCATACACCGCCAGATCACCTTGGACTCAGCTACTGACCATTGTTGACATAGACTTGCCACCGAAAGTCACAGACCGCCCGCTGCCAGGACCGACAGTCTTCACAGATGCTTCTTCCACAAATTCTACAGCAGCGGCGGTGTGGCAGGCAGGAGAACAATGGCATTGCGTCAAAACGTGTGACCCCACGCTGTCAGTGCAACAGCTGGAAACAGCAGCAGTGGTCTTGGCGTGCGGACTTTTCTAGGAGGAACACCTCAACATCGTAACAGACTCTATATTCGTGGCAAGGCTCTGCCTAGCCATGTCAGGACCAGGTGTGTCAACATCTGCAGCAGCCCTAATGCTGGAAGAAGCACTCTCCTCGCGACAGGGCACCGTGTCTGTCATTCACGTCAACAGCCACAACCCAATCAAAGGTTATTTCCAGACCGGCAACGACAAGGCAGATGCCTCAGCAAAGGGGGTGTGGACATTGCAAGAAGCTCGTCAACTGCATGAGTCGCTCCACATCGGAGCCAAAGCACTCGCGAAGAGATGCGGAATCTCGACAGCGGACGCAAAACATGTAGTGGCCACCTGCCCTCATTGCCAAAAGTCACCCCTATGGTCCAGTGGGATCAACCCAAGAGGTCTCAAGCCCTCAGAAATCTGGCAGTCGGACTTCACTCTATGCTAACTGCTGAAGCCTCGAGCATGGCTTGCAGTGACAGTGGACACTTACAGCGGAATGATTGTGGTCACACAGCACCCCAAAACTAACTCTAAAGCCACAATTCAGCACTGGCTGACAGCTATGGCCTGGCTTGGCATCCCCAAACAAATTAAAACTGACAACGGTTCCAATTTCATCTCCAAACCAGGGCAAGAATTCACCTCGAAATGGGGCATCACTTTAGTGCAAGGTATCCCGTATAACAGCACCGGGCAGGCCATTGTTGAGCGAGCAAATCAGACCCTGAAAGCCAAGTTAGAAGTACTAGCAAAAGCAGAAGGTTTTGACAATTCCATTCCCTCAGGGGATCAAGCACGTATACTGGCAGCCACTTTGCTAGCACTGAATCAATTCCCTAGGGGAGACGAAGCAAACAGTCCCGCTCAAAGACATTGGGCCACCCGAGCATTAGAGGAGGGCCCGCAGGTTGTAATTAAAAATGAGCTAGGTGAATGGGAACGGGGCTGGAGGTTGGTGCTCACGGGGCGAGGGTGCGCAGCTGTCAAAAGGGAAGGCAGAATCAAGTGGTGTCCACTGAAGTCGATAAAGCCACACCTTCAGAATGAGCAGAATAAGACTAATGAAAACTGTGAGTTTCTGTTTGCAGGACATGCTCATGGGACGCCCTCGTAATGCGTATACCCCTGTTCCAGAAGAAAGTGACAGACCTCCAAACAGTCAAGCAGCACCTAAGAGTTCCGTTTCGGTGAGACCCAGACGTCAGCAGTGTTTTTGTGTGATTTTGCTATTGGGGCTTGTTGCCAGAGGACAAGCCAGTCCAAACCATTACTCCCATCAGTCATTCAGGTGGGTCATGCAACACCTGTCAAATGACAAGGTGCTCAAAGAAACCACCACACCAAACGCCCCATCTTTTGTGATCCGCATTACCGATCTGTTCCCTGGAAAACCAAAAATAAACCCCTATTCCCCTCATGTTACACATATGCATCTATCCTATTGGTGCCCAGCCTCAAACCCAGGGAAAAAGTACTGCAATTACCCGGGGTGGGGGTATTGTGGGTAATGGGGCTGTGAAACCATTGTTACTGATGCCAGACCATCAGGACCTGGGTGGGAGCCTCAAAAGCCCGATGAATTTTTACAGTTCACCTGGGCACCCACCGGTTGTAAACGACCTGTCTTCCTTCAGGAAAAATACTATCGAAACTATTATAAAATCCTTAAATCTCGGAAGTGCACTGATTATAACATGACCGTTTTGCAGCCAAATCACCCTAGTTGGGCCATAGGCAGGACGTGGACAGTAGTCATTCAAGGGTCAAAAGAGTGGATGAATGTACGAATTATCAAGCTCCAACCCCCTGGATCCCGGGCGATTGGGCCAAACAAAGTTATTAAAGATGTGCTGAAAGGGAAAAACACAACCCACTCCAAAGCCTTGCCCACAAAGGTCACTGATACCCTGATCGGTCATGCAGATGCCTCCCAGATGAGTCGTTTAGCCGGGTCTGACTCTGACCCAGTCTTTCGTATGTTAGAAGCTACCTTTCTATCTCTGAACGAATCCAACCCGAACCTAACTGATTCCTGCTGGCTTTGCTATGATGTTAAACCCCCCTTCTACGAAGGAGTTGCTTTAAACACCCCTTTCAGTTACTCCACAGCCGACGCACCTCACCAGTGCAGGTGGGATACTCCCCGCAGAGGAATCACCCTGAGTCAAGTCACGGGCAAGGGCAGATGTTTTGGCAATGCGACCTTGGCAAAGAAAGGTAACATCTGCACCAAAGTTGTCAAGCCCAACAGAAAGCTCCGTAAGTGGGTGGTTCCATCCGCATCTGGGATGTGGGTTTGTCAGCGATCTGGAGTGAGTCCTTGTGTGTCTCTTGCCAAATTCAATGATTCCACTGACTTTTGTGTCCAAGTTCTAATTGTTCCTAGGGTCCTGTACCATACGGACGAAGAGATGTACCACCTCTTTGAGAAACCCGGCCGGCTCCACAAAAGAGAGCTGATAACAGGTGTAACTATTGCAATGCTGCTCGGCCTGGGAGCAGCCGGAACGGCCACGGGTGTCTCAGCCCTTGCGACCCGACACCAAGGACTGTCTCAGCTACAAATGACCATCGATGAGGACTTGCAGAGGATCGAGAAATCCATCTCCTTTCTAGAGAAATCAGTTTCTTCACTCTCAGAAGTGGTCTTGCAGAACAGGCGAGGACTGGACCTCTTGTTCATGCAACAAGGAGGCTTGTGTGCCACCTTGAAAGAGGAATGCTGCTTTTATGCAGACCACACAGGAGTCATCAGAGACTCCATGGCAGAGCTCCGAGATAGGCTGGCTCAGAGACAGAGAGATAAGGAAGCCCAGCAGAGTTGGTTTGAGTCCTGGTTCAATCAATCGCCATGGCTCACCACACTAATTTCCACTTTGATAGGTCCATTGGCAATGTTGCTTTTAGCTTTTACCTTTGGACCATGCCTCCTGAACAAACTAGTCTCTTTTATCCAGTCCCGTCTGGAACGGGCCAACATTCTGTTTTTAGGCCACCAACAAATGCTGTAAACCAAACTGTAAACACTGTCAGTCGCAAGACCTTTCTAACTCGCCTTGCGAAATCTACTCAGGTGTACCAAACCCCTTTTCCCTTGTCAAGTTACTACCTCGTACCTCACTTCAGTGCCTATATCTATGACTACCTCATTCATTTATGAAAAAAGGGGGGGGGAAGTGTGGTAGATAGGGACAGGCGGACGGAAGATCTCGCGATGTGATGGAAAGCAGAAGCAGCATGGAATCTTCCTCCCTTCACTCCTTTGTGATAAGAGATCACCCGAAATATGCAACCCCTCCTAACCCCAGTAGTTTTCCACTCCTTACTAACCCTAGCTATTCCACCGTCCCCTTTCTGACGTAGTGAAGCCCCCTTGACGATTTAACCTCATGAGATAAGATAATAAACGCCATTTGCCCATCTACCACATTGGTGTCTGTGTGTCTATGGCCCGAGTGGCCACAGGTTGGGCCGGGCTGCCGTGCTAGCTTCTTGAACCAGGTCGCTTTGTCTTCCTAGCAGAAGGCAACAACCTCAAAATACGCAGGAGCCCCAGAAACCCAGAGGGAGGGAACTCCTGGGAGGTTGTTTTTGCTGAATCTTGGAGTTTTCTATTTGAATTTGCATTTTTTGGGCTGAATCTTGATATTTTCTACATTTTTGGGGTGAGGGAGGAAATCCTGTTGTTTCTGAGGTTCATTGGTATAAATGTTGGTGCTTGGTTTTTTGAAGGGCAGAATTTTCCTAATTTTGAGGACTTTTTCCTGAATATCAAAGTTTTGGGAGTTTTGAAGCTGTGTCCTTGTGCTTGGGGTTTTTTTGGGCTGGATCTTAATATCTTGGAGGGTTTTATGAACAAAAAATACCTGGAGAATTCTATAGATGGACTTGGGCAGGAGGAACCCCCGACCCAACACCTCACTCCTTGTTTTTGCCCCAAAAACAGGATTTGTCATTTCAAAGCCATGGTCGGATGGAGAAGGAGGCTGCAAGGAAGAGGAAGATGTCCCGGGACCCCCAGGCAGGTGAGGAGGAAGTCACTGCCCCTTTCCCCCTCTCTCCTGCTCCATCTCCCAGCCCAAAATTGCCCCAGGCTGCAGGAGAACCCCGCTGCCAACACCGTCCTGCCGGGGAGAGATTGGGGGGATCTCCTTCCCCTTCCCTCTGGCACAGAGGCAAATCCCATCCTCTCCTTCTCCACTCTCCTTCCTCTCCTCATTCTGTCCTTCTTCCTTCCACTTTCCTTACTCCTCTCCTTCCTCCCTTGTTCCTTCTTCTTGTTCCTTTCTCTCTTTCTACCTTTTCCTTTTCCCTTCTCCCTGTCCCTTCCTCTCCTTGTCCTTCCTGCCCCAGGTACTGAGCTGCAGATGGAGACCGGGGGGGACAAATCCCCGTGGCAGAACCTCGTGGAAGAGGCTGTTTTGAGCGGTTCCTCGGTGCAGGAATCCAACGGGGAGGAAAAGCTGCAGAGATCCCGCACGAGGAGAGGCTCCAAACCCAGCCCAGGGAGCTGTAAGAAGGAAAGACCCCCCGTGAACCAGGAAGGCAGCTGGAGATCCAGCCAGAGCTCGGAACTGGTGGAGAAGCCTGAGGGTGGGGAGAAGCCCCACAAGTGCTTGGAATGTGGGAAGAGTTTTGGAGATCCACGGGGATGCAGAGAACCCCCCGCAGCCCCTGGAGGAGCCCCCGCCAGAGCAGGGGGATGCCTGAGGAGAGGCTGTGACCCTGTGGGAGCCCCGTGGACAGAGAGGCCCTGCTGGACCAGCCTTGTCCTTGCAGGACTGACCCCATGGCAGAGTGACCCCCGGGGCTGCAGCAGTGTGAGGGGGCTGCTGCCTGTGGGACGGACTCAGGTTGGAGAAGTTCCTGGAGAAGTGTCTGGTGGGAGGGACCCCAGGATGCAGCAGGGGAACGACTCCTGTCCCTGAGCAGCGGGAGAAGGCACAGGGGATGAACTGACCATGGCTCCCATTCCCTGTGTCCTGCACTGCCGGGCTAGGAGGTAGAGCTGGAAGGAGGGAGGGTGGGAGGAAGAAGTTTTGAAGGGTCTTCTTTTACTTCTCATTATCCCGCTCTGAGTTTTTGGAATTTTCTGCCAGAAATCTCTCCCCTCGTGCACTCAGCAAAAGGGGTTTGGGGCGGTTTTCCCTTAATGGGGGAAATCAAAGCAATGCACTTGATGTCTATATAACTCAGGTCACAACAACAAAGTGCTTACACAGCTTGAGATGTAAGCTATCTATGTAAGCTTAATACCAATGTAACCCAAATCATGACTTTTATCAATATAACTTGAAGAATATTAATATAACCTGAAGCATAACCTTCAATACTTATATCACCTAAATCATAGCTTTTACTTATGTAGCCTGAATCATAACTTCTATACCTATAACCTGAATCATAACTTTTGATATCCATATAATCTAATATGAACTTCTTATACAATGTAATGGCTAGTATATAGTTAACTGGTTGCTTATATGCAGAATAGAGAAAAAGAAAAGAGATAAAAACTTAGCAGGTGTATAGCTTTAGAGATAAATATGTGTATTACTAATGAGAAATTGGCATGCTGAAGCCAATTATCCACAAAACAAAGAATTTAGGCCAGTTAAGACCAGATAGACTGAAGGGCATCGCAACTGCACATGCCTCAAAGACAAAGTTGAAAAGTTCAAGTGTGAAGAAGACTTTAGAAGCCTTCATCAAAGACCCCTGAAGACCCCCGAATTGGGGAAGTGCATGCGCAGTGCAAAGAATTATTTAATAACCATGAGATCATGCTACGTAAATTAGTTCCAGCGCATATGTGATGATGCTGTAATGACATAGCCACATTAAGCAAAATTTTACTGTATAAATATACCACGGCACTTGACAAAGGCGGGTGAGTTAGGAGGAGAAATCCCCCTTGTCGCCGGAGGGTTAAGAAAGACTCAGAGACAGGAATGCAGTCAAGAGAATGGATGGAATTATTTAATTAACAAAGGACGGGGTTTTATATGTTTAGTTGTCTTAATGTCTACCTAAATGGCAAGAGATTATTGGACCTCTTGCTAACTACCTACCAGAGTGATTGGTCAATTCTCACATCGTTCATTCTCCTAGTCAAAATCATAGCAATTCTAATTATATTTGCAGGTGCAAGATAGCAGACTCGGTTTACAGAAACCTTATCATGTTTTGCATAGTTCAGCATGAGAAAGATAGAGTTCTCACGAACTATTGCAGAGAGCTGAAGAAATTCTCTGCTGAGGCTTTTTCAGCATCCTTACCCCCTGACCACCAGTGCTGCAACAAATAAATACCTGCTCTATAGACATTGGTCTATGGGGATTTCTTTCCAGCCTATCTTTTGGGCATCACCCAGCCCAGGGAGCTGCGAGGAGGAAAGACCTGTCCTGTGCCGGGAAGGCGGCCGGAGATCCAGCCAGAGCTCAGAGCTGGGGGAGAAGCCCCACAGGTGCTTGGAATGTGGGAAGGGCTTCAGCGAGAGCTCCAAACTCATCAATCACTGCAATATCCACACTGGAGAAAAGTCCTACGAGTGTGAGGAGTGTGGGACGAGCTTCAGACAGAGCTCTGGTCTGATTGAGCACCAGTTGATCCACACTGGGGAACAGCCTTACAACTGCTTGGAATGTGGGAAGAGCTTTGGGTCGAGCTCCGACATGAGAAAACACCAGCACACCCACACGGGGGAGAGGCCCTGTGAGTGTCCCGAGTGTGGGAAGAGCTTCTCCAGGAGCTCTCACTTGACCCAACACCAACAGAGGCACCACTAAGGGAAGCCCTGTGAGTGCCCCGAGTGTGGGAAGAGCTTCATGCACTGCTCCAGCTCCATCCCCCATGGGAGGATTGGCGTTGGATGATCCCCAGTGACCCCCATTGGGCACAGCCCTGGTTATCCGTGCTGGGAAGACACCTGGCTGGGGTCTCCACATCTTCCTGGCTCCCCATGGGCACCTGGATGAACCCAGGGGAAGGAACATCCATCGGGATGCAAAAAGACACTGGAAGTCCCCTGGTGAAAGCAGATTTGTTGACCTTCAACCCCAAAAAAATCTCACCTTTTGCATTCAATCTTTTTTTTTAGGTGGCATCAAGCAACTCAGGGTGGTCCTGGAGGTTTGTTCCAAACTCAATGATTCCATGATTCTAATACTGTAAGTGCCTGGCTCCGTGGGGTCCCACGTGCTCCCATAGATGCCTGGGCAGGTTCAGTATTACAGTCAGTGACAGAGTCAGGAAGGGTATCTGCTTGCATTCTGGCAGGAGAATTTATTGCATCTTCACTGTTGAAGGGTGTAGAGGCAAATACAGGGCTAATTCAGGGTTTTTCCCAGGGCCCAGGGAAAGGCGGGACCAGGGAGAGGGGACCAATGGGAGAGCTCTGGGGGAGTGACCAGGCTGACAGACCACCGCGGAATTCAAACCAGGACAGGCCATCCCAACACAATAAATGTTCACCGGCCATCACATGATTCAGATTTTCTCTGGCCCAAGGGTGTCTTCCACAGCCAAATGGTGATGGAGTGGGGCAAAGACCAAGATTTTAAAGAGAGTGGAGTGGAAACCCCTCCAAAAAATGCTCTTCCCTTCTACCCAAGCAAGTGGATCTTCAGCCGGAAGGGACATGGAAATCCTTTTCTTTTGACTTTGGTTTTCTTTTCCTTTCTTTTCCTTCCTTTTCCATTCTTTTCATCTTCTAAAAACACCTGAAACTGGGGTAAAAATCAAGACTGAACTGAGACAGGGGTGGGGACATGGTGGGACGCAGACATGGTGGGACATAGACATGGAGAGTGACGTGGGGACACTGACATGGACGTGGATGTGGCCATTTGTGGGGACATGGGGGGACACGGGCATGGATGGAGACGTGGGGGACAATGACAGAGATGGAAACATGGTGGGGACACAGCCATGGGTGAGGACACGGTGGGACATGGCCAGTGACATGTGGGGACATGGCCATGGCTAGTGCCATGGGGGGAACTTGCAGGGGATGTGGGGGATGCTGGGTTTGAGGGAGTTGAGGGTTCCTGGGAGGGACTTGGGGGCTGCTGAGGGCTTTGGGGACTCCAGGCCAAGCGGCTCCGGCTGCGCTGGGAGACCCTGGCAGAGGTACTGGGGCAGCTGCTCAAGGACCCCCTGACCTGGATCCCCAGCCAGGCACTGGGCTTCTGGAAGGGAATGAATGTCCTTGTCCCCAGGAAGGAAGTCCCAGCAGCCCCAGGGTGTTGGGGGCAGCTGAGAGGCCACAACAGGGAGGGGAAGGCCAGACACAGCTGTCCCCCGCCAAAACTGCACCCCAAAAATCCTGAAAGTCAGGGATTCCTGCCAGAAAAAAGCTGCCGGGAGCTGCCCAAATTGAGCGAAAGGAAGGATGGGACTCCCAAATTGAGTTGGGAAGGGTCCTCCTCCTCCTCCTTACTCATCCCGCCTGCTTCTCCTCCTCTCTCTGTCCCTTCTCCCGCTCCTTCCTCTTAGGGGAGTTCCCGGCGTCTTTTGGGATTTTCTGTGTGCCGTGTTGGGGTTCAGGTACCTCCCAAGGCCACCCCAGAGCGGGGTGACACGAGGGGGGACACACGGGGGTCCCCATTCCTGATCCATCCCTGGGTTCTGCCACCCCAATCGCGGTGCCCCCAAGTCCCTCCCCACTGCCCCCCAATAAACAGGACCGGGCCGAACTGCGAAGCTTTATTGGGAACACTGAGAGCAGCTTGGCAGGGGCAGAGTGACAGCAGGGCTGGGTGGGACACACGATACCCCACAAAATCAGCGCGGAGACGGAGTGGGGGGTCCTGGCCGGGCCCAAGGCCACGGGAAGGGGCTGCGGCTGCCGGCGGCTCAGGAGCTCTGTGGGCAGAGAAAAGGGGGTGACACTGGGCTGGGGGATCGGGAGTGGGTACCCTTCGTTGATTTTCCTCTCCTCTGCCCAGCTGTGCCAGGGGAGGGTGAGTGAGTGGCTTTCGCGGGTGCCTGGCCCCTTCCCAGTGCTCCCAGTCTGCCCATCCAGCCTCGAGCAGCCAGGGAGGGCTGCAGCTGGGGTGGCAGAGAGGCGCTGCTGGGGGGTCCCTCCTCACTGTGGTTTGGTTGGTTCTTCCTGTAGTATATGTTGCAAAATAATTCGTGCTAAAAATAAGACTACAGCATTTTTTACTAAAGTTGAGAGAAAATACAGATACAAAGACATGCATTCCAAAGAAAGGTATTCCGTGGGGTTTTCCAGTCTGGCAAGGCTCCAGCAATATGTATACAATACATACACACGTAAGATAATATGTGTTAAGATGTATCCCAGAAAGATTTACACCCACTGGTTCCAGGACAATAAGATAGTATGCGTCGCCAGATGGAAGTATGCCAGCAGTGAAAGATTTACCGCTTCCAAGAATTATCAGCAAGATAAAAACTGCAAAATTAACAAAACTCAAAAATATATAAAAGGATACCCTATAGAAAAAATTCTGTGAACTAATTCACCCAGTGTCAATCTCCTGGCTTGGCACTGCTTTGCTTGTGGCTTTTTCAAAAATTTATACTTTGATTATTTAATAAATTCTCTTTAATTACTAAATTGGCCAATTTGTTTATGACAAGTTGGTGACCCCGACGTGATTTTTTTTTTTTTTTTTTTTTTTTTTTTTTTTTTTTTTTTTTTTTTTTTTTTTTTTTTTTTTTTTTTTTTTTTTTTGGGTCTGTGGTTTTCCTTTTCCGATTGGGAAGGAGCCCTGCTGAATTCAGCGGCCCGATGGCATAGGAGAACCAGCAAGATCCAGTTGGAGTCCGAACAGCAAAATTGAGGTAGAAGTCGCAAGCAAAGGGAGAGAGAGAAATGAGCTCGGAGCTCCTGGAGAGTGACTTAGAGGGGAGGACCCTCTGGAACCGCGGCGCATTTCATTCATAAAATTCTATGTGCACGAAGAATCCACGCCGGAAAAGGGACTGTAAGTACTGCGAGGTTGAATGGGAGTGGCTGAGCGTGTGTATGAGATGTGATAATATCACGAAGCGAGAGCGGACCCCAAAAAACCGCAGTTCCGTATTCCTGCGAGGGAGCCGGTTGGTTACGGGGCAAGTGGATCTGACGGGAAACTCATTTCACACGTAAAATCCGAAACTGGGGAAAAGTTCGGACATCAGCCACAGGAAGGCTAAAGGGAAAGGTACATCCCCAGAAATTCGGGAGACTGGTAAGCCCTCTTTGCCTAGGACCAGGGAAGGTCCAGGGGAGAGAAAGTAGAACAGGAGTAAAAAAGGGAGCTTTTTACCGGATTGAAATCCATGGGACGGTCCTCCGCTGGATGCTGAAATGGTAATCCAAAAATCAGCTAAAATACGGTGTGTACTAGCCACCGTTAGAAATAAGTGTATAAATGTGTAAATGAGTGAAACGCACACAAAGTTGAGAGGCGAGTGAGTACCTCTAATAAGTGCATTTCCAGTTTCCCGCAAGGGACCTGGTCACTGAGGAAGAAAAGCGATTAAAGAGTCAGAGCATAATACCTTGTAAAATGGGACAGAAAAAAGCAAAACTCAGAAGGGGGCTCAGGAAAAACCCTTAGGAGAAAAGGAGAGCAATTTACCAGAAATCCCACTGGACAGTCCGCTGGGAGTCATGCTGGAATACTGGGAGAGGTGCCCCTCAACAAAAGAAAAATCTAAAGAAAAAATTATTCATTTTTGCATGGAAGTTTGGGGGGGGAAAGAGATTAGGAGCCATTTAATTTGGCCCATGTTTGGAACCTATGAGGAGTGGACATCTCGAGCCCTAAATATTTATGTAAATAATAAGGAACCCCGGGATCAAGAAAAAAGGGACTATGCAAAGATATGGGAGGGATCAGCAACTGGGTTATTTACAGTAAAGACCAGGAAAAGAATTAGACCCGAAAGTAAAACATGGGAACCCTTGGACAATCTACCCTCTCCATATCTGATGCCCGTGCCCCTGCCCCACAAGCCCAGGCGCCCCCACAGGCACCCCCAGCGCTCCCATCCCCGCTTGAACGGGCGCTGCCAACCAGGGCTCCATCCCAAACCGTGGAGGCCACAGGATCGGCAGCCTCCATGGTTTGGGATGGAGCCCGGGCTGGCAGCACCCTTCTGCCGAGGTTATGCATTCCCCCCCTGCGAGGAGGACACAATGTAAAAGAAAAGAAAAAATGAATAGCAAAGATAGCGAAAATGAGGAGGAAGGGAAAAAGGGGCATGATCTACTCCCGTTAAGAGAAATACCAACTGCCCCGGAGATTATAGGATATGTGAATGTGCCAATTAATACAGGAGATGTAAGAGCCTTTAAAAAGGAAATGGGAAAATTGATGGATGATCCCCTGGGGGTGTTAGACCGGTTAGACCAGTTTCTAGGGCCTAGTGTATATACTTGGGAGGACATGCATGCCATACTAAGAGTCCTATTTAATACCGAAGAAAGGGAGATGATCAGACAGGCTGGGATGTGTGAGTGGGAGCACCGGAATCCCCAAGGTTTGCCCGGGGATCAGAAATGGCCAAACCAAACACCTGGGTGGAATGCTCAAACAGAAGAGGGCTGACAAAATATGATAGACTTAAGGAATATTATTATACAAGAGATTTGGGAAGCAGTTCCCCAGAGGGCAAAACATTAGCAAAGCATTTGGGGAATGTCAGGGGAAAGACGAAACACCCTCGGAATGGTTAGAAAGATTACGGAAGACCTTGCAAGTTTATCCAGGAATAGACCCTAATTCCCCGATAGGAGAGATATTCTTAAAAACCCAATTTGTGGCAAAATCATGGGAAGATATACAGAAGAAGCTAGAAAAGTTAGAAAATTGGCAAGAAAGAGGATTACAAGAGCTATTTAGGGAGGCTCAGAAAGTGTATGTAAGGAGAGATGAAGAGAAACAGAAGGCTAAAGCAAAAGTGCTAGTTGCAGCTGTAAGGGAAGCTCAGAAGCTGGAACGTCCCCAAAGCCCTGTGAGGTCAGCGCAGAGCCATGGAACTCAAAAGAGGCAGCCTATGCCACAGAGAAAGACACCTGAGGATTAAAGGCAACTCCTTGAGTGTTACTACTGCAGGAAGAAGGGGCATTTAAAAAGAGATTGCAGAAAAAGACTAAAGGATGAGAAGATTTTTCAGGAAGACTTGGGAGGTCACAGGCTTTTTATTTTGGGGTCCAGGACATCTAAAGAGCCCTTGATAAAATTAAAAATAGGACCCCAGAAGGAGGAAATATCCTTTTTAGTTGACTCAGAGGCCGAACGTTCCAAGGTCCAGAAACTGACAAAAGGGTGCAAAAAAAGCAAAGACACAATGATGGTAATAGGAGCTAAAGGGGAACCCTTCAAAGTCCCAGTTTTTGAAGATGTGGAAATAGAATCAGAAACTAAACTTTGTCTAGGGAATATGTTGTTAGTTGAAGAAGCAGATTATAATTTATTAGGAAGAGATTTAATTATAGCTTTAGGAATAAATCTGATAGTACAAGGGCCAGATTTAACAGTAAACCTGTACAGATTAACTAAAGAGGATGAGAATAAGATTGATCCCAAAGTCTGGCATATCCAGGGAGAGGCTGGAAGGTTGGAGGTGGAGCCTATTATCATTGAAATAGAAAGGCCAGAAGATCCCATTAGAATTAAACAGTACCCCATTTCCATAGAGGGAAGAAAGGGATTAAAACCTGTGATAGACGGATTAGTGAAAAGGGGAACTTTCAAGCCTTGCATGTCAAGGCACAACACACCTATTTTAGCCGTACAGAAAACTGATGGAAGCTTTAGGCTAGTCCAAGATTTAAGGGCTGTAAATGAGAGAACAAGAACATGTTTCCCTGTAGTAGCAAATCCATATACTCTTTTAAACCTAATTTCCCCTGAAGACACCTGGTATAGTGTAATAGACTTGAACGATGCCTTTTGGACCTGTCCATTAGCCAAAGAGAGCTGGGATTATTTTGCCTTTCAGTGGGAGGAGCCTGAAACGAATAGAAAGCAACAGTTCAGGTGGACATCTCTACCACAAGGGTTTGTAGAGTCTCCTAATCTGTTCGGGCAAGCACTCGAACAGTTATTAAGTCAGCTTGTGCCAGCAGAGGGGACCAAACTTTTACAATATGTTGACGACCTATTAATAGCTGGTCCAAAGGAGGAAGACATGAGAGCAAGCACCATTATTGAATTTCTTGGGAAAGAAAGGATTAAAAATATCAAAATCCAATCAAAATCTGCAGTTTACAGAGCCAGAGATCAAGTATCTAGGGCACTGGATCACAAAAGGAAGAACTAAATTAGACCCCAAAAGAGTAGCTGGAATCATTACATTACCCCCTCCACGAACAGAAAGGGAAGTCAGGCAGCTATTGGGACTTTTGGGGTATTGTAGACAGTGGATTGAGGGATATAGTAAGAAGGTGAAGTTTCTATATGAGAAATTGACGACCAAGAAAATAAAATGGACAGAGCAAGACGAAGAAAGATTTAGAGAATTAAAGGAGATGCTTATAGCCGCTCCAGTGTTGAGCCTTCCCGATGTGAAGAAGCAGTTCCAGTTGTTTGTAGATGTTAGTAATCATACTGCCCATGGAGTATTAACACAGGATTGGGCTGGAGCCAAAAAGCCTGTGGGGTATGTGTCAAAACTCTTTGATCCCGTGAGCCAAGGCTGGCCCACCTGCCTACAAGCAATAGTGGCAGTGGCATTACTAGTAGAAGAAGCTAAGAAGGTCACCTTTGGAGCATCATTGGTAGGATATACTCCCCACAATGTAAGGAGCATTTTGCAACAGAAAGCAGACAAATGGCTCACAGATGCTAGACTCTTGAAGTATGAGGCCATATTGATTCATTCACCTGATTTAGAGTTACGGACAACTGCTGCTCAAAATCCAGCACAATTTCGGTTTGGTGAGGCATTAGAAGAGTATAATCATAATTGTGTAGAGGTGGTAGAATTGCAGACAAAGATAAGACAGGACTTGGAAGAAGAAGAATTAGAGGATGGAGAGAAATGGTTTGTGGATGGATCAGCAAGGGTTATAGAAGGGAAAAGGAAGTCAGGGTATGCGATAGCAGATGGGAAGTCAGGAGAAGTAGTGGAGTTGGGACCCCTAAGTGCTAGTTGGTCAGCACAAGCTTGTGAGTTGTATGAAATTTTACAGGCGCTAAAAAGGCTAAAAGGGAAGAAAGGGACAATTTCTACTGATTACAAATATGCTTTTGGGGTAGTCCACACCTTTGGAAAAATTTGGGAAGAAAGAGGTTTAGTCAGCACTTGCGGGCGAGGGTTGATTCATGAAGAATTAATAAGACAAATCCTAGAGGCTATTAGGGGACCGGAAGCAATTTCAGTAGTACATGTTAAAGGACATCAGGTAGGGGTGCAATTTCGGACTCAGGGAAATAATTTGGCAGATAGGGAAGCTAAGAAAGCAGCATTCTTAGTGATGAATAGTCCAGAAGTCAGAGGGGATAAAACCCAGGGATATCCCTCCCACCCCTCCTCAAAAGAAATTGAAGGATATGAAAAAATAGGAGGGAAGTGGGAAAAAGGTAAATGGAAATTATCTGATGGAAGAGAATTATTATCTAGAGAGTATACCAGGAAGGTTTTAAAGAGGTTTCGTCAACAGACCCATTGGGGAGCACAGGCGCTTGCAGAACAGTTTTTGAAATTTTTTGGGTGTAAGGGAATTTATGAACTAGCTAAACAAGAGGTACAAGGGTGCACGATATGTCAAAAGATAAATCGGACCAAGATACGACAAACCCTATTAGGAGGCCATCCCTTAGCATATCGTCCATTTGAAAGGGTTCAAATAGATTTCACTGAACTACCTAAAGTGGGAAGGTATAAATAGCTGTTGGTAATGGTAGATCAACTAACACATTGGGTAGAAGCCTTCCCTTGTACTAGGGCTACAGCCCAGACAGTGTCAAAGATATTGTTAAAAGAAATTATATCTCGATATGGTATAATAGACTATATAGATTCAGATCAAGGGACACATTTTACAGCAAAAATTATTAAGCAGTTGGCAGATGCTTTAGGAATCCACTGGGAATATCATACCCTCAGAGCTCAGGACGAGTAGAAAGGATGAACCAGACGTTAAAAGCCCAGTTGTCAAAATTAATGTTAGAAACTAAAATGTCGTGGGTCAAGTGCCTTCCTTTAGCCCTGCTGAACATAAGAACTACGCCCCACTCTGAAAGTGGGCTCTCACCCTTTGAAATGCTTTATGGAATGCCATATGAACATGGGATGCCAGTGGGACACCCAAGGCTGGAAGACAGCCAAATTCAACACTATTTGATAGCAATAAATAAGAACCTGCAAGGGCTGAGGAAAAAGGGCCTAATAATGCAAAGCACCCCTTTGGGGTTCGCCACATATACAATACAACCAGGAGATAAAGTATTGATTAAAACCTGGAAAGAAGTCTCTCTAACACCTCACTGGGAAGGTCCTTTCCTTGTGCTTCTAACCACAGACACAGCAATATGAACAGCTGAAAAGGGCTGGACACACGCTCCTCGAGTAAAGAAGATTGAATGTCGGGAGGGGTCACCTGAATGGAAAGTGACTTCTCCTCCAGGAAACTTGAAGATAAAATTGCACTGGCATACTAAATGACTGAAGGAGATAAGTTGTTTGGTACCAGGGTGCGAATGTTATCCATTTGTTCATTTTAAGTGTGGATATTGTCAAGGAATTTGGGTTATACATTGTAAGAGGGGATACAAACCAAAAGAACTTTATACAAGGTGCTTGGAGAAGGAATACGCTTTAACCACCCGTACCTTAGTAGTCACTACTAATGCGGGCATATTAGAATTAGACTCTCCAGAGTGGTATCACTTGTTCAAAAAGGGAGTGAGGGGTAAATTAGATTCAAAAGCACAGGCCCTAGCAATTGAGTGCCGACGGTCAAACAAGGTACCCTGTAGTGCTGATGCAGTCAAACTATCAAGGTGGGGCACCTTTAAGAGGAGGTATGCGGCTCATTCCACTTATGGTTCCCCTGAAGAATACCCCTTCTGCCAAGAAGATGGACTCCCTCGCCATGGGTGGCAACCCCGTGGGCGTAGGCAGAGGTAGAGGAGTACGCCTGTGGGGAATCCTGATGGTTCTGAGTCCAATAATGGGCAGGATGGCCAGTCTGCTCCCTGAGAATCACCTCAGTGTTGAGAAGCAGAGCCCAGCCCAAGACTGTGGGCAGTGCTTTAAGACCACCCTAACAGAACAGGTGGCTATAGAGACCATGGCATACCAGACCCACTATGACTGCAAAAGTGGCAACAAGAGGGGAAACTGCATACATAACGGCACTCGATACAAAATGTGTCAATTAGAAAGAGAAATAATCTGCTATGACCCGAAAGCGATTCCTAAGGATTGGTGGTTAGAGGTGCGGTCTGTGGAGAAATATAAGAAAATATTAACACGTGTTATACAAACAAGAGGTTGAGCCTGTGATACCCACCTGTGACAAATGTAATTGTTCTGTATGCATCGGAGAGAAAATGGAATCAATGTTTACGGCATATTCCCAAGTCAGTACAACTTGCTATGATCACAGCCAATTAAGAACGTGCACTATGGGTAGAAAAACATACTGGGTTGGAGAAAATACAAAATATGACAAAAGATTTTCTATTAGCAATGAAGGCATAATATCTAATTTTCTCAACAATGATGATGATTGAATTTGCTTGCGGTATGACAGAATTTTTTGTTTTGCAAGAGATGAAGAAGGGGTAGATCCAGAGAGTAAGATGAAACAAATAGCTCAAGAATTAAAGAAACAGGAGTCAAAGGTAAAAAGGAGAAAAATAGAGCAAGAAAAGTTAAAAACACTAAGTGAACAATATGAACAGTTAGAACAATGGTATAACAATTGGGGTTTACCCCCCTCAAATAAGAATCTTTTTGTAAACCTAATGCAAGAAATTGCCACAGAATTAGGATTATCTAATTGTTGGATCTGTGGAGGGCTTAAATCAGCTGAGAAATGGCCATGGAGAGGTGAGAGTCTAGCTCCAGAGCAACTTCTACAATGGAATCACACTCAAATTTCTAAAACATTGAAATGACCTGAGGGGTATGTTTTAGATAATCGAATAATTGGAGGAGTTTGTATCAGCAGGGAAGGAAAAAGATATACTGAAGTAGTGGGATATACTCCCTGTATGTCCACTCTAGCAGTGCACTCAAACAATAACTCAAAGGCCTGGCAACCAGAAACTCCTGCCAGGTATTGGAGCTGGACCAGGGGACAAATTCTGAATGGATTGAACAAATTGGGTTATGTTGGCATAGAAGCCCTGGAGCTAACCCCTACCAAACCTTAAAAGGCCTGAAAGATTACTGGGAAAGACCAGAAGCTGTAAGTGACCCATGGAAAACACCTAATGGAATATACTGGATTTGCAGGGAAAAGGCCTACAGTGAGCTACCTCGCAGGTGGAGAGGATCTTGTACATTGGGAATAATTAGACCCTCCTTCTTTGTGCTACCAAGGTCTGAGAGTAATCTGCTGGGAGCACCCCTATATGAGACGCTAGACAGAGAAAAGAGGGAGTTAAATCTCGAATTTCCAAAAGCAGAAGGAAATCAAAAATGGGCAAAAGATGAGTGGCCTGCAGAGAGGATAATTGCATACTATGGCCCAGCAACTTGGGCTCAGGATGGGAGCTGGGGATATAGGACCCCAATTTACCTGCTAAATCGGCTAATAAGACTCCAGGTTGTAGTAGAAGTCCTGTCAAATCATACTTCGGACGCTCTTGAATTACTGGCTAAACAGCATTCTCAAATGCGAGCATTTGTATATCAAAACTGGATAGCTTTGGACTACTTGTTGGCTGAAGAAGGAGGGGTCTGTGAAAAGTTTAATGAATCTGAATGCTGTGTAGAGATTGATGACTATGGGGAAACTATCAAAAATCTTGCTGCAAAAATTAAGGAAGTGGCACATGTGCCAGTCCAAAAATGGAACTCCACCCTCCAGGCTTCTTGGTGGGACCAATTATTTGGGGGAGGAGCTTGGTGGAAAAAGGTGGGGTTTTCAATATTGTGTTCTATGGCTGGATTACTGTTTTTACCCTGTTTAGTACCATGTTTCATCCAGCTTATCCACTATGTTGTCCAAAGTATGCCGATAGCAGCAATGCCTGTGAACCCTGAATTAGCTACGGGAAAACTTGGCCAAGCACCAAAATTATCTAAGATAATGAAATTTAAAAAGGAAGATGAAAAAAGTAAAGCTACTGAAGTTTTGGCTAGGTTTGAAGCCCAGATAAGCAAAGAAAAAAATAAACTGAAGGAAGATTACGAAATGTATAAGGAACAGTCATGGGATGATTACAAAGATGAGTTTTAGCAAACACAGAGGCCATTGTAAAACTTTAGAACTAGATAATCTATCATTAAAAAGGTTGTTAACTTGTGTGAAAAGATGAAATTAAAATTGTGTAATGAGCAAACCTAATCAAAACTTGCCACAAAAAGCACGAATTAATAATTTGATATAAAAGGAGAGGGTTGTAGTATATGTTGCAAAATAATTCGTGCTAAAAATAAGACTAGAGCATATTTTACTAAAGTCGAGAGAAAACACAGGTACAAAGACATGCATTCCAAAGAAAGGTATTCCGTGGGGTTTTCCAGTCTGGCAAGGCTCCAGCAATATGTATGCAATACATATACACATAAGATAATATGTGTTAAGATAATATGTATCCCAGAAAGATTTACATCCAATGGTTCCAGGACGATAATATGCGTCGCCAGAAGGAAGTATGCCAGCAGCGAAACATTTACCACCTCCAAGAATTATCAGCAAGACAAGAAAAACTGCAAAATTAACAAAACCCAAAAATGTATAAAAGGATACCCTATAGAAACAGTTTTGTGAACTAATTCACCCAATGTTAATCTCCTGGCTTGGCACTGCTTTGCTTATGGCTTTTTCAAAAATTAATACTTTGATTATTTAAAAAATTCTCTTTAATTACTAAATTGGCTGATTCGTTTATGACATTCCCAACATGGGGAAAACAATTTGGGAGTTTTCTGCCAGAAATCTCTCCCCTCGTGCACTCAGCCAAAAGGGTTTCGGGCGGTTTTCCCTTTTGGGGGAGAACTTTGAGCAGCGGAGAGCTTTGTGTCTCTTTTCCGATAAATCCCGGCTCGGGCCCGCCCCGTTCCAGGGCTGCTCCTCATCTCCGGCTTTCCCCTCACACAGCCCGGGGGGCCCTGAGAGCGCTGGGCGAGGCTGGGCCGTGAGCAGAGCCCCGCCCCTCGCTGCGATTGGCCGATGCTGCCGTCACTCCTGGTTCTCGCGCGCCGATTGGTCGGAGCGGGGACAAGCCCGGCCCCGGGGCCGCCCCCAGGGCGCCCCTGGCGCAGCAGAGCCGCCATTGGCGGAGCGTCTGTGCGGGCCCGGGAGCGGCGGCAGCGGCCGGAGCCCGGTGAGGCGGCGGCGGAGCTCGGAGGCGGCCCCAGCGCAGGTGGGAGCCGCGCTTGGTTGTGCCGGGGCTCGGGGCTCGCTGCGGGCGGAGGGGGCGGCGGGGGGCTCTGGCGGGTTCGTTGTGCCGTGTCCGCGCCGTGTTGCCCCTGGCCTGAGGGCGCTGCGGGAGCGGCTGCCCGCGGTCTCCTTCCCGCTGCTGCCTCGGCAGGAGCCGGTGCCGGAGCAGCGCTGGCTCGTCCCGGTTCCTGTCGGTAGCACAGAGGCGGCTGCCCCGTCCCCGGGACTGTGCGGGAAAGTTCATGTGGCCAGAGGTTTCTGTCCCCAGAGGAGACGGAGGAGTCCTGTGAAAGGAACTTTATTCATGGCCAAAGGGAGAGGCCGTGAGGCATTTCCCATGGTCTCTCCAGTTGTTGGAGGACGCAGCCTCCTTTTTATCCTGATTTCGCCGGCCGCATCTCCGTGTCCCTTTCCCCTTTGGCTGAGGTACTTGGAAGGTTCAGACTTCCCCATCCACCTCCTGCATGTCCCCCTTAATGTGCACCCGCACTTTGTATAACATCCGATATTCCTAGCTCTGTGAAGTCTTTGTTCTCCTTCTGGAAGTTCAGGAATTTAGCAGGAGCTTGGCTGAGCAACAGTCTGTATCAATTAGTAACATTTTCTAAAATTGATGGTTTCTCCCATAACTTCCTTATCTCCAAGTCCCTGGCCCTATCTCCAATGGGATACACACCATCTGTTTGTAAGAACACATTAATTTTTTTCCTTTCAATCCTTCCTCTTCTTATTTTCTCAGTACTTCTCTTTACAAACTTTAAAAATGCCTTAATCTCTTGTTCCTGGGCCTTCTTTGGTTTTGGGATTATTCTGTGACCTCATTCTGTGTCCTTTTGTAGCTGTTTCTGGCTCAGGAGGCCTGGCTGCCACCTGCATCCCCTTGATCCCCTGCTGAATGAGCTGCACTCAGCAAGGTGTGGTGCATGGTAAAAAGATGAGAGTTGCTGTAGCAGCTGAGAGGAGAAACAGCATTCGTTTAACCCATGGTGTGCCAGAGAACCACGAAAACATGTCCCATTCCCGTCCTTGCCACGTTTGGACCGGTACCTGAGCTGCTTTCTTATTTCCTTTGTTACCTGTTTCAGCACTTTTCCGTTTTCATCTCTTTGCCAAGAGCAGTTTGAGTCATTTAATTTTCCACAACCTCCTCGTCCTTCTGCGAAAAGAGAATCTGATCCCATCCCAGGGTGAAATGTCGTGTTCCTCACCAGAGTGGATTGGTCGGTGAGAAGGTCAGGAGCCGGAGCTGTCTGGTTGGTTATTATTTGGAGGACAGCTTGTAATCTACTGATGCCATTGAAATGATAAATGGGTTCTCTGGCACCTGGTCTGAATTTGTTCGGGTTCCCAGGGGCTGCTCCATGGTGCTGTAGGATTTATTCTGGTGGCCGTCCATCTTTTCCCCATTTTTGGGCTCTCCCTCCAGCCAGGGGTGCATCAATTGACGGCTTTTCTCTGATTAAATCATCACATCCTTGGATTCTCAACTGATTTCGCTGAACTTGTGGCAGCAAACCCACGCCAGTGGCCAAATACACCCTGTATAAAATAGATAGTGCCAGCACATGTAGGAGTGGGGAGAGGGATGATTCCCCCCCGCTTTTTTGAGTGGAGTTCTCACAACATTCTCCATTTGCTGTTTTCCTTTGCAGCTTAACCAATTTCTGTTTCAGAGTCAGAGATCTTCAGTGTGGGCTCTGCCTTCAGCGATGCAAATTCCGTCTGTGCAAGGAGGCAGAGCTTGGGGTGAGGGGCAGAGGGAATGAGCCCAATTCCTCCCGAAGGCAAGGAGACCCTGGGACATTGTCCACACTTCCCCCAGCAGTGTTAATTTGCATTTCTAAAGCTCCTCTGCTGGCTGCCTGGAACGAAGCTTCTCTTCCAGAGCAGCCATCAGGTGACTCACGTGTGGCCGCACCAAAAGCTGCTTTTTTTATGTTGTGGTTTTTTTCTTTTTTAAACCAATATTCTATGAACTGTTTATGAGTTAAAGGGTAACCTTTACAGCTCTTCCATTTTTGAAAAATGCTACCTAAAGGTGAACATCGAAAAACCCATTCCAAAATTCTGCCATCACTAACAACCCACACATACACATACACAAAGACCCCAAAGCAATAAGGATTTTTGCTACTTCTTCTCCTACAACTAAAAATTGACTCTGACACCCCTGGCCCAAACCTAACTGACAATATCAAAGTAGGATTATTAAGAAAAAGCACCGTAATGGTGTAATCTTGTCAGTGAAACTGCTGATATGCAGGAAAGACTCCGCTACTGGAATAAGTAGTAAAGTGGGTGTGTTTATTCCAGCTGGGACGAGCTTTCTGCATAATGACTTGTTTTTTCAGTGATCCAAACAAGATTGTTAAAAGAAAATCCTGATCCTTCCACATCCCACAGCCTCATGGGGGCCGGGGGCCACTGCCGGCCCTGCCCGGGTGGTGTTGGGGTCAGGCAGTGCCCGGAGCTGAGCCACGGCTGCCCCACAGCCCCAGCCTGGCCCCGCAGCTCCCCTCAGGCCCCCAGCCTGTGCTGCCGTGTCCTGCTGCTCCCCAGCACAGAGAAACGCCCTGAAATCCTGACCTCCTTGTTTCCCTGTCCTGGAAGCTGTGGATTCAAAGGAGCTAGAGCTGGCCCTGAGGATAAAAGCGTTTTGGCCCTTTTTGAGGACAAGATCAGGGAAGGTGCTTTAAAACATTCAAATTCTCACTATTTTTCTCCCCTTCCTCTTTTCCATCTTCCTTTTTCTTTCTTACCACATAGATTCCTCCTGCTGCTGTTTGCCTTAACCATATTCCTGCACACTCCCTTCAACCAATCCTTTTCCCAGCACACCAACACCATCCGTCCCCTGTTGCTGAGAGCCCTTCTCGACTTCCCTTTTTACCCTTGCTGGGTATCAGTGTCCTTAATAAGCTCTGGGAAAATGTGCAAACTACCTCAGCATTCTCTCCTTTTGTATAGGAAACGATGTCCATGGTTCTGTTAAGGCTTTGTTCTTCTTCTGGAAGTTCAGGAATTTCGCAGGACCTTGGCTGAGCTGCAGTCTGTGTCAATTAGTAACATTTTGTGGAACTGATGGTTTCTCCTGTCACTTGCTTATGTCCAAGTGCCTGGGCCTGTCTCCAGTGGGATTCACGGCATCTGTTTGCAAAGACACATTCCTGTTCTTCATTCCATGGGGGTCCCCCGTTTGCGGGACATCCCCCCTGGAGCAGGGTGTCCCCCGTTGCTGCAGGTGCGGCCCTCAGGCAGCGCTGAGCCAATCAGATGGCGCGGCGCTGGTGACTCAGCAGTTGCCAGGCAGACCCGCAGCGCCCGGCGCTCCCCACCTGGAGCCCACCTGTGCCCCGGCGCCAGCGCCCCCCGCGAGGGGAATTTGGGGAGGTGGGAGTGGGGGAGCGCCAAGGCCGGGCCCCCCCGTGCTGTCCTGGCGGAAGTGGCTGCGGCGGGGGCCGAGTGCGGGCAGGAGCGGCCGAGAGCCCAGCGCTGCCCCAGCCCGAGCTGCCCCAGCTGCATCGCTGCTCCTGCTGTGGGATCCGAGAGCTCAGGCGGCAAGAGCGAGCCAGGGGTGGGTGCTGGGCCTGGGGGGAGGAGGAGAAAGGCTGGAGGAGCAGGGTTGAAGAACAAAATGGTCAAAGGATGCAGGTGGGAGCAGAAGGTGGGATTATGCAGGAGAAGGAGTAGTGGGAGGAAGAGGAGTGTGAGGAAGAGTAGGGATACAGGAGGAGGAGTAGGAAGAGGAGGCACCCCAAGGTTCCACCACTCCCTGTATCTGCAGCCTCCCCCCAGCCTCAGGAGCGTTGCCCTGCCCCATCCAGCAGGTGACCAGGGAGGGGGATCCCCGATTTTCCCGAGGGTGAATCTTGGTGTTTCTGAGGTTTATTGTGCTACATGTTGGTTCTTTTGTTATTTTGTGTGGGCTGAATGTTTATATTTTGGAGGGGGTTTTGGCTGAATTTTTTGGAGTTTTGGGGCTGTGACTTGATGTTTGGGGGACTTTTAGAGTAAATCTTGGTGTTTTGGAGGTTTTTACGGACACAAGATGCCCGGTGATGGACTTGGGCCAGAGGAAGCCCCAGCCCAAGGCGCTCAGCCCTTGTTTTTCCCCCCAAACCAGGATTTGTCATTCCCAAGGCGTGGCCAGATGGAGGAGGAGGAGGAAAAGCCCTGGAGATCCCGCAAGAGGAGGGGCTGCAAACGCAGCCCACAGAGATCCAAGGAGGAAAGAGCCCCCTTGTGCTGGGAAGGCGGCCGGAGATCCAGCCGGAGCTCGGAGCTGGGGGAGAAGCCTCAGCGCGGGGAAAAGCCCCACAAGTGCTTGGAATGTGGGATGAGCTTCAGCCGGAGCTCCAGACTGATCCGGCACCAGAGGATCCACACTGGGGAACGGCCCTATGAGTGTGGGGAATGTGGGAAGAGCTTCAGCCGGAGCTCCCACCTGATCCAGCACCAGAGGATCCACACTGGGGAAAAGCCCTATGAGTGTTCTGAATGTGGGCAGAGCTTCCGCCACAGCTCCACACTGAGGGCACACCAGCTGATCCACACCGGGGAGAGGCCTTTCGAGTGTGGGGAGTGTGGGAAGAGCTTCAGCCAGCACTCCAGTCTGTGGGCACACCTGCGCACGCACACCGGGGAGAGGCCCTACGAGTGTGGGGACTGTGGGAAGAGGTTTGGGACCAGCTCTCATGCCCTCCTGCACCAGCGGATTCACACAGATGAGAGGCCCTTCCGCTGCCCTGACTGCGGGAAGGGCTTCAAACGCAACACCCACCTCACCCTCCACCGGCGCATCCACACCAGGGAGAGGCCCTACGAGTGTCCTGAGTGTGGGAAGAGGTTCTCTGTCAGCTCTAACTTGACCCAACACCAACGGAGGCATCACTAAGGGAAGCCCTGCGAGTGCCCCAACTGCGGGAAGAGCTTCGTGCACTGCTCCAGCTCCATCCCCTGTTGGACTTTTGATGGGATACCCTTCCTTCTCGGACCAGGGTAAGATAGCAGAGGAGGCTGCTGTTCTGCTAAATTCTTTATTTCGTAGTCTCATAGCTTCTTGAAGGCAGAGTTCAAAGGGGGTTACATGATAAGGCTGAGCAGCAGCAACAGCAGCAATAGCAAACAGCAGGCAGAAAACAGCTTCTTCTATAATAGTAGTAACAGTGACAGTAATAGTAGTAGCAGTAATAGTAATTTTTTTCTTACAGATGTGTGGATTATATTTGTTATTTGACCAATAACATTAACAGACGATTGTAGTTTTTCTTTTTTTAACCTTTCCTGGTCTAATTCTAACAGTTGTAAATCTTACACAAGTATTACATAGGTATTACACAGATTTATGTATATAGTTTCTATTAGCTCTTATTGTTTATGTGAACACTATCTAGAAAATGTGAGCAGTACAGTTCTATCTATGTTTTGTCTAAAGTAAAGAAATTCTGTGAGAAGGTAACACTGCTGCAGTGAAAAACTGTGTTTTAAGGTCTCTGCTGCAGCTTTTTAATGTTTAAAGCACTGAACATATATTTCTACTAAAAGTTAAAAATCTGTATTTCTATTTCACTTTGGTGTGAATTCATGTATGTCAGCTTATCTAAAGGTTTTAATTCAACGCCTGTGCTTTGGCTTCCCTCTGGGCCTGAGTCCCGAGGGGCTTTCACTCCAACAGGAAGGGACCCACAAGGATTGAGTCCAACTCCTAATAGGGTGGCCCGTGTGGGGTCAAATCACAGCCTTGGCATTATTAGTACCCTGCTCTAAGCCAGGTCACAGTAATTTAGCAGCAAATGTTCCAGGGCTATATCCACAGGTTATATAAATGTCTGTATTCAGGTTCAGGGGATAAATATGTGGTGTTACAGAAACAGGATGAGTTCTGTGATGGTTGTAGAAGGAGCAAGAAACCCCCAACCCCAGTGCAGGCAGCCACACATCAGCTTCCACATCATCTCCTCTTCCTGCAGCTTCGTCTCCTTCACACCAGGCACTCAGAACAAAAACTGAGCTTTCATGAGACCAGGCACTGAGGTGACCCTGAGAGTCAGTGCCAGGCAGACGCTGCAGCTGAGGAAGGACATCCCTATGCTGGGGGGGAAAGAGGCAAAGCTGAGCCTGCCCAGCACGGAGAAGGTCCTCTCTGCATCCCCTGTTACAGGGGAGTTTGGGCCCTGCTGCAGAGACACGGCCGTGGATTTGAGCAGGTCCCACTCCTGAGTTTATTGTCAGCCAGGTACGCTCACTGTGCATTGCCAACGACCAGTAACCTGCAAGGAGGAGGAGAGAAAGACGTGGTGACCCCGTCCCCTCCAGCAGCAGGATGAGACAAGTGCTGCCTACAAGGGGCAGTCCCAGCAGCCTTGTCCCCTCCAGGCCCTGCCCGGCTCCCTGGGACTCACGAGGAGTTGAAGCTGCTGCCGCTCCCCAGTGCAGCCCCTGGCCCTGTCTGCACAGCCTGAGCCAGTGATGCATGCTCCCACTGAGGGGGAAGAGGAACTCCTGGGAAGGAGAGAGGAGCCAGCAGTGGGAGCTGTCCCGGCCCCACGGGGGATGCGCACCCGGGGCTCCCCTGCACCCCGGGGCTGCTTCCCTGCAAGGCCCCGGGGCAGGGCTGCACCCCCGGCCCTATGGGCACCAAGCCCGGCCCAGGAGCCTTCCAGGCTCCCCTCTGCCACCCCACAGCGCCCGCAGCCCCTCACTCACCATTTCCTCATCCTTGAGCACAGTCAAGGAGGCCCTGAGCTCGGAGCACTGAGCCTGACCCTGATCCCAGGTCCCCTGATCCCTCGAGAGGAAGTAGCAGACCCTGCGGTACCCGACCCAGCCCTGGGGACAGGCCAGCAGCACCGGAGCCACAGGTGCAATTGGGGTAACTGGAGTTTTACCACAGCTTCCTGCTGGACAGCAAAGGGGAGAAGGTCCAAGGATTGCCCTGCACAGGCAGCAGGGACCCCGCTCTGCCCCGAGGGGCTGGGCCGAGGCAGCTGCCCCTCCCTTACCTGACTGCACAGCCAAGGCCACCCCCAAAGCCAGGACCAGGAGCAGAATCAGCAGCAGCAGGGTGAGCAGGGGATGGGATCTGAACCACTCACCTGGAGCAGGAAAGAGCCACTGGTGGGACTGGCCAGGGCTGGGGGCAGCTGGGGGTGTTGGGTCCAGCCACTACAAACCACGAGGCCTCTTCCAGAGCCCTGGAAACAGCCACAGCCCTGCCAGCCCTGTGCTCCTGGGCTGACACTGTCCCCTCCCTACAGGCCACAGCGCTGGCCCTGCACTCACCCAGAAATCCTCCAAGGGTTCTTTTCTGTATGTCCCTGGTTCCTGATGCGTCCTGGGGATCCAGGGGCTCATTCACAACCCCATGAACGGAGCAGAATTCCCTCTCCTCCAACCCACAGCCGACATCTCCCTGCTCACTGCAACCAGCACCTTGCTCCCGAGACATCAGCAGTGCTGCAAAAGCCTTTCACAGGAGCCTCAGGAACAGTTTTACAACCATGGTGATGGCAGGTTGGAAGGACCACGATGAGAGGCCCTGGCTGGTTCCGGCCCTGCAGGACCGCCATGCTCAGGAGGGCGGTGCCACCTCAGTCCTGCCCTTCCCTGCCTGTTCCGTTCCTGCAGCTTGGTGGGGACAGAGGAGCTGTGGTCCTGTGGCTGCTGTAACCAAGGCCAAAGCAACTTTCCCAAAGCTGAGCCTCCACCTTCAGTAGACGCTGCCAGGACAGACAGAATGCTCTCAGCTTCTGGGCTCCGGGTACAAAGAGAACAGTTCCATCCCCACCTGCCTGGCTGTTCCCGTTCTGGCACGATGCTGATTCTAAAAGTAACATATTTTGGGCACAGATAGATATGGAACACAATAATGTTGTGCCTTATCCATGACAAAAAGTCAAAATAATAAGAAAGACAACAGTAGCAGCAGCATTGGCACTAACACTTCCGGGGGTCACACAAGGCCACTTCACAGAATCACAGAATCTTCTGAGTTGGACGGGCCCCACAAGGGTCATCGAGTCCAACTCTTAAGGGAACGGCCCACGCGGGGATTGAACCACAACATTGGCATTATTGGCACCGTGCTCTAACCGGCACCAGCGGGAAGGAGACCGCGGGCAGCCGCTCCCGCAGCGCCCTCAGGCCAGGGGGAACACGGTGCGGACACGGCAGAACGAACCTGCCAGAGCCCCCCGCCGCCCCCTCCGCCCGCAGCGAGCCCCGAGAGGACTGAACGCTGAACTCACTCGCGGCTCTGCCGTGGTTGCCGTTCCCTTAAGCCAGCTCTCCTTTGCTCCGTTCCGACCAGCGACGGACGAGGAGTGACGGCAAAGCTGCCAGTCGGGCACTGTCCCGTTCTTCCTTACCCTGTCCTCTCGGCTCCCGCAGCGTCCCGGCCCGAGCTCAATCCGCTGTGGCGTGGCCGCCCCGGGGCCGGCCCGAACGTTCGCCCGCCGGGGCGAGCAGCTCCCATAGCCTCCTCAGCCCCCGGAGCCCTCAGCCTCCGCTCTTTTGGGCCGTTTCCCGCCGCCCGCAGCTAGGGGTGCGGGGGCTGCTCATGAACTCCCCCGCCCTCAGTCCCTTCTGGGCACCGCTGGGCACTAGCCTGGCTCCTGGGGCTGTGTCCCGGCACCGGCTGCTGCCGCGGGGCACGGGGTTGCTGTAGAGTTTGTTGTTAAACCCAAACAACAAATGTGGGGAGGGGTTCAAGCCTAGAAACCCTCGGGGATCCCTTGGGAGCTCGGAGCAGCACGAGGGGGTTAAAGGATGCCCCAAGACCTCCAAGCAGCAGCTCTGCAGCCCAGAATGGAGATGATTCCAGAGCCCACGGTCCATCCCGGGGTTTGAGATGTGAGAGTGGAGCAGGCGCCAAGCTGCTGGATGGAGCTTCCAGCCCCGTCAGATCCACAGCGGTACAGAGTCAGTGATGGGCATCTGTCGGGGCTCGGTGTCTGTCAGCGTTCGCAATCCACATGGATAAATCGAGTCCACACTGGCAGCGATCCCCACCACCACCTGCTCTTTCTCCTCTCTTTTCCATGACAGGTTTTGCACTGCTTCCTTTCACTCTAATGACTTGGAAAGCAAAATCTGTGGCTGGCCCACGGCCATCCCTGTTGCCTTCCATGTCTCCAGCCTTGATCCTCCGTCCGGTCCCTGCCAGCTCGGAGGAAGGAGATTTCACCCATTGGCACCACATCCCTCCTGTCACTGTGTCCCATTTTGCCCAGCTGGTACTTCTGTAACTGCCTGCGAGTGCAGCCGGACCCTCCCTGCGGCTGGTTAAGGACAGAGACAAGTATTGCAGCGATTATTGGGGTGGGCTGGGCCTGGCTGAGTGCTCGGTGCCACCAAAACCGCTCTGTCACTGCCCCCCTCAACCTGGGCAGGGAACAGAACACATGAGGAAAGGCTCGAGGGTCGGGATAAGGGCAGGGAGAGTTCACTCACTGACAGACCTGACTTGGGGAAATTAATTGAATTTATTGTCAAACAAACCAGAGCAACAGAATGAGAAGTAAAATAATTCCTACAAAAGCATCTTCCCTCCACCCTTCCCTCCTTCCCGAGCTTCCCTTTATCCCCCATTCCCTCCCTCCTCCCCACCCAGTGGCACAGGGCAATGGGGGTCACACTCAGGTCATGTCACTGCCTCCCCCTCAGGACAGAAATTCTTGTCCTGCTCCAGCCCGGGGTCCCTGCCACGGGACACAGTCCCTCAGGAACGGGCTGCTCCAGAGGGGATCCCCCACGGGCTCACGAGTCCCGCCAGGAGACTCTTCCATGGCTCCGCGGCTTCCCATGGGCTCGGGCCTCTCTCAGGCATCCCCTGCTCCGGCCTGGGCTCTTGCCGGGGCTGCAGGTGGGTCCCTGCTCCATCCCGGACTTAGCCACAGCTCCCAGCGCTTTCAGCTCCCGGTCACACGGAGCTCCGGGCGGTTCAAGGCAGCAGCGGTTTCGTGGCCTCCTGCTCGGGCCAGGCCCGTTCCAGGGCTGCTCCTCATCTCCGGCTTTCCCCTCACACAGCCCGGGGGGCCCTGAGAGCGCGGGGCGAGGCTGGGCCGTGTGCAGAGCCCGCCCCTCGCTGCGATTGGCCGGTGCTGCCGTCACTCCTGGTTCTCGCGCGCTGATTGGTCGGAGCGGGGACAAGCCCGGCCCCGGGGCCGCCCCCAGGGCGCCCCTGGCGCAGCAGAGCCGCCATTGGCGGAGCGTCTGTGCGGGCCCGGGAGCGGCGGCAGCGGCCGGAGCCCGGTGAGGCGGCGGCGGAGCTCGGAGGTGGCCCAAGCGAAGCGTCCGGGGCTCGGGGCAGCCGCCTCTGTGCTACCGACAGGAACCGGGACGAGCCAGCGCTGCTCCGGCACCGGCTCCTGCCGAGGCAGCAGCGGGAAGGAGACCGCGGGCAGCCGCTCCCGCAGCGCCCTCAGGCCAGGGGCAACACGGCGCGGACACGGCACAACGAACCCGCCAGAGCCCCCCGCCGCCCCCTCCGCCCGCAGCGAGCCCCGAGCCCCGGCACAACCGAGCGCGGCTCCCACCTGCGCTGGGGCCGCCTCCGAGCTCCGCCGCCGCCTCAGCGGCCGTTCCCAGTCTCACCCCCAGTGTGATCCCGGTCACTCCCAGTATATTCCAGTCACTCCCAATATATTCCAATCACTCCCAATAGGATCCCAGTTGCCCCCAACGTGATCCCAGTTGCTCCCAGTCATGCCCAGTATGGTTAATTTCACTCTCAGTCCCTCTCAGTAATAGCCCAGTGTGGCCCCAGTCGCTTCCAGTATGAACCCAGTCATCTCTTATATGATGCCATTTGCCCCCATCGTGGCCCCAGTTGCTCCCAGTATGAGTCCGGTCATCCCCAGTATGATCCCAGTAAGTTCCAGACACTCCCGTTATGAATCCGGTTTGATCCCTGTCACCCCCAGTATGATCCCAGTCACTCCCAGATGCTCCCAGAACTATGCCAATCACTCCAATATGACCCTGTCAGTCCCAGTATGACCCCAGTATGACCCCAGCATGGGCCACCTGCTCCCAGTATGATCCCAGTTGCTCCTTGCATTTTTCCAATTGCGCCCTTTCACCACTACTGTGGTTCCAGTCACAGTTCCAGTTAGTCCCAGGATGATCCCAGTCATGCCCACTACATCACAGGAGAACCCAGTTGCTCCCAGTAGCCCTCAGTGTGGCCCCACTATATCCCAGTATGATCCCTGGCGCCCCAGTTCTGCTCCCAGTGGGTTCTGGTCCCAGTCCTGGTGTATCCCGGTGTCCCAGTCTGTCCCAGTCCATCCCAGCCTGTCCCTCTCTGTCCTGGTCCCTTCCCAGCAGCTGCTGCAGTTTCCCAGATCCTGCCCCCCCCGCCCCATTCCTGGGCACTGGGACCTCCCTGCATCTCCTTCCCCAGCTCTGGGAGCTCCCTGCACCCCCTTACCCTGCACCAACAACCCCCTGCACCCCCTTACCCTGCACCAACAAACCCCTGCACCCCCTTACCCTGCACCAACACCCCCCTGCACCCCCTTACCCTACACCAACAAACCCCTGCACCCCCTTACCCTACACCAACAAACCCCTGCACCCCCTTTCTGGGTATCCACCTCTCCCAGCCCCTGGATTCCTTTTCCTTGATCATGGGGACCCCTGGACCCCCATTCCCGGCCATCCCGGGGCATCTCAGCCCCAGGCCTCCCTTGGCTGGGAAACCTGAACTGGGCATGGGGCTCTGCTGCTGCTCTGGGATTTGTGATCACCCAAAGGAAAGGAGAGAGAGAGAGAGAGAGAGAGAGAGAAGGAGATTCAGAATCAGGGATCAGGGTCACAGTGCCCAGTCCTGCACCTGCAGGAAAAATTGGATTTGCTGCTCCTGGTGCTTCCCCCACTTTGGGCCAAACCCAGCGGGTTCAAGGCAGAGTTTGAGCACAGGGCCCAGGAGTTCAGCATAGGCCGGCCCAGGGGTCCCACAGGGCATGGCCATGGAGGGTCCCAGGGGGTTCCAGGAGGAGCCAGGGGTGTCACAGCAGGGGATCCAGGAGAATTCTGTACTTCCAGTGAGGGATCTGTATTTTAAGAGAGGTGGGTGATGGTGCTGGAAAGGAGCAAACTGCAGAATAAATCACAGAGAAGTCATTTAAGCAGGGAGTACCCGTGGTTGATTCTTAAAACTAAAATAAGTCAGTATTTATTTTGAGGGAAAATCATTTCTAACTGCATTTTGAGAAATACCGTTATATTTCGCAAATATATATATATTTTCTGTGTATATACCGTTATATACACACAGAAATAAATACAAAGAAATATAAAGAAAATACAAAGAGGTGAAACAGGACTGGAGTTCTCTGGACTGATCCTGGGTAGAGCCTGAGCAGACCCTGCATGAATTTGGCTGCCTGAATGCAGCTCTTGCCCGGGCCCCAGGGGTGGCCCCCTCTGGGTGTCTCTCACAGCACCACAGGGATGCTCCTGCTCCTTTCCTGGTGCCCCAGGGTCCTGCAAGCACCTTCTGGGGCCACCCAGACACCTCCCTGGGTCTCTGGGACCCCTCAGCACAGCACAGACAGGGATCGAATCAAAGCTTCCTTGGAAGATGGAGGCAGGAGAATATTACTCACGATCTTCTTTCCAGCTGCCCTCCATACTCCTGCAAATCCTGCTGGGACACTCAGGCTCTCCATTCCTGAGCTCTAGAGCTCCAATGCAAACCCATCCATCACTGTGTCCCCTCTTGCATGGAGATCAAGAAAATGACAGAGCAACGTCCAGAAAACGTGAACTTGATTAACTTGACTACTCTAAAAATCTACAGCTGGGGGATGACTGGAAGACTACGAGATGAGAACCTTATGCCTACAAAAAGGGTCAACAGTTTGGAACTGGAACACTCAGGAAAACTTCAGCTGCTGGGGGAAAAGGTGCCCTTCCTCCTCTTTCCCTTAGCTTTATACATCTGAGCTGAGATCATATGGTTGGAATATCCCCGTGGCTAATTTGGGTCAGCTGGCCTGGCTGTGTCCTCTGCCAGGATCCTGCCCACTCCCATCCCCTCTGATGGGGGAAGGAATGGCAGAGGGCCAGCGCTGCTGGGCAGGAGCCAAAACACTGCTCTGTTATCAACACCCGTCCAGTTACCAATGCAAAGCACAGCCCTGGAAGGCCCGTGAACTTTCCCTCAGCCAGAGCCAACACATGGGACTTGACCTGCCAGCAGCCCAGGTCACCCTCTGCCAGCCCAGCTCCTTGGGCCTTGTGCCCCCCTGGAGCAGACACAAAGTATTTCTGCTGCTCCCCTTTGGCACACATCCACAGAGAGCTGGGATTTTTCCAAGTCTCGTGTCTCCATTGGGCCATACTGCTGAAGAACCAGCAGCCTCTCCCGATGAATACGGTGAGTTACGCGGATGCTCGTCAGCTCCACTTCCTGCCTGGAAATCTGGAAACTGCTGCTAAATGCTGCTCCCTTCAGCTCTTGGACACCGACTGACACAGAGCTGGGAAACAAATCCGCTGGCTGCCGGCTGACAAGGTGAGTTCCACCAAAGTCAGAGCTTGGTGGGAAATCTCTATCCAGCCTCTCCTTTGAATAGATCCATACACGGGGGTGCGCATGGATGTGTCCTGTATGGAAAGGAAGGAGTGTGCAAGCACCGTGGCTGACACTTTCTCTCTGCGTGTGCGTTCCATAGCCACGGGTACAAAGACAGGATGGAAACCCTTGCACAGGCAGAGCCTTCTGTCCCTGCAGAACAGAGCGCGGCACGTGGGGGCGGTTGGTGGGCAGCGAGTCCCAGACAGCAGGTGAGATCCGGCTCCACATCTGCCAGGCCCTGCTAAGGCTTAATGCCACCTCCTCAGAAACAGGAAAGGCCTTCAGCCTTGTCCCTGCCCAGAGGGGCAGCGCTGGCCTGGCCGCACAGCTCGTTTTCCCCACAAGTCACAGGAGATGAGAACACAACGCTTGCAAACACTGACTGCGAGCCAGAGCTCTGGGTGCTTCCCATGAACCTCAGCTCTGCAAGCACTGTCTGCCCCAGGCTTCAGGGGATGCAGTGGGAGCCCGGCTGGACTCTGCCCTGGGGCCATCCTCCAGGAACAGCTGCACACTGGGAGCATTTGGTTGCCACAAAGAGCCAAGCCATGGCTGCAGGGGAGCTGCTCCAGGTGTGGCCTGCACTGCTGTGTGCTGTGCTCTGGGGCTGCTGCTCCCCGCAGAGGGGACTGCACTGGGGTGCCAGAGGAGACAAAGCAGCTCCAGCTTAAGCCTAACTGGGCTGTGTGGCTGGGCTGGGAAGAATGGCGAGGGTCAAAGGGATTCACAGAGCTCATCCTGCTGGAAAGACAAGGAAAAGGGAGTGGGAACCCAGCAGTGAGGAGAGCTGAGGCCTGGAGAGCAGCTCTGAATGACACTCAAATCTCACCGGACCTCTGAGACATTGCTGTTCTTCAGCCAGTGACACCATGAGTCCCTAAACCTGGGGCTCGCTCTTCCTTGTGGCCAGGGGCATCAAGGGAGGCTACAGTGCGATGGGGACTGCAATGGGCTGGGAACTCACTGGGGGAAAAGAGGGAGCACTTGTGAAGCGAAAGGCAGGTGGGGGAGAGAACTGTTCAGAGAAGCGCTGAGCTATAGCTTGAGCAAGCTGAAAAATGTCACTGGGGGTCATCCCAGACTGATTTCATTTCAGAAGTTATTGAACAAGTTTATTTTTGGGGGGGGTGTCATGTTTTCCCCTGGAAGTGCACGCTCTGCAAACTTGAGCCGCACTGCCAAGATGCTCAAGCACGTCTCTGCTGCAGGTCACAGCATTTCTCCTTTGGCTTCTTGTGGCCCGGGGCTGAGCCGCAGCAGAGCCCTGGCAGAGCCCAGAGCAGCCTCAGCATCCACAGAGCCCGGCTGCAAGGAGAGAAAGCAGAAAGCGCCCGTCAGCTGAAGGCTCCCGTCCCCCTTGTCCCAGGCGCCCGCAGTGCCCAGGCCATGCTGGCCATGCTCAGAGCGTTGCACAAAGCTGCCCGTCATCGCTGCCTCTGGCAGGAGAGCAGGAGGGCAGGACATGTGCCCAGCCTGCAGCCGGCCGTGGCACAGCCACCTCCTCAGCAGCTGCCCAGAGCAGGATGCTCCTGCGCTCTCTGCTGTCTCCCAAAAGCCCTTATCCCACCCTTGCCGAGAAGAAGGGGACCCACCTCACGCCACCCGCCACCGGGAGAGAAGCTACTCCCACACGATGTCCTCAGCCTTCTCCAAGGCCATGTTCCATCCACGCTGCAGCTTCTCCCGAGCACTTCCCCATCCAGACCGGACACCACCTAGAACGCTTCCTTTAGAAAAACAAACAACAAATCAGTGGAAGGAGATTACAGACCAAAAGGGGAAACAAGAAAAAAGGTAAAAATCTTCTCGCTGACAGGGCCTTGAGGAAGGCCCAAGCCCAACATGCGAGGGAAAATCCCACCCATGGGCCAGGGAAGCCCACGCTTTCTCCCTTCCTCCCTGCGCTGCCCCCCAAAAGTCATGCTGAGCCCAAAGCAAACAAGGGCAGTGGAGCAGCCCAAGCCCTTCCCTGCCTGCAAAGCAAAGCAGCCCGTGCACAGCTTCTGGAGTCCCACCTCTGCTCCCTCCATGGGGCTTTGTTTGTGTTGGGCTGGCTGCCCCAGGCCCAGCCCCAGCCCCAGCCCAGGTACCGGTGGGTGCTGAGGGCTGTTGGCAGGGCCAGGAGCCGACTCCCAGTTCAAAACCAACCCAGCCCATCCCCCCAGCCCTGCCAAAAAGCAGCTTGGCAGCCGACTGAAGAATTGGTTGCATCCACCCCAGCAAAGCAGGGAACCTTTGCTTCCCAGCCAGACTGTGCAATGCCCAAATCTGGGAGCGCCCCCCGCATGTGGACTCATCTGCAAATTCGCTGTGGAGCCTGGCTTTGGAGAAGGTGCCACAATCAAAGCCCATCATCTTCGGCTTGCCAGGTGGAGGAAGAGCTTGTCATCCTTGGTGTCACCCTCCATGTCTCCAGCAGCAGCAGCTGCAGCTGCCATAGCTTCTCCAGGGGCTCCTTCTTCCCTGGGGCTGGGAGCAGCCTGTCCGTGTTCTGCCCAGGGCCCCAGCAGGCACTGAAGCAGGACAAGCAAAAGCAGCTTGCATGGTGGCCACCAGTGCTGGGCACAGCAGCTCAGCTCCAGCAGCAGGGCTGCGTGTTCCCAGCTGAGGAGCCCTGCGCGCTGATACGGGCAGGACAAAAACTCTGCCTTTCTTTGCTCCCTCGTGCCAAGGCATGTGTGCAGCTGTAACTTACCGGCTCCCTGGATCAAAGTGTGCGTGTGGCTCTCTCCCTTCTCCTATGGCACATGAATATCCTGCATCCAAGGATCACAGAACAGGTCTTCTAACGAGGGCCTTTCCAAGGAGTGCATGGATAAACACCATCGCACGAGATCCTGGCACTCTGTGGAGACAAAGCAGAAAGCACCAGTCAATTGCAGAAGGCTCCTGTCCGCTTTGCACCACTCTTGCCATGGCCAGACCATGCTGCATGTGCTCAGGGCTGTGCCTAAACTTTCCCATCAATTCTTTCTTTTGGAGGAAAGCAGGAGAGCAGGACATGTGCCACCTCCTCAGCAGCTGCCAAAGCGGGATGCTCCTGAGCCCGCTGCTGTCTCCCAGCACTGCTATTCCCCCCGTGCCGCAGAGATGAGGATCCACCTGGAGAGAGCCGTTGTGGGAGCGAGAGCTGGCCCCAGCTGATGTTCCAGCCCCTCCTGAAAGGGTGCTCCCCGCAGACCATCTGGTGCAGCACAATGCCCAGGGACCAGACGGTAGCTGCCTCGCCGTAGTACCAGCCGAACTGGGTCCATTCTGGGGGGCTGTAGGATGGTGTTCCTGTGGAATAGAGATGGAGTTCTTTGGGGGATGCTGCTGCTCCCAGAGCCTCTCCCCAGCATCCCTGGGCACGTGGGGGCCACACCAGTGGCATGCGGCGGGATCCGCTGCCCTCTCGCCAGCACCTGGGACTTGTGTACAAACTGGGGGTTGGAAAAGAAGCCACTGGCGTCACAAGAGGGCAGCGGAAGCCCTGGCGAGGCCCAAAGGAAAAAGCCACTCAGTGCTGGGGAGAAGCCATGCCTTCATCCTCCCTGCCTGCAGAAACCGTTCTTAAGCCAAGGCAAACAAGGCGAGCAGAACAGTCCGAGCCCTGTCTCGCCTGCACACCAACCGGGCTGGGGCACAGCTTCTGGCCCCCGTCTCTGCTCCCCCCACCCACGGGTGTTTCTGTGGCGCTGGCTGCCCCAGCCCGAGGGCCAGCCCTGGGCAGAGTGGCTGGTGATGGCTGCCAGCAGGGCTGGAAGATGGCCCCCAGCCAGCACCGCTCAAAAGCAACTCGGCTGAAGACTCCGACTGCCACGACTGGCAGAAAAAGGGAGAATCTCTGCTGCCACAGCCAGCTTGGGCCGCGAGATGTTGGGCCCTGAGATGCCGCTGCTGGGAGCCTCCTGCTGAGTGAGCTCACCTGCAAAGCTGGTGTAGGCTGAGGCTTGCAGGTAGGTGCCACAAACAAAGTCAATGAGTTTGGCCTCCCCGGTGGCCAGGTCAACCAGGATGTTCTCCGGTTTGATGTCCCTGTGCAGGACCCCGCAGCTGGTGCAGTGCCACACGGCCTCCAGCACCTGGCGGAACAGGTGCCGTGCCACCTCCTCGCACGGGAAGCCCCGTGCCCGAATGAAGCGAAGGAGGTCCTGAGACCGCTCCGGGCGCTCCAGCACCATCACCACGTCGTTGGGGAGCTCGAGCCACTCGAGGAGCTGGATGACGCCAGGGAAGCCAGCGGACACCTTGTCCAGCAGCACGATCTCCAGTGGTGCGCTGGTGCCGTCGGGCTGCGGGAGGAGCACGATGCCGTCAGTGGGGCTGATGCCGTGCCGGGGCTCGGGAGCCCTCACCCGGCCCGGGATGCTCTGCGCGCTCCGCTGGCCCCACGCCCGCTCTCCCTCGAGGCGTCCTGGCGGCTTCCACCCTGCCGGGCCTTGGCCCATCCCCGCCCGTCGCGCCCCGGCTTCTCCCGCTGCCCCCCGCTCACTCACCAGCTCCCCCCAATGACGGATGCGGTTCCGTGGCACACGTTTGATGGCCACCTGCAAGCCAAGGGGAGCAGCGGGCTGAGCTCGCCGCCCGCCCTGCCGAGCCCCATCCTCTTCCTTCTCCTCCTCCTTTGTCCCCCTCCTCCTGTGCCCACCGCCGGCCCCGCCACTCACCGGGGCACCGTCCGAGAGCCGCGTCGCCGCGAAGACGCTGCCGAAGCCGCCGCGCCCCAGCAGCGAACCCAGCCGGTACCGCTCCTTCAGGCCCACCTGCGCCTTCCCTGCCGGCGACACGCGGCGGTCAGCGCTCGGCCCGGCTCCAGGAACGGCCCCCGAGCGCCGCTCAACCGGGCAGGGCATCCCCACATGTTGGCTCTTTTGAAGCGGACCCCGGCGGCTCGGGGCCGGCGGCCGCGCTCAGGAGCGGCGGAGCTCGGGCCGGGGAAGACGCGGCGGAGGCAGCGGGAGCGGCCGTGCCGCCTGTGTCCTCGGCGGGCCGCGGGAGGAACCGATACCGGGGCCGGGGCCGGGGCCGGGGCCGGGGCCGGGCCATCCGGAGCCAGAGGCTGGCGATGGTGCCCAAGAGGCCGGCAGTGATGCCCGCCCAGCAGCGCCACCGCCAGTAGGGCGAGAGCCGGGCGGAGGCGAGACCGCGGCGGGACGCCCGGGGGCGGGGAGGGGGCAGCCCCGCCCGGGGCCGGGGGCGGGCCGGGGGCATGGCCCGGCCCGGCATGGGGAGAGGGAGGCCGCGGAACGGGGGTTTAGGGAACGAAAGGGAGAGCGGGAGAGGGTGCAGGACACTGGGAGAGGGAGAGGAGGAACAGGACAAGGGACACAGAGGGTCTGTGGACTGGCTGCTCTTGTGCTGCTCTTCTGCTGCTGCCGCTGCTGCCGCTGCCGCTAAAGCGCTGAGAGCGTTTGTCCGCGTGTCCGTGTGTCCGGTGCCCGTGTGTCCGTTCCCCCCGCGCGCCCCACGGCCGAGCCCCGCGCGCCCCGGGGCAGCACGAGCCACTCCGCTGCGGGGCCGAAGCGGAGTCCCGGAGCATCTCTTCCTCCCGCAGCCACGCCAAACCCGCTCGGCCATTGGGAACATTTTCCCACACGTTTCCCTTTGAAGGGCTCATCTCTACCCCCATTTCCAAGGAATCTCCCTGGGGTTTTGGCACCTGCAGCGATTGGGCTTCAAACTGCAAGAAAGACATTGAGGGGCTGGAGCATGTCCAGGGATGGGAATGGAGCTGGGGAAGGGTCTGGAGAACTTCTGAGGGGCAGCTGAGGGATCTGAGGGGGCTGAGTCTGGAGAAAAGGAGGCTCAGGGGGGACCTGGCTCTCTCCAAGTCCCTGACAGGAGGGGGCAGCCAGGAGGGGTGGAGCTCTGCTCCCGAGGGAAAGGACGAGAGGAAATGGCCTCGGGGGACGTTTGGGGTGGATAGTGGGGCAGTTCCCATCCTCCATGTCTCGACAGAGCGGGGGCTGGGGCACAGCCTGGGGACACGGGGTTGGTGACGCTGGGCTGGGGACACGGGGGAGGGCGCAGGAAGCCAAAGCCCCGCTGAGCGCTGGCGCTGGGCTGGCACGGGGTGAGCCGGCAGCAGGGTCCCACAGCCCTGGGGGACTCACTCTGACGGCCCGGGGAGGGGCACCGAGAGGCGGGGGCTTTGTCTCCAGAGGAAGGAAAAGCAGGATACGGGGCCGGTGCCCACAGGAGAAAGAACAAGGAGCTGCAGCCCGAGCTACTGCAAGGGAAGAAACCTCTTCACTCCCTGAAAGGGTGAAAATAAATCATCAAGGTTTTGATCGTGGTCTCTAGAAATGAGACTCAATAAAATATTATTAAAGATCACTCCTCCTCCTCCTCCTCCATCCCTTCTCCTGTTTCCCCCGGGCCCACCGCCCACCCTTGCCCGCCCCGCCCCTTTTCCCAGCGCCGTCTAATCTCGCAGGAGGAACCGGGATGGAACCGGTGCAGATGGGGCTGGGGCAACGCTGGTCTCTGGGCCCGGCCTGGGCGCCCCCCTCGCGCCCCCTCCCCAAATTCCCCTGGCGGGGGGCGCTGGCGGCGGTCGCAGGTGGGATCCGGGTGGGGAGCGCTGGGCGCTGCGGGTCTGCCTGGCAACTGAGGAGTCATCAGCGCTGCGCCCTCTGATTGGCTGAATGTTGTCCAGCGCTATCGAGGATTGGCTCCTTCTTCTGCGGCTTTTTTAGGGGGACTTTTTCTGTGGGGTTTGGGGATCGTTGGGGACTTTGGGGCGTCTCAGGGGATGTCCTGGTGCCTTTTGGGGTTCGCTGGGTGCCGTTTTGGGGTGAAGGTGGCTCCTAAAGACTCCCCAGAGTGGGGTGACACGAAGGGAACACACGGGGCTCCCCATTCCCGATCCATCCCGGGGCCGGTTCTACCCCCTCCAATCTCGGCCCCTCCACAGGATCCCCCCAAGTCCCTTCGCACTGTCTCCAATGAACGGGACCGGGGCAAACTGGGAAGCTTTATTGGGAGCACTGGGAGCAGTCGGGCGGGGCAGAGTGACAGCGGGGCTGGGGGGGACACACGACCCCCCCAAAATCAGAGCGGGGGGTCCCGGCCGGGCCCGAGGCCACGGGGAGGGGCTGCGGCCGCCGGTGGCTCAGGAGCTATGTGGGCAGAGAAAAGGGGGTGACACCAGGCTGGGGGGCCCCTGGGGGAGCACACAACTCCGGGGGAGGGGAGACACGACCCCGGACCCTCCCTCACCTTCTTGCGCAGGTAGAAGCCGAGCCCCAGGTCGAGGAAGACGAAGCCCAACATGAAGCCCCCGATTCCCGTCAGCATCTTGCTGCAGGCGGCATCGGGCGGCATCTCTGCGGCGTCTGCAGGGGTAAGGACCCCCCAAATCCTCTCACCGACACCCTCAGGACCCTTCAAACACTCTCCCAGTTGCCCCCAGCCCACCCAGGACCCCCTGAAACCTCCTCCCAATCCCTTCCCTGCCTCCCCAGGACTCACCAAGACCCCTCCCAGTCTCTTCCCAGCACAATCAACCTCATCCCAACCCCCGCTTTTCCAGCCCCGATCTCCTTCCAGCCCCTCCAGGCTCACTCAAATTCCTCCCAGTTACACCCAGCACCCCCAAACCCCCTCCCAGTGCCCACCAGGACCCGCAAAACCCCATGCTACCCTCCCCAACGTCCTTTAAACCACTTCTCAGCCCCTCCAGACCCCCCTCCCAGTTTAAACCAGGCTCTCTCAAACTCCCTCCCAGTTACTCCCAGAACACCCCAATCCCCCTCCCAGTCTCCCAGTGCCTCCCCCCCACCCCCTCCCCGGTGCTGTGGGGGCCGGGCCGTACCCCAGTGCCGGCTCAGGGGCTGCTCCAGGCTGACGTGCTCCACCTGGCAGCTGGAGCTGACCCCGCGCCGGGGGGAGTTTCCAGCAGCACCAGGAGCTGGTGGGTCCAGTCCCCACTGGGGACGATGTCGGTGGCCACCACGTGCCCCGAGAGCTCCTGCTGGCCCTGGAACCACTGAGCTGCACCCGCGCAGGGTAGAAATCCATCACGGAGAAGAGCAGGCGGCCGGGGCTGGAGAGAGCTGCCCCTGCGGCTGCGGGCAGCTGCCGGGCACAGCTGCCAGGCAAGGCACGCCTGGCTTGGGGCTCAGCCAGCTCTCCGCCCGTCCCTTGTGCCACTGCACAGGACCCAGGGAGCCCGAGGGAGCCGCCTGCCCGGCATCCCAGCTCTGGCCGCGGAGCCGAACGGGCGCCGTGCAGGGAGCGTCTCTATGCTGCGGGCTCTGTGCCTGAGCGCTGCTCCGCGCTCCGAGCCCCAGAGGCGCGGCTGCTCTCACCTTCCTGCACCGCTTCTCCCTTGCGCAGGGGAGGCCACTGAGCGCCAGGAAGATGGAGTGGCCGATTGAAGAGCTGCAAAAGGTGAGAAGGGTTTGGAGGGACTGGGGAGGCTGTGGGTGTGCTGAGGCTCTGGTGGGGCTGAGGGCACGCTGGAAGTGACTCAGTGTTGCCTTTGCTTCCTAGATCTCCGTCTGCTCGACGTTTCCAGAAGGGCTGCTCTGCGCGGGACCAAGCGACCGAGCAGGAGCGGGGGGAAATGGGCCGGCCGGGTTCCCTCTGTATCTCGTCCTGCCCCTCTTTGTATCTGGTTATCACTGCGCCTGCATCTAGTTATGTCTCTGTCTGTCCGGAGTTCTATTTCGGTATGTACAGAGTTGGAGAGCTCTACAGTTCTGTGTCTTTAGTTACAAGGGTATGGAAGTGTCCATGGGTCCTTTGGTAATCACACAGTTCTGTATCGCTTCCCGCTGTGTGGAGCCATTTCTATACAGAAGTCAGTATATTTACACACCACAGATTGTTGTGTTTTTCTGTGGATCAGTTTCTGTGTAAACCTGCATTGCGTTGTGCAGTTTTATCGATGTATGAATTTCTGTGTAAAGCTGCGTGGCCTTGTAGAGTTTGGTTCAGGCTCCGTGGGTGTTGAGAGAGTGCGACGGATGTTTGGGTCTTTCTCTCCATACGTGTCTCTGTACAGGCGCCACTGTGTGACCTGTGAGACATTTGACTGTAAACAGAAAGTAATCTTTGTATCTTTCCATATGGTCAGCAGAGGTGGAACAATCTGCAGGAAGCTTGTAACAGAACCTGTTAATTGTATATAAGCAGCATGGGTAGAGTGAGCTGTAATAAATTTCCTTTTCCAACTCCAGCTGGCTCGGGTGCATTTCTCTCTGGGCAGCGGCACTGCAGCAATGTGCAATCAGTGAAAGTCTGCAACTGGAATGGGTGTTGATTTGTGTCATTCGGAGCAATGAGCAGATGCCCGCTTTAGGATCCAGGAGGATTTTGGCAAGGAGTGGTGACAGGGGCTGAGGGAGGACAGGCAGGCGTGCCCGCCGATCCCCCAGTTGTGTAAAGGCGGGGCAAGGGACCGTAAAAGGGTTTGGGGAGGCGGCGGAGCCACACGTTCAGGGAGAACGCGCTGCAAGGGCCTGCTGAGGTGTCTTGGCTTGAAAGACAGGTGTCTGTCAAGGAAGGCAGGAGCCTCCCCTGAAACGGAAAATGCAGCCCCCTTCCCTCCGAATTATTATAATTTTGAAATTAAGGAGCTTTCAGGCAAGGATATGAGGGATAGGAATAACAGTTCTTTAATTATATACATATATATGTATAACAACCCAAACAAACAACAATAACTGTGGCAGTAACAGCAAACAGAGCCACAAACCCAGTGCTGGCCTTCTCGGCTGTCGGGCACTTTCCCCCTTGGTGCAGTTACAGTCACAGCCTGCAGGGGCGCTGCTGGCTCCCGGTGAGCAGGGCGGGTGCGATGGTTCCCCCGCGGCTGCAGGGGGCGCCCCGGAGCGAGCTCGGGGAACACACGGCAATGGCGGCCTGGGCTCCCGGGAAGGGATGGAGAAAAAGCTTCACAAACCCCCTGGGCAGCCAAGCCCGGTGCCCGGCCGGACCCTCGGGAGCAGCAGGCTGGAACAGCAGGGGCGAGCACCAGTCCCGGGTGGCAGGCGAGATGTATCAAACTGCGGAGCTGCAGCACGGACCCCAGGAGGTTTCGGCTGGCAGAGCGTGTGAGCTGCGATGTAGCAACGGCTCCAAGCAGCGGTGGAGCAGAGCAGCAGTGGCCCAGCTCCCAGCAGGGCAGGGAAAAGCAGGCTTGGGAATCCCGACGGTTCTCCCGTAGAAAGAAAGCAGCCGAAAAAGCAGAAGCTTTGAAGTGCTGACAAAGACCGTCCACTACGATGGCAGGCAGCTCCCTGTCTGCTCGCTGAGAACACCAGCCAGGCCCTGGGTGTACCCAACCCCCAGTTGACAAAAAGGTAGCCAGTTGGACCCCACCCCTGTGGCCAGGTCTTTTGTTTCTCTTAAGCACTCAGTAATTTGTTGCCCTGGCGACATATATGAGGAAAATTCTTTAAGCGAAAAAGAAAACAGGATAACTCCTAAACCCCAGCATGAGGAAAGCTCCAATTGCCACCAGGAAAGTGGGCAAAGGAAAGAAAGCCTCAGTCCAAGAGGGCATCTCACCTCTTTTGGGACACCCCAAACCAAAGCGGTGTATGCTTCTAGGCCTATCTCGTGTCCCGTTATTCGGTGTTGAGCATGGTGAAATCACCTGCCCATCAAGAGCCACCCTTGAGTTTTAGCCTTGGCAAAGGGCCTGGGAGAGTGTTTGGGGGATCCTCGGGGGCAGGGAGCAATTGGGATGGGGTTTGTGCAGTACTGGAGGGGATGAGAGTGGGTTTGGCATGTGCTGGAGGGAGGTTTAACGGGCTTTGGGATAGACCCCGAGGATTTCCCCTGGGGAAAAATGAGAGGGGCTTGAAGGGTCCTGATGACTCTCTGGGAGGTTTCTGACAGGTTTGACCCCTGCGGAACCCCCAGAGATGCCACCGGATGCCGCCCGCATCAAGATGCTGACGGGGATCAGGAGTTTCATGTTGGGCTTCGTCTTCCTGGACCTGGAGCTTGGCTTCTACCTGCGCAAGAAGGTGAAGAGGGGTCCCCGGGCTTCGCGTCCCTACTCACCCCCAGAGAGCGTGTGCTCTGCCTGGTCCCTTCCAGCCCGGTGTCACCCCCTTTTCTCTGCCCACAAAGCTCCTGAGCCGCCGGAGGCCGCAGCCCCTCCCCGTGGCCTCGGGCCCGACCAGGACCCCCCGCTCTGTCCCCGCGCTGATTTTGGGGGGGTCGTGTGTCCCCCCCGGCCCTGCTGTCACTCTGCCCCCGCCCGGCTGCTCCCAGTGTTCCCAATAAAGCTTCCCAGTTCGCCCCGGCCCCAATTACTGGGGGGCAGTGTGGGGGGAACTTGGGGGGACCCCGCGAGGAGCCGTCATTGGGGGGGGGAGGGGGGACAGAACCGGCCCCGGGATGGATGGGAAATGGAGACCCCCGTGTGTCCCCCTCGTGTCACCCCGATCTCGTGAGTCCTTGGGAGTCATCTGCACCCCAAAGCGACACCCAGAGAACCCCAAAGGGCTCCAGAACCCCCCTAAGCCGCCCTGGAACTCCCAAGGGCCCCCAAACCCCACAGAAAAATGACCGACAAAAAGCTGCGCAAAAAAGGAGCCAATCAAAGAAGGCGCTAAGTAGAATTCAGCCAATCAGAGCATGCGCTGCTGATGACTCACCAGTTGCCAGGCAGATCCGCAGCACCCAGCGCCCCCTACCCGGACCCCACATGCGCCTCCCGCCAGGGGAATTTGGGGAGGGGGCGCGTGGGGGGCACCCAGGCCGGGCCCAGAGCCCAGCGCTGCCCCAGCCCGACCTGCCCCGGCTCCATCCCGGCTCCTCCCGCGGGATGCGACCGCGATGGGAAAAGGGGGCCCAAGGGTGGGCGCTGGGCCCGGGGGGAGCAGGAGAAGGGATGGAGGAGGAGAAGGAGGGGTGAGGAAGGAGAGGGAGAAAGGCTGGAGAGAAGAACAGAAGGAGGCGGGATGAGGAAGGAGGAGGAGCGGGAGGAGCGATGGAGGAGGAGGTGGGGGAGGAGGAGCGAGAGGAAGAGGAGGGAGAGAGGAAGAGGAGGAGGAAGAAGAGGAAAAGCAGCAGGGGAAGTGCGGGATCGCCGCCCGCTCTGTCCGCCGCGGCCCCGAGAGCATCCCGCAGGTGAGCGGGGAGGGAGAGCGCGCCCCAAATCTCTCGAGGGGTCCCCGAGCCGCGTTTTTTCTTGGGGGGAGTTTGGAGCTCGCAGCTTCCGGAATGGAGCCCTAAATCTGTTTGTGGGTCCCTGGGAGGGTTTCATTTTGGGGGGTAGGAGCGATGTTTGGATCCTGCAGGACCCCAAGGCTAAGCTGCAAATGCCCCTTCGGGAGATATTTTAGGGGCTCTGTCCCGGTGCCGGGGTGGAAGGGGGACATCGGTCTTGGGGCCTCCCAGGGAGAGCGGTGGAGAGGAAAGCCGGGAGCCCCATGGTGGGGAGAGGGGCGATCCCGGAGCTGGGGGACCCGCGGCAGCCCGCAGAGGGGGGGAGCCTGGATAAGGGGGGACCCCTGGGATCGCTGGAAGCCCGGAGCAGAGAATCAGGGGAGAGGGGACCCATGGGACCCCCAAAACCTCCCGGATCATCCCTGAGCGGGACCTTGGAGAGGGGAGAACCCCAGGAGCCTCGGCACCCCAATGAGACTAGAGAAAGGAGGGCCCCAGAAACTCAAAGTGGAGAGATCAGAGAGGGGCAACTGCTGGGAGGGGGTTTTGGGCTGAATCGTGGTGGTTTGGCATTTTTATGGACACAAAACCCCCGGAGACTTCCAGAGATGGACGTGGGCAGGAGGAAGCCCCAGCCTGAGGCGCTCAGCCCTTGTTTCTCCCCCAAACCAGGATTTGTCATTCCCAATCCTTGGCCGGATGGAGGAGGAGGAAAAGCCCCGGAGATCCCGCACGAGGAGGAGCTGCAAACGCAGCCCACAGAGATCCAAGGAGGAACGAGCCCCCCTGTGCCAGGAAGGCGGCCGGAGATCCAGCCGGAGCTCAGAGCTGGGGGAGAATCCTCAGGGCAGGGAGAAGCCTCACAAGTGCTTGGAATGTGGGAAGGGCTTCAGGTGGAGCTCCAACCTGAGCCGGCACCAGAGGATTCACACTGGGGAAAAGCCCTACGAGTATGGGGAATGTGGGAAGAGCTTCAGAGACAGGTCCAAGCTGCTGGAACACCAGAGCACTCACACTGGGGAATGGCCCCACAAATGCTTGGAATGTGGGAAGGGCTTCAGCTACGAATGCCAGCTGAGGGCACTTCATGTGATCCACGCTGGAGAAAAGCCCTATGAGTGTGGGAAGAGCTTCAGCTCCAGCCTGATCCAGCACTGGCGCATCCACACCGGGGAGAGGCCGTATGAGTGTCCCAAGTGTGGGAAGAGCTTCTCACAGAGCTCTCACTTGACCCAGCACCGACGGAGGCACCACTAAGGGAAGCCCTGCGAGTGCCCCGAGTGCAGGAAGAGCTTCGTGCGCTGCCCCAGCTCCATCCCCCGTGGGAGGATCGGCATTGGATGATCCCCAGTGACCCCCGTTGGGCAGAGCCCTGGTGACCCCTATTCCAGGTGATCCCTGTTGGGTGGGGGGAAGTTGTTGGAGAGATTTCTTTGCCTTCTCCTTGTGCTGCTGTGATTTGGTTGGTAATAAATTCCCTCCCTGTGTCCAGGCTGGGTCTCTTATGCCCGTACTGGTGCTCAGGGCAGGATCTCTCCTGGTCCTTCTCTCAGCTCCTGGGCCTCTCCTTGTATTTCCTGTCCCTGTGCAGTTGCAGAGGGCAGGGACAGAGAAGTTCTGGTGGCTCCCAGCATCCAGGCAGGTCCAGCCCAGTCCCGGGGATTGCGAGGGGCTTGTGGGAGTCCCCTGTTTATGCGACATCCCTGCTGGAGGAGGTAGAACTGGAAGGAGCGAGGCATGGGAAGAAGGTGTTGTTAAGGGTCTTCTTTTACTTCTCATTATCCTGCTCCGAATTTGTTAGCCATAAATTCAATTCATATCTCGAATATTGAGTCCGTTTTGCCCGTGACAGTGTTTGATGAGGCATCTGTCTTGGTCCTTACCTCAACTCAAGAGCCCTTGGTTAAATTTTCTGTCTGCTGTCCGGCTGTGGAGGGCAGTGAGAGAGCGGCTTTGGGGGGTGACATGGGGCCAGCATCACCCCGCTCCAATGGGACATGTCCTTGTGTGGCCCTGTGCTGCGGTGCCACTGTTTCTGTTGCTTTTGTCTTTCTTATGTATTTATCTTTTGCATTAAATGCTTGTGAAGTGCCCCTTTGTGTTCCCTCGGCTCCGGCAGCCCGGTCCCTTGCCCTGCTCCCCCTCCCACGTTTCATCCCGGCTGGCAGAGCCTTGGAGCTGCCGTGGGCCTACCCCGGGGGCTGCGCCCCGAGCCGGGGCCCCTTCCCAGTGCTCCCAGTCTGCCCACCCAGCCTCGAGCAACCAGCAAGGGCTGCAGCTGGGGCGGCAGAGAGGCGCTGCTGGGGGGTCCCTCCTGACTGTGGTTTGGTTGGTTCTTCTCAACGTGGGGAAAACAATTTGGGGAGTTTTCTGCCAGAAATCTCTCCCCTCGTGCACTCAGCCAAAAGGGTTTCGGGCGGTTTTCCCTTTTGGGGGAGAACTTTGAGCAGCGGAGAGCTTTGTGTCTCTTTTCCGATAAATACCGGCTCGGGCCGGGCCCGTTCCAGGGCTGCTCCTCATCTCCGGCTTTCCCCTCACACAGCCCGGGGGGCCCTGAGAGCGCTGGGCGAGGCTGGGCCGTGTGCAGAGCCCGCCCCTCGCTGCGATTGGCCGATGCTGCCGTCACTCCTGGTTCTCGCGCGCCGATTGGTCGGAGCGGGGACAAGCCCGGCCCCGGGGCCGCCCCCAGGGCGCCCCTGGCGCAGCAGAGCCGCCATTGGCGGAGCGTCTGTGCGGGCCCGGGAGCGGCGGCAGCGGCCGGAGCCCGGTGAGGCGGCGGCGGAGCTCGGAGGCGGCCCCAGCGCAGGTGGGAGCCGCGCTCGGTTGTGCCGGGGCTCGGGGCTCGCTGCGGGCGGAGGGGGCGGCGGGGGGCTCTGGCGGGTTCGTTGTGCCGTGTCCGCGCCGTGTTGCCCCTGGCCTGAGGGCGCTGCGGGAGCGGCTGCCCGCGGTCTCCTTCCCGCTGCTGCCTCGGCAGGAGCCGGTGCCGGAGCAGCGCTGGCTCGTCCCGGTTCCTGTCGGTAGCACAGAGGCGGCTGCCCCGTCCCCGGGACTGTGCGGGAAAGTTCACGTGGCCAGAGATTTCTGTCCCCAGAGGAGACGGAGAAGTCCTGTGAAGGGAACTTTATTCATGGCCAAAGGGAGAGGCCGTGGGGCATTGCCCATGGGGTCTCTCCAGTTGCTGGACGACGCAGCCTTATGGATGCTGAAAAAGCCTCAACACAGAATTTCTTCACCTCCTTGCAGTAGTTTGTGAGAGTTCTGTCTTTCCCATGCAGATTACTTTAAACAAGATTACAATATTGTAAACTTCTTGCACCTGTGGGTTGTTTTGAAGTATTGTTATGGCTTTAACTCGACAAATCTTTGGGAATGGGTGTCTTACAACTTGACCTATCCCCTCAAGGGCTGGATGGCCAAAAGACCATTTACCTTATGCCATTTAACACACTCTTGCGAACTAACATATAAGAGCCTTTAGAAAAATTATTAAATCGCTTCCATTTATCCCTGAGCCTGGACTCTGTGTCGTTTCTCTACTCGGCCATGGTGAGAACAGCAACACCGCCTCCTTTTTATCCTAATTTCGCCGGCCGCATCTCCGTGTCCCTTTCCCCATTGGCTGAGGTACTTGGAAGGTTCAGACTTCCCCATCCGCCTCCTGTGTCTTCCCCTTTAATATGCACCCCCACATTGTATAACATCCGATATTCATGGCTCTGTGAAGTCTTTGTTCTTCTTCTGGAAGTTCAGGAATTTAGCAGGAGCTTGGCTGAGGAGCTGTCTGTGTCAATTAGTAACATTTTCTAAAATTGATGGTTTCTCCCATAACTTCCTCATCTCCAAGTCCCTGGCCCTATCTCCAATGGGATACACACCATCTGTTTGTAAGAACACGTTAATTTTTTTCCTTTCAATCCTTCCCCTTCTTATTTTCTCAGTACTTCTCTTTACAAACTTTAAAAATGCCTTAATCTCTTGTTCCTGGGCCTTCTTTGGTTTTGGGATTATTCTGTGACCTCATTCTGTGTCCTTTTGTAGCTGTTTCTGGCTCAGGAGGCCTGGCTGCCACCTGCATCCCCTTGATCCCCTGCTGAATGAGCTGCACTCAGCAAGGTGTGGTGCATGGTAAAAAGATGAGAGTTGCTGTAGCAGCTGAGAGGAGAAACAGCATTCATTTAACCCATGGTGTGCCAGGGAACCACGAAAATGTGTCCCATGCCCGTCCTTTCCACGTTTGGACTGGTACCTGAGCTGCTTTCTTATTTCCTTTGTTACCTGTTTCAGCACTTTTCCATTGTCATCTCTTTGCCAAGAGCAGTTTGAGTCATTTAATTTTCCACAACCTCCTCGTCCTTCTGCTAAAAGAGAATCTGATCCCATCCCAGGGTGAAATGTCGTGTTCCTCACCAGAGTGGATTGGTCAGTGAGAAGGTCAGGAGCCGGAGCTGTCTGGTTGGTTATTATTTGGAGGACAGCTTGTAATCTACTGATGCCATTGAAATGATGAATGGGTTCTTAGGCACCTGGTCTGAATTTGTTTGGGTTCCCAGGGGCTGCTGCATGGTATTGTAGGATTTGTTCTGGTGGCTGTTCATCTTTTCCCCATTTTTGGGCGCTCCCTCCAGCCAGGGGTGCATCAATTGACGGCTTTTCTCTGATTAAATCGTCACATCCTTGGATTCCCAACTGATTTCACTGAATTTGTGGCAGCAAACCCACACCAGTGGTCAAATACACCCTGTATAAAATAGATAGTGCCAGCACATGTTGGAGTGAGGAGAGGGATGATTCCCCCCCGCTTTTTTGAGTGGAGTTCTCACAACATTCTCCATTTGCTGTTTTCCTTTGCAGCTTAACCAATTTCTGTTTCAGAGTCAGAGATCCTCAGTGTGGGCTCTGCCTTCAGCGATGCAAATTCCGTCTGTGCAAGGAGGCAGAGCTTGAGGTGAGGGGCAGAGGGAATGAGCCCAATTCCTCCCGAAGGCAAGGAGACCCTGGGACATTGTCCATACTTCCCCCAGCAGTGTTAATTTGCATTTCCACATGGAAATTCCTTCCTCTCCTGGCTGCCTGGAATGAAGCTTCTCTTCCAGGGCAGCCATCAGGTGACTCGTGTGGCCCTCCAAAAACTGCGCTTTTTTCGTTGTGGTTTTTTTTTTTTAACCAATATTCTATGGACTGTTTATGAGTTAATGGGTCACTTTTAAAGCTCTTCCAGTTTTGCAAAATGCAACCCAGAGGTGAACATCTGAAAACACATTCCAAAATTCCGACATGACTAACAACCAGGAACACACATACAGAAACAAACCCCAAAGCGATACAGATTTTCTGTGCTTCTCCTCTTTGGAATAAAACTTGACTCTCACACCCCTGCCCCAAACCCAACTGACATTATCAAAGTAGGATTATTAAGAAAAAACATTCTAATGGTGTAATCTTGCCACTGAAACTGCGGGAAGAACAAAAACTCTCCAACAACCTCTAGTTGTGAGAATCACAGTGCTGGAGAATCACGGCATTACTTTACTCTGGCCAGGATGTGCAACAGAAATCATTTCATGCACACATAGCCTGAGTGCACAGAGAAAATCATTCCATGGCACACGAGTTTTACTAGATTTTTCCTCAACTTTGTGCAGTCTAAACCCATAGAAATCTGTTGGTTTAATGTTCATTGGTTCCAAATTGGGTAGTTCTTAGTAACTGGTTTCCTATTGCACCCGGATTCCTTGGCCTCTGATGTTCATTAGGTCCACACTCCTTGATTTCCTTATCAGCCTTTTCCAGACCAGATGTCTCCAGCTGCGCTGGGGGCAGTGTGTGGGGTAGATGTTCCTTGATGTTTGCAAAGAGCAAAGATGGTCGTTGATATTTTGTTGATGGTCGTTCTGGTTTTGGGTATCTTTTGGGCTATTCCTGGTCTGTTGAGATGTTAGGCTCATGTCTGTTGAGTGGTGTAACATCCCTTAACAAACACCTTAAAATTCCTTTCCTGAAGGCAGAGGCAAAGCAAGCCTGAGTAGAGAAATAAAATTTTACAAAATTCTAAACGTGGTCTATTTTCCAGCAATCTGATCCCAGGCAGCCCAGTGTGTGAGTCTAAGGGAGAGCCAGAGTGGAATTCTCTCGTTGTCTTCCGCAGCAGCTGTGGCGAGTGCAGGCACAGAAAGCACTGAAGCTCAAGCAGTGAGAGCGAGGCTCGGCCCCCAGTGCCTGGAGATGCCAGAGGAGGGTGCCCAGGCAGACTATTTGAGCAGAGGATCTGTGGGCAGGCCCAGGGGCTTCCCCCGCTGTGGAGCCCTGGCTGCTGCTGCGGCCCCTTCTGTGCAGGGTCAGTCGCAGCGTGCCTTGGTCCTCCTGCAGCCGGGAAGTGCAAATCTCCAGGGCTTCAGAGCCCTTGAGGCGAGGGTGAGGGGTCCCCCCGTGCTGAGCTGTGCTGGCGGCTGTTTCTGTGCTCAGTGACACTTGCAATGGGCCACGCCACTTGGCCACCAGTGGTGCTGCTTTGCACTCCTTAGGCGGGGCCCGACTGGGTCCTGCTTGGATGTTGTGGACAGCAAAGTGCCAAGGCAGGGTCTGTGCCAGCCGAGCTTCCTGTGGAAGAGATTTCACAAGTGACAGGATTGTGGCCACAGACTGCTTTAAACAGACATCCCTTATTTCCACCCCCCCGCCAGGTGGAAAATTAGCAGGGTGAGGAATTGGAAACATCCGTTCAAGGGGAGATAATTGAGTATCTGCCCTGGCTCTGGCTCTTCTTCTTGTCAAAGCCAATGGCAGAAGCCATACCTGTGGCATCTTGGTTTCTGTCACCAGCTTCTGAAGGTGTTTCTTTATTTCCCCATTCATTCTTTCTACCAGACCCAAACTCTGGGGGTGCCAGGGCGTTTGGAGGTGCCACTGTGTTCCTAAAGCAGCCACAACGGCCTGAAGGATCTTTCCTCTAAAATGAGTTCCCCTGTCTGAGTCTGTTGCTTCCACAATCTCATATCTCGGAATTTTTTGTTCCAAACACACCTTTACTAACTGATGCAGGGATTGCTGAAGCAGTCGGAAATGCTTCTGCCGCCCTGTGAGCTGACGTGCTGTTAGCAGAAGATATTGCAGCCTTCCTGCTCAGGGCATTTCAGTCCCAGGCTCTTACAAGCACACACAGCTCGGCCCTTTGAGCTGAGCATGCGGGCGGTGACCTGTGCTTTGTCTCATTCCCTTTCCTTCATACCAGCGTGTCTTGTAACTCTTTTCCCTTCTGCTGCCCTTGAAGAGCCATCCATAAACACATTTTCTCCCTCAGGCCAGGGAATGCCTGGTAAATCTCTCCTAGGCCGGCTCTGGAGCTCTGTCACTTGAATGCATTCATGGGTTTCTTCCCAGCCTCCCTGTCCAGGGCTGTTCAAACAGGAGGCTGGGTTAAACCCTTCCCCTGTCCTCAACTCTAAATCCTCCTGTGCCATCCAACAAGTTTCATACTGCAATAACTGAGCACTGCTCATCCATTTAGAGGCTCCTTTGGTTACCAAAGCTTTAACTTGATGCCAGACTTGAACAATAAGAGATTCTGCTGCTGTCAGTTTTCAGGCCTCAGTTCCCATTAAAGCCGGGGCTGCACCGTTCTGCAGGCCATGAGGCCACTCCCTGGCCACTGGGTTAAACATTTTAGCACAGGAGTTCCTTTGGCATGGCCCTGTTTACCATCCACATGCAATTCAGATTATTTTTCCCTCTCTGGGAGGGCCAGGGCAGGAGGCTCAGTTAATCTGCTTTTTGACACTTGAATATTCTCCTTTACTTCTGGTGTGCATGATCTGGTTTCTTGAGTGGCAGGAGAAGAGTTTTGTAGGGAGAAATCCCTGGCTCCAAAAGCCCTGCCTTTAGCAGGGACTCAGTAACAGGCTGTAACCCCTTCCTTGCCTCCCTGGGAACAGGGTATTGTTTTTAGATACCGCTTGTCCTGATTGCTTCAAAGGGATGTGGAGAGGCTCCATATCTAATTTTCCCTATTTCCCTGGGGCTGCCCACACTTGTGGGTTCACTTCAGCAGGGGCCTTGCTAGACATTTGACACAAAGGTTGTTGGAACCCAAGGCATGCCTCTGGCTGCCCTGGGAGCTCAGGAGCCCCGGCACGGGGGTCCTGGACCCTGGCAAAAAGCCCAGAATGACACCGTTCTTGATTTTAGTCCATGGGAAAGGTTGCCGACGCAGCGCGAAGTAATGCAAAACAAGAGAAGTTAAAAATGAGTAGTAGTTTAGTATTTTCCAAGGTAAAAAGTAGATTTTAGGATTTCTAATATGAGGATGAAGGGTCTAAGATGGAGGATTTTGGGCGTTGCCCTGTTCTTCTTCTCCTTCTCCTCCATCTTCTCTCTTTGTGTTGGCATAAAATGATTGGTAGAATGAAAAAGAGGTAGAAATTGCATGTCTAGAATAGGTGCAAATTAATTGGCATAGAATAGTGAATAATAAATATGTTGTGAAGAATGGTTGGATCATGAAAGGGGTACAAAAAGGACGGGACAGCTCAGGACTGGGCAGTTCCCGCTCGGACTTGGCTGGCATCAGATGTGTGGCCGGAGCTGAGAGCTAGCTAGAGATAAGGAGAAATAAACAACCTGAAACAACGTCTTGCAGGCTTTTCTCATCTGTTCGGGCTCAGGGTAACGTGTCCCAGAGGTGAAGATAAGAACCAGCATTTGTGTGGAGTACCTAACTCCTGCAAAGGTAACACAGCATTAGCCTCTGTATCTCATTTTGCAGTATTAATTTGCATTCCCACTTTAGCCACCAGTAAATTACAATCACAATTAGGAGCAAACAGAAATTGATGCATTTCCAATCTATCCCCCACATCTATTAATAGTGGTTGAATAAGACACACCTGCTCATCTTTCCCACTTATTCCCTGAATAATCAAAAAACTTCTTGACAATTTCCTCCCCTTAGGGCTCAGATTGAGAGTGGATGGAGAGGCCCCTGTGTCTATCAGGAAAGGGCTCCTCTCGATCCAGACACCCCCCTGAATGTTCTCAAGGGCTCTGGTGCGGTGGGTCCCTGGTGTGCTGGGAGCTCTGGCAGCCCTAACAATCCCTGTCCATCAGCGGGTGGACTTCCTCCTGCTGAGGGTGCTCGTGTGTCTGCTTGCAGTGTCCTTGTGCCCTGCAGATGGAACCCTGATTCCTTGGCAGGGGCTGTTTGGGTCGGCTCTCCCCTGCCGAGGAGGGCAATGCCTGTGCCAGGTGCTTGTGGCCGAGCCCGTCCCCAGGGTCCTGGGGCCCCCTTGGGCCCTGTGGTTCATCCCTCAGGGGCTGTAGAAACTCTGCCATGGCCTTTGCCTTCACCTTGGCCTTTTCCTCATCCCTTCTTGCATTCACCTGCTGTGCCCTTGTGACCAAGTGCTCCAGGGGCTTCTTCTGCCTCTGCTGCAGCCCCCTCACTGCCTGTGGGTGCTCATCCTGTGACAGCTGCTGAGCTTTCTGCAAAATCATTGTTTTTTCAGTGACCCAAACAAGATGGATAAAATCCTGGTCCTTCCACATCCCGCAGCCTCATGGGGGCCGGGGGCCACTGCCGGCCCTGCCCGGGGGGTGTTGGAGTCAGGCAGTGCCTGGAGCTGAGCCCCGGCTGCCCCACAGCCCCAGCCTGGCCCCGCAGCTCCCCACAGGCCCCCAGCCTGTGCTGCCCTGTCCTGTTGCTCCCCACCGCAGAGAAACCCCCTGAAATCATAAACTTCTTTTTGTTTCCTGTCCTGGAAACCGAGGATACAAAAGATCTGGATCAGCTGGCAAATTTTGAGGATAAGACGGTTTCTGAAAAACATCCCACTCCTCACTTACTTCTCTTTCTGTTCTTTTCCATCCTCCTTTTTCTTTCTTACCACATAGATTCCTCCTGCTGCTGTTTGCCTTAAACATATTGCTGCACACTCCCTTCAACCAATCCTTTCCCAGCACACCAACACCATCTGTCCCCTATAGCTGGGACCCCTTCTCGACTTCCCTTTTTACCCTCGCTAGGTGTCCATGTCCTTAATTAGCTCTGGGAAAATGTGTAAACTATCTCAACATTCTCCCCTTTTGTATAGGAAACGATGTCCATGGTTCTGTTAAGGCTTTGTTCTTCTTCTGGAAGTTCAGGAATTTCGCAGGACCTTGGCTGAGCTGCAGTCTGTGTCAATTAGTAACATTTTGTGGAACTGATGGTTTCTCCTGTCACTTGCTTATGTCCAAGTGCCTGGGCCTGTCTCCAGTGGGATTCACAGCATCTGTTTGCAAAGACACATTCCTGTTCTTCATTCCATGGGGGTCCCCCGTTTGCGGGACATCCCCCCTGGAGCAGGGTGTCCCCCGTTGCTGCAGGTGCGGCCCTCAGGCAGCGCTGAGCCAATCAGATGGCGCGGCGCTGGTGACTCAGCAGTTGCCAGGCAGACCCGCAGCGCCCGGCGCTCCCCACCTGGAGCCCACCTGTGCCCCGGCGCCAGCGCCCCCCGCGAGGGGAATCTGGGGAGGTGGGAGTGGGGGAGCGCCAAGGCCGGGCCCCCCCGTGCTGTCCTGACAGAAGCGGCTGCGGCGGGGGCCGAGTGCGGGCAGGAGCGGCCGAGAGCCCAGCGCTGCCCCAGCTCGAGCTGCCCCAGCTGCATCGCTGCTCCTGCTGAGGGATCCGAGAGCTCAGGGGGCAAGAGCGAGCCAGGGGTGGGTGCTGGGCCTGGGGGGAGGAGGAGAAAGGCTGGAGGAGCAGGGTTGAAGAACAAAATGGTCAAAGGATGCAGGTGGGAGCAGAAGGTGGGATTATGCAGGAGAAGGAGTAGTGGGAGGAAGAGGAGTGTGAGGAAGAGTAGGGATACAGGAGGAGGAGTAGGAAGAGGAGGCACCCCAAGGTTCCACCACTCCCTGTATCTGCAGCCTTCCCCCAGCCTCAGGAGCGTTGCCCCCCGGCCCATCAAGCAGGTGACCAGGGAGGGGGATCCCCGATTTTCCCGGGGTGAATCTTGGTGTTTCTGAGGTTTAATGTGCTACTTGTCAGTGCTTTGGTTTTTTTGTGGGGGCTGAATGTTTATATTTTGGAGGGAGTTTTTGCTGAATCTTGATGTTTTGGGAGTTTGGCGGCTGTGTCTTGACGTTTGGGGGACTTTTGGAGTGAATCTTGGTGTTTTGGAGGTTTTTACGGACACAAGATGCCCGGTGATGGACTTGGGCAGGAGGAACCCCAGTCCAAGATGCTCACCCCTTGTTTTGCTCCCCAAACCAGGATTTGTCAATCCTAATCCTTGGCCGGATGGAGGAGGAGGAAAAGCCGCAGACATCCCGCACAAGGAAGGGCTGCAAACGCAGCCCACAGAGATCCAAGGAGGAAAGAGCCCCCCTGTGCCAGGAAGGTGGCTGGAGATCCAGCTGGAGCTCAGAGCTGGTGGAGAAACCTCAGGGTGGGGAGAAGCCCCACAAGTGCTTGGAATGTGGGAAGGGTTTCAGGTGGAGCTCCAAGCTTAGGGAACACCAGAGGATCCACACCGGAGATAGGCCCTACGAGTGTGGGGAATGTGGGAAGAGCTTCAGCCGGAGCTTCAACCTTATGCGGCACCAGATGATCCACACTGGGGAAAAGCCCTATGGATGTGGGGAATGTGGGAAGAGCTTCAGAGAGACCTCCAGCCTGATCCAGCACCAGGTGATCCACACTGGGGAACGACCCTACGAGTGTGGGGAATGTGGGAAGAGCTTCTGCCACAGCTCCAGCCTGATCCATCACCAGAGGATCCACACTGGGGAAAAGCCCTACGAGTGTGGGGAATGTGGGAAGGGCTTTGCCAGCAGCTCCCAGCTGAGAGAGCACCAGGTGATCCACACCGGGGAACGGCCCTATGGGTGTAGGGAATGTGGGAAGAGGTTCAGGCAGAGCTCCAGCCTGAGGGCACACCAGCACATCCACACCGGGGAGAGGCCCTACGAGTGTTCTGAGTGTGGGAAGAGGTTTCAAAGGAGCTCCAATCTCCTCCTACATCAGCGGATTCACACAGATGAGAGGCCCTTCCGCTGCCCCGACTGTGGGAAGGGCTTCAAGCAAAACTCCACCCTCGTCATCCACCGGCGCAGCCACACCGGAGAGAGGCCCTATGAGTGTCCTGAGTGTGGGAAGAGCTTCTCACAGAGCTCTGCATTGACCCAACACCAACGGAGGCACCACTAAGGGAAGCCCTGCTAGTGTCCCGAGTGCGGGAAGAGCTTCGTGCGCTGCTCCAGCTCCATCCCCCGTGGGAGGATCAGCATTGGATGATCCCCAGTGACCCCCGTTGGGCAGAGCCCTGGTGACCCCTGTTCCAGGTGATCCCTGTTGGGTGGGGGGAAGGTGTTGGAGAGATTTCTTTGCCTTCTCCTTGTGCTGCTGTGATTTGGTTGGTAATAAATTCCCTCCCTGTGCTCAGGCTGGGTTTCTTATGCTCGTGCCGGTGCTCGGGGCGGGATCTCTCCCGGTCCTTCTCTCAGCTCCTGGGCCTCTCCTTGTATTTCCTGTCCCTGTGCAGTAGCAGAGGGCAGGGACAGAGAAGTTCTGGTGGCTCCCAGCATCCAGGCAGGTCCAGCCCAGTCCCGGCGATTGCGAGGGGCTTGTGGGGGTTCCCCGTTTGTGGGACATCCCCGCTGGAGGAGGCTGTCCCCCCTTGCTGCAGCCCTAACCCTCAGGCAGTGCTCAGCCAAGCAGAGAATGCCCTCAGCTGGGGCCTCGGTTTTGGGCACACCTGAGCCCCTGGACATCTCCATCCCCTTTTGGGGTGCAGCTGAGCTCCTGGATATCTGGGTCCCCAGTGTTGGGGCTCTATTAGGCTTTCACAGCCTTGTTTTGGTAGCAGGGTTGGTTCAGAGGTGTCTTCTGAGAGAAGGTTCTGGAAGCTTCCTCCGTGTCTGGCAGAGCCAATCCCTGGCAGCTCCAAAGACGGAGGTGCCGGATGCAGGGAGCCCTGGGGATGCAGAGATCCCCCCGCAGCCCCTGGGAAGGAGAGAGGGGTTTTTAAGGGTCTTCTTTTCCTTCTCATTCTCCGGCTCAGAGTTTGTCAGTGTAATCAATTGTAATATCTCTAATTAGAGCCTGTTGTGCCCGTGCTGGTGTTTGCTGAGGGATCTCTCCCGATCCTTATCCCCACCCAGGAACCCTCGGTTCCATTTTCTCTCCCCTGTGCGGCTGCGGGGGGCAGGGACAGAGTGGCTTTGGTGGATGCCTGGCACCGGGCCAGCATCACCCCAGGCCATGGGCACCCCTGAGATCCCGCGTCGCTGGGGACACGTTTCTGGGCACAACTGAGCTCCCACCTGCCCAGCACCCCAAGGTTCCCCCTCCCCAAAAAAACCTCACTTCGGGGCTGCAGCATCCCAAAAGCCCCTCAGCCAATCAAAATCACGGCCAGCGCTGGCCATGGGGCATGTGGCGGCAGCTGGGGCCGTACTGGTGGCACTGGTGCTGCCAGGAGCTCCCCCCACCCCACAGCTGCGGGTGTGGAGCTCTCGGGTGAGCAGGGGGGTGGGACACAATGGAAAAGGAGGGAGAAGGGGAAAAAGGGGTGATGGGACCCCTAAAATGAGTGGGAGGCAGAGGGGACCCTCAAAGGAAGAGCAGGAGGGGGCTGAAGATTGGGGAAGATGAGAAACAGGTGGGAAGGGGTGGGAAAGTGGGGAAAAGGGGAGGATGGGACCCTAAAACTGGGCGAGAGTGCGGTGGGGATTGGGGGGTTGTGAGAAAAAGGGTGAAATGGTGAAAAGAGGGGAATGGGACTCCAAGACTCCTCTGGGGAGCGGCTGGAAATGGTGGGGGAGGGGATGTGAAAGGGGCAGTAGGGGGAGGGGTGGAAAAGAGGAAGTGGGAGCGCAGGCAGGAGGGTCCCATGGCAGCAGTGGGGCACAGCGTGTGTGAAGTGGGGATCCGGGATGGCCCCCAGAGCTTTGGGCTTGGTGGGGGCTGCCGGGGGGGCACCCCCTGACCTGTGTCCAGCACACACAGGGATGTTCCAGGAGATGGTGAAGTCCGAGTGTCACTGCATTAACGGCACTGAGCGGGTGGGGTTCATGCAGCACCGGGAGCAGCAACTGCACTTCGACAGCGATGTGGGGCTGTTTGTGGGGGACACCCTGTATGGGGAGAAACAGGCCCAGTACTGGAACAGCCATGCAGAAAGACTGGGATACAAACGGCCTCTGGCGGACAGGCTCTGCCGGCACAACTACGAGATTGTTGCCCCGTTGCTCGCGGATCGCAGAGGTGAAGGTCGGGCAGAGCGTGTACCCCCTCGGGCCCTGCCCTGGGAATGACATTGGAGCCCCTCAAAACCTCTCTGGGAATCACCGCAGAGTCCTCAGGCCCCCTGGTACCCATCCGCCGGGCCTCTTGTCCTTCCAAGTTCCCCTGAGGTCTCCCAGTCTCTCCCAGTCCATCCCAGTCTCTCCCAGTGCCCCACCGTGTGTCCATCCCAGGCCTGCGTGGATTTGACGCTCCTCGGCCAATCAGAGTGCGCCTCTCTGATGACTCATCAGTTGCCAGGCAGACCCGCAGTGCCGAGTGCCCCGTGCTGGACTCGGCCTCCCAATGCCGCGCGTTTCATTCCCAGTCCCTCCCAGTAACATCCCAGTGCCTTCCCAGTGCTCTCAATCCACTCCCTTCTCACGAGGGCAGCTCACTTCTCTCAGAACACCCCAACCCAAAGCGGTCTATGCTTCTATGCCTATCTCGTGTCCTGTTTTTCGGTGCTGAGCATGGGGAAATCACCTGCCCATCAAGAGCGACCCTTGATTTTTAGCCTTGGCAAAGGCGTTGGGAGAGGGTTTGGAGGATCATCGGGGGCAGGGAGCAATTGGGATGCAGTTTATGGAGTCCTGGAGGGGATGAGAATGGATTTGGCATGGGCTGGAAGGTTTAACAGCATTCTCGAACAATGACGAATGAAAAAAAAGGGGGTTGGAGGGTCTTTATGACTCTCTGGGGGGTTTCTGAAAGCTTCTGGCCCCTGTGGACCCCCCACAGATGCCAACAGAGGCCACGTGCAGCAAGATTCTGACGGGGATCAAGGACATGGTCTCGGGCTTTGTCTTCCTGGCCCTGGGGTTTGGCTTTGACTTGCTCAAAAAGTTAAGGGGGGGTCCCGGGGGTCGTGTACCCCCTCCCCCAGAGCTGTGTGCTTCCCCCGGGGTCCCCCAGCCCGGAGTCACCCCTTTTTCTCTGCCCACAGAACTCCTGAGCCGCCGGCGGCCACAGCCCCTCCCCGTGGCCTCGGGCCCGGCCAGACCCCCCGCTCCGTCCCCGCGCTGATTTTGGGGAGTATCATGTGTCCCCCACCAGCCCCGCTGTCACTCTGCCCCCGCCCGGCTGCTCCCAGTGTTCCCAGTAAGGCTTCCCAGTTCGCCCCTAGCCCGTTTATTGGGGGGCGGTGGGGGGACTTGGGGGGACCCTGCGGGGGAGCCGTGACTGAGGGGGACAGAACCGGCCCCAGGATGGATCGGGAATGGGGACCCCCCTGTGTCCCCTTCGAGTCACCCCGATCTGAGGAGGCCTTGGGATGCACCTGAACCCCACCACAGCACACAATGAACCCCAAAAGGCACCGGGACCCCCCTAAGCCGCCAGGGGAATTTGAGGAGGGGGCGCGTGGGGGGCGCCCAGGCCGGGCCCAGAGCCCAGCGCTGCCCCAGCCCGACCTGCCCCGGCTCCATCCCGGCTCCTCCCGGGGGATGCAACCGCGTTGGGAAAAGGGGGCCCAAGGGTGGGCGCTGGGCCCGGGGGGAGCAGGAGAAGGGATGGAGGAGGAGGAGAAGGAGGGGTGAGGAAGGAGTGGGAGAAAGGCTGGAGAGAAGAACAGAAGGAGGCGGGATGAGGAAGGAGGAGGAGCGGGAGGAGCGATGGAGGAGGAGGTGGGGGAGGAGGAGCGAGAGGAAGAGGAGGGAGAGATGAAGAGGAGGAGCAAGAAGAGGAAAAGCAGCAGGGGAAGTGCGGGATCGCCGCCCGCTCTGTCCGCCGCGGCCCCGGGAGCATCCCGCAGGTGAGCGGGGAGGGGGAGCGCGCCCCAAATCTCTCGAGGGGTCCCCGAGCCGCGTTTTTTCTTGGGGGGAGTTTGGAGCTCGCAGCTTCCGGAATGGAGCCCTAAATCTGTTTGTGGGTCCCTGGGAGGGTTTCATTTTGGGGGGTAGGAGCGATGTTTGGATCCTGCAGGACCCCAAGGCTAAGCTGCAAATGCCCCTTCGGGAGATATTTTAGGGGCTCTGTCCCGGTGCCGGGGTGGAAGGGGGACATCGGTCTTGGGGCCTCCCAGGGAGAGCGGTGGAGAGGAAAGCCGGGAGCCCCATGGTGGGGAGAGGGGCGATCCCGGAGCTGGGGGACCCGCGGCAGCCCGCAGAAGGGGGCAGCCTGGATAAGGGGGGACCCCTGGGATCGCTGGAAGCCCGGAGCAGAGAATCAGGGGAGAGGGGACCCATGGGACCCCCAAAACCTCCCGGATCATCCCTGAGCGGGACCACGGAGAGGGGGGAACCCCAGGAGCCTCGGCACCCCAATGAGACTAGAGAAAGGAGGGCCCCAGAAACTCAAAGTGGAGAGATCAGAGAGGGGCAACTGCTGGGAGGGGGTTTTGGGCTGAATCGTGGTGGTTTGGCATTTTTATGGACACAAAACCCCCGGAGACTTCCAGAGATGGACGTGGGCAGGAGGAAGCCCCAGCCTGAGGCGCTCAGCCCTTGTTTCTCCCCCAAACCAGGATTTGTCATTCCCAATCCGTGGCTGGATGGAGGAGGAGGAAAAGCCCCGGAGATCCCGCACGAGGAGGAGCTGCAAACGCAGCCCACAGAGATCCAAGGAGGAACGAGCCCCCCTGTGCCAGGAAGGCGGCCGGAGATCCAGCCAGAGCTCGGAGCTGGGGGAGGAACCTCAGGGTGGGGAGAAGCCCCACAAATGCTTGGAATGTGGGAAGGGCTTTGGCTACCCCAGCTAAAGGCACACAAGAGGATCCACAGAGGAGAGGCCCTGTGAGTGTTGTGACTGTGGGAAGAGCTTCAGCAACAGCTCCAACCTGAGGGCACACCAGTGCATTCACACTGGGGGGAGGCCCTTTGAGTGTGGGGAATGTGGGAAGGGCTTCAGAGACACCTCCAGCCTGACCCAGCACCTGGTGATCCACACTGGGGAACGGCCTTAGGAGTGTGGGGAATGTGGGAAGAACTTCACCATCAGCTCCAGCCGAGGGCACACCAGAGGATCCACACCCGGGAACAGCACTAATGGGTGCTTGCAATGTGGGAAGAGTTTTTGGTGGAGCTCCAACCTGTGGACACACCAGCGCACCCACACCAGGGAGAGACCTTTGAGTGTTCTGAGTGTGGGAAGAGGTTTCAGAGGAGCTCCCACCTCCTCCTACATCAATGGATTCACACGGATGAGAGGCCCTTCCACTGCCCTGACTGCGGGAAGGGCTTCAAACGCAACGGTCAACTTGTCAGGCACCAGCGCATCCACACTGGGGAGAGACCTTACGAGTGTCCCGAGTGTGGGAAGAGCTTCTCCAGGAGTTCTAACTTAACCCAACACCAACGGCAGCATCACTAAGGGAAGCCCTGCGAGTGCCCTGAGTGTGGGAAGAGCTTCGTGTGCTGCTCCAGCTCCATCCCCCATGGGAGGATCGGTGTTGGATGATCCCCAGTGACCCCCGTTGGGCAGAGCCCTAGTGTTCCTGGTGATCTGTGTTGGGAAGAGAGCTGGCTGGGGTCTCCACATCTTCCTGGCTCCCCATGGGCACCTGGATGAACCCAGGGGCAGGAACTTCCATCAAGACGCAGACCGACATTGGGAATTCATTGGGGAGACCAGATTTGTTTACTTTCGACCCCCAAAAATCTTTTCCATTCAATTGTACCTTCTGGTGACATGCAGGAATACAGGAAGGTCTTGGGGGTCTTTTCCCACCTCAGTGATTCCATGATTCCGACTTTCTCTGGCCCAAGGGCATCTTCCACGGCCAAATGTTGATGAAGTGTGGCAAAGACCAAGATTCTGGAGACAGTGGGGTGGAAACCCCTCCAAAAAAGGTTCTTCCCTCCAACTCAAGCACGTGGATCCTCAGCTGGCACGGACACAGAAATCCTCTTTTGGCCTTGGTTTTCTTTTCATTTCTCTTCATCCCTTCAATATACTTGGAACTGGGGTAAATATAAAGACATTGAACTGAGAGGTGGGTGGGGACATTACATGGATGTAAACATGGTGGGGACACAGCCATGGGTGAGGACACGGTGGGACATGGCCAGTGACATGTGGGGACATGGCCATGGCCGGTGCCATGGGGGGGACCTGCAGGGGATGTGGAGGATGCTGGGTTTGAGGGCGTTGAGGGTTCCTGGGAGGGACTTGGGGGTTTGTGGTGGGTGATTAACCTGTGGTATAAGGGACAGAGTGTTCTTGATAAGATAGTCTCTGGTGCCAAAGAATTATTGGTTATGATAGAGAGAAGCCTCTCCCAGGATGCCTGTTCGGTGGTGGTGATGTACCCCAGTTCTGATTCCCTGGTTGGCTCTTGCTGTTAGCCACTCCCCTATACTTAAGATCGCCCCATCACATGGCTGGGGCCACTTGCCTCTGGAAACCTTCAGGAGTTGTAGCAATAAACTGCTCTCTTGGAACTCTATGCAAGTGCCCTTCTCAGCTCCTTGCTGTCGGATTCATATTACTGAAGTCACCTCTGGATCTGTGTGTTCATGCATTTGAGCCCACAGAACCGCAAGGGACTTTGTAATATTTGGCGCCCAACGTGGACTCCCTCGGACCTCCACGACAGCGTCTCCAGAGTCTCTGGATTCAAGCCGCATTTGGATCTGCCAATCCCCTCGAAAAAGCCTCTGAGTTTTATCAGAAGTTTTAGAGAGGGAGACCAATAATTTCCTTAGAAGAGGAGACCAGTCTGCAGCCGACTGGACCACCCCGAGAACATTATTTGACCCTCTGGTGAGATACGGGTCACCTCTTATCCTTTTTTTTTTTCTCTTTTGTCTCGGGGCTGGGAGGAGAGGGAGATGGAGGGTGACATACTCCATCTCCTACGAGAAGTTTTTCCTCAAGTTTTGAAAACCCTTATTTGTGGGAATTTTCATTTTTCAAGGGATGATTTAATGCGTTTTCTTACCTTGTTGCTTAACAACTTCAAAGGGAATTTAAAACGGCTTGTCCCTTGGCTGTTTCTGTTGGGAAAAATTTATTTGTTCTACCAGCTAGTTAAAAAGCTCTTAAAAATGTTAGAAACAGTTCGAAAAAGGTCCCCCTATCTTCTCTGTTGCCCTCTGCTATGAAGGCATGGCGACCTGGTTCAAAGTATCAGCACGGCAGCACGGCCTACCCCGTTGCCACTCGGTCCAGGACACACAGACACCAATGTGGTGGATGGTCAAATGGCCTTTATTATCCTATCTCATGGGGTTATATAGTCTAGAGGCTTCTCTAGTCAGGAAAGGGGGATTGTGGGATGGCCAGGGTTAGCAGTGAGTGGAAAACTACTGGAGTTAGGAGGACTACATTCCTAAGGTGATGCTTATCAGTGGGATGAAGGGGGAGGGAGATTTCATGCTGTCCCTGCTTCCGTTACATCGCGTAATCTTCCGTCCGTTTGTCCCTTACACTTCCCCCCCTCTTATCATAAATGAATGAGGTAGTCATAGGTATAGGCAGTGAAGTGAGGTACGAGGTAGTAACTTAACAAGGGAAAAAAGGGGTTTGGTACACCTGAGTAAATTTCGCAAGGCGAGTTAAAAAGGTCTTGCGATTGACAGTGTTTACAGTTTGGTTTACAGCATTTGTTGGCGGCTTAAAAACAGAATGTTGGCCCGTTCTAGACGGGACTGGATAAAAGAAACCAGTTTGTTTAGCAGGCACGGTCCAAGGGTAAAAGCTAAAAGCAACACTGCCAATGGACCTATCAAGGTGGAAATTAGTGTGGTGAGCCATGGCGATTGATTGAACCAGGACTCAAACCAGCTCTGCTGAGCTTCCCTGTCTTTCTGTCTCTGAGCCAGTCTATCTCGAAGTTCTGCCATAGAGTCTCTGACAACTCCTGTGTGATCGGCGTAAAAGCAGCATTCCTCTTTCAAGGCAGCACATAAACCTCCTTGTTGCATGAACAAGAGGTCCAGTCCTCGCCTATTCTGCAGGACCACTTCTGAGAGTGAGGAAACTGATTTCTCTAGAAAGGAGATGGATTTCTCGATCCTCTGCAAGTCCTCATCGATAGTCATTTGTAGCTGAGACAGTCCTTGGTGTCGGGTCGCAAGAGCTGAAATACCTGTGGCCGTTCCGGCTGCTCCCAGGCCGAGAAGCATTGCAATTGTTACACCTGTTATCAGTTCTCTTTTGTGGAGTCGGCCGGGTTTTTCAGAAAGGTTGTATACCTCTTCATCTGAGTGGTATATGACCCTAGGAATAATTAAAACTTGAACACAAAAGTCAGTGGAATCATTGAATTTGGCAAGAGCACACAAGGACTCACTCCAGATCGCTGACAAACCCACATCCCAGATGCAGACGGAACCACCCACTTATTCTTTCTGTTGGGCTTGGCAACTTTGGTGCAGATGTTGCCTTTCTTTGCTAAGGTCGCATTGCCAAAACATCTGCCCTTGCCCGTGACCTGACTCAGGGTGATTCCTCTGCGGGGAGTATCCCACCTGCACTGGTGAGGTGCGTCGGCTGTGGAGTAGCTGAAAGGGATATCTAAAGCAACTCCTTCGTAAAAGGGAGGTTTGACATCATAGCAAAGCCAGCAGGAATTAGTTAGGTTCGGGTTGGATTCGTTCAGGGATATAAAGGTAGCTTCTAATGTACAAAAGACTGGATCTGGGTCAGATCCGGTTAGACTTATCTGGGGAGCATCTGCATGACCGATCAGGGTATCAGTGACCTTTGTGGGCAAGGCTTTGGAGTGGGTTATGTTTTTCCCTTTCAGCACATCTTTAATAACTTTGTTGGGCCCGATCGCCCTGGATGCTCGTGGCTGAAGCTTGATAATTCTCACATTTACCCACTCTTTTGACCCTTGAATGACTACTGTCCACGTCCTGCCTGTGGCCCAACTAGGGTGATTTGGCTGCAAAACGGTCATGTTATAGTCAGTGCACCTCCGGGATTTAGTGAATTTATGATGGTTTCGATAAAACTTTTCTTGGAGGATGGCAGGTTGTTTACAGCCGGTGGGTGCCCAGGTGAATTGTAAAAATTCATCGGGTCTTTGAGGCTCCCACCCAGGTCCTGATGGTCTGGCATCTGTAACAATGGTTTCACAGCCCCAGTATCCACAATACCCCCACCCCGGGTAATTGCAGTACTTCTTTCCTGGGTTTGAGGCTGGGCACCAATAGGATAGATGCATATGTGTAACATGAGGGGAATAGGGGTTTATTTTTGGTTTTTCAGGGAATAGATCAGTAACACGGATCACAAAGCATGGGGTGTTTGGTGTGGTGGTTTCTCTGAGCACCTTGTCATTTGACAGGTGTTGCATGACCCACCTGAATGGCTGATGAGAGTAATGGTTTGGACTGGCTTGTCCTCTGGCAACCAAGCCCCAACAGCAAAATCATACAAAAACACTGTTGACGTCTGGGTCTCGCCGGTACAGAACTCTTAGGTGCTGCTTGACGGCTTGGAGGTCTGTCACTTTCTTCTGGAACAGGGGTGTAGGCATTACGGGGGTGTCCCACGAGCATGTCCTGCAAACAGAAACTCACAGTTTTCATTAGCCTCATTCTGCTCCTTTTGAAGGTCTGGCTTTATTGATTTCAGTGGACACCACCTAATTCTGCCTTCCTTTTTAACAGCTGCGTACCCTCGCCCTGTAAGCATCAACCTCCAGCCCCGTTCCCATTCGCCTAGCTCATTTTTAATTACAACCTTTGGGCCCTCCTCTAGTGCTCGGGTGGCCCACTGTTTTTGAGCAGGACTGTATATTTCATCACCCCTGCAGAATTGATTCAGTGCTAGCAAAGCAGTTGCTAGTATACGCGCTTGGTCCCCTGAGGGAATGGAATTTTCAAAGCCTTCTGCTTTTGCTAGTACTTCTAACTTGGTTTTCAGGGTCTGATTTGCTCGCTCAACAATGGCCTGCCCGGTGCTGTTATACGGGATACCTTGCACCAAGGTGATGTCCCATTTTGAGGCGAATTCTTGCACTGGTTTGGAGATGAAATTGGAACCGTTGTCAGTTTTAATTTGTTTGGGAATGCCGAGCCATGCCATGGCTGTCAGCCAGTGCTGAATTGTGGCTTTAGAGTTAGTTTTGGGGTGTTGTGTGGCCACAATTATCCCGTTAAAAGTGTCCACTGTCACTGCAAGCCATGCTCGAGGCTTCAGCAGCTGGCATAAAGTAAAGTCTGACTGCCAGATTTCTGAGGGCTTGAGACCTCTCGGGTTGATCCCACTGGACCATAGGGGTGACTTCTGGCAATGAGGGGAGGTAGCCACTACATGTTTTGCGTCCGCTGTCGAGATTCCGCATCTCTTCGCCAGTGCTTTGGCTCAGATGTGGAGCGACTCATGCAATTGACGAGCTTTTTGTAATGTCCACACTCCCTTTGCTGCGGCATCTGCCTTGTCATTGCCGGTCTGGAAGTAACCTTTAATTGGATTGTGGCTGTTGACATGAATGACAGACACTGTGTCCTGTCGTGAGGAGAGTGCTTCTTCCAGCATTAGGGCTGCTGCAGATGTTGACACACCTGGTCTTGACATGGCTAGGCAGAGCCTTGCCACGAATATAGAGTCCGTTACGATGTAGAGGTGTTCTTCCTGGAAGAGTCCACACGCCAAGACCACTGCTGCTGCTTCCAGCTGTTGCACTGACAATGTAGGATCACGTGTCTTGATGCAACGCCACTGTTTTCCCACCTGCCACACCACTGCTGCAGTAGAAGTTGTGGAAGAAGCATCTGTGAAGACCGTCGGTCCTGGCAGTGGGCGGTCTGTGACTTTTGGTGGCATGTCTATGTCCACAATGTCCAGTAGCTGGGTCCAAGGTGGTCTGGTGGCATAGGAGATTTCTCCTCCGAAGCCTGTGAGAGCAAGGGCTAGGTACTCCGGTATCATGGTTGATTCTATGATTGGCTGCTTGCGGAAGGGGAGGTGAATTCTTGTCGGCTCAGTTCCCAGGTGTCTCAAGGCAAGTTTTCTGCCCTTCATGATGAGGTTAGCGATGCATTCGATTCCTGGGGAGAATGCACGAGCCAGTTTTCCAAGGACCACCCATTGGATCGGCCGGGACTTATCAGAAGGTCCTTGGGCTAGTGCTCCCACTCCTCCCTTCGGTGTGAAGTGGAGATATAAATCAAGCGACATGCTCGGGTTCCATCTGGCCAAAGTGCCAGTGGACATCTGATGCTCGATGAAATCAAGGGAACTCGCTGCTTGTGGCGTTAGTTGTTTGGGCTCCCAGGGGTGCTTTCCTTTCAGGAGGTCATATAGAGGGTCCATGACCTCAGGAGGGATCAGGACGATGTTGCGAAGCCACTGCAGAGATCCCACAAGGCGCTGCACGTCATGAAGTGTCTTGATGTCTCAGCGGACCTTCACCTTGGGGGGTGTCACATAGGAATTTGTGATCCCCACTCCCAGGAAGGTCACGCAGGGTCCTTTCTTGATCTTTGCGCTCGCGATCTCGAAGCCGTTTGTTTGGAGGGTCTCTGTAATTGCGGACACCAAGTGATCCACTTGGTTTGCTGATGGTGCAGCGATGAGGATGTCATCCATGTATTGGATGATAGTTGCATCAGGATAGGAATGTCGGACTGGCGTCAGTGCCTTGTCCACAGTGATCTGGCATATGGTCGGGCTATGTACAAAGCCCTGTGGCAGCACTTTCCACTGAAAGTGGAGGTTGGGTCTGCTGCCATTTGGGGACACGACAGAAAAAGCGAAACGTTCCTTGTCCTCAGGGTGCAAGGGTATCGAAAAGAAACAGTCTTTGATGTCCAGCACTGCGCATGGCTGTCCTTCTGGGATGGCTGAGTTCATAGGTAGCAGTGTTTGAACTGGGCCCATGGGTTTGGCTGTCTTGTTTACTTCCCTCAGGTCGTGGATGAGGCGGTAGCTTTCTCCAGACTTTTTGGGGATTACAAATACAGGGGTATTCCAAGGGCTGACAGAGGGTTCTATGTGACCCTTTTGTAGCTCACGGTTAACTATTTCTAGCAAAGCTGCCATTCGAGGCTCTGACAGAGGCCACTGCTCCACGTATATGATTTCTGATGATTTCCAAGTCAATTTAATTGGCAGCGGTGGATGAATTGCAGTGGCCTTCATGATAAATTTGTCATTTTAACTCCCAGCAGAGCAAGGACATCCCTTCCTATCAAAGGTGGAGAGTTCTGTAGAATGTAAGGGTAGATTGCCACTGTCTGTTCTGGTCCCTTTTTTGTGTGAAGTGTTACAGCTACCAACTGGGTGCTTTTCCACGCCCGGGACGGTCCTCCCACACCATTCACTGGAGGGACTTCTTTAAATTGCCAGTGTTGTGGCCAATGCGCCTGGGGAATGACTGTGCAATCTGAGCCCGTGTCTGCCCAAAACTGAAGCCCTATGGTGTGGGGATCCTGACTGCCATAGAGGCGGCACACCCCCCACACTGTCAGAGGCTCCTTCCCTATTTTCATGGCCAGGGCCACCCAGGTGCTCTGCCCTGGGGCGCCCCCTGCTGGCCCTGTGGCACAATCGCGGCTTGTGGCTGCGGTGGAAGCGAGAGTGCTGCTGGCGGTGTTGCGAAATTCTGCAATTGCACCGTTTGTGTGGGTGCAAGACTGGCTGTCTCCTGCGGGGGCATGGGGAATAGGGGCCCCCCACCCCACTGGGGGTTGGCATAGATGGGCCGCGTTGCATTCGCAGCTGGAGGAGGCTGAGTGCAGCCCGCACGCCCCCTCCCTCTTCCGTTTCCCTGGGATCGGGACCTGCATTCCCTAGCGAAGTGTCCTTTCTTCCCGCAGCCCCAACAAGGTCCTCTCGCGCGTGCTTGAGATAGAGGCACCGCCGGGGGAGGCTGTGATTTCTGGGGACAGCCCGTTGCGATGTGGCCTGCCTGACCACATTTAAAACATGCCATTGCATTGGTTAGATCACGTACGGCCGCTTGGCAGGGAGTCAATTGCTCTTCCCTAACGACATGCTTTATCATATCAGCCAGGCTGGCTGCAATTGGAACGGAGCGCAGAATTTCCTTGGTTCTGGAGTTACTCTGTTGTCTCAAACAGTCCATCACGACCGGCCCTTTTGCCACCGCAGGCAGCGTAGATGCGTCTACCGCCGCCTGTAGGCGGTCTACAAACTGCGTGAAGCTTTCACTCTCTGTCTGTTTTATGGTGGACCACGGGGAAGGTCTGGCAACCACACGGGAAGCAGCTCTTATTGCTTCCCTTGCAGCTCGGGTTGTGGCTCTGATTTCTTCAACCCGTAATTGTGCAGCTTGTTGCTGAGGAGTAATAATATCATCGTGTCTTCCTGTCAGTCTAGACAGGCTTGAACCATGTAGTGGTTGCCCTGCCCCAGAAGACTGAGCTAAAAGATTTGTGCATTGGTCTTTCCATTCCTGTTTAAAAACTATCATACCAGCTCCATCAAAAATCATGCGACCTATTTGTATAATGTCAAAGGGGAGTAGGTTATCATTGCAGAATAGACCATCTATGAGAGTGGAGACAATGGCAGAGTCCATCCTTTTTTCTGAAATCGCTTTGACTATTGTTTGTATGTCTTTAGGATTAATGGGATTGTAAACCTGTTGCTGGTTCCCGTCTTGCCCAGTGACTCTCACAGGGAAGGCATGGACTGTCGCCGAGGGGGCCCACTCGGCACATGCTATTTTTACTTTTCCCCAGTCAGTAAATTTGTATTGCGCTTGCTTCCCGGCGCAAATTATAGCTTTATTTGTTTTCACTTTAAATTGTGTCTGCTCTACTTCTTCCGAACTCGCATCTCCATCAGTTTCCGATGTCTCAGAGCTGGAAGAGCTGCTGTCGGACTCAAAACCGGAAGTCGAGTGCCACATCACTTCCGGGATTGTCTGGGTTTTCCTGCGGCCCCGGCCCCGCTCCTCCCCCTGGGGGTGGCGCCGATCCCGCCCCCCGGGCTGGCCCTGCCCCCCGCAAGGGGAGGTCTCTCCCTTAGATGGAAACAGCATTGAGCAGGGCTCTTGGCTGGGCATGCGCCCTCTGCTGCTCTCCCGCGCAAGCGCGCTTGCAGCTCCCCCTTCCCACGCCTGCGCAGCAGCGAACACCCCCACTCTTTGTTCGTTCCCGCCGGTCAGACCCTGGCCCTGCCCATCTCTTTGCTCGCCTGCGCCATTTTGAGCCAGGTATGGCGGGGGAGCGGCCGCCCCCACCCCTTCCCTATCTCTTTTCTCGTTTTCCCTCGCTTCGTTTGTTAATTCCTCCCAAAAAGACCTCGCATATTGCTGCGCTTCCAGCATGGATTCGCTGGCCGGCGACGGAGAGATGGATGAGGAAACCGCGGACGTTTGGGAAGGTTCCGCGGGGGGGGGTGGACCCGGCGGGCTCGGCGGAAGGGTCGAAAAGTTTTCTGGGGGCCCTGGGCCGTTTGAATTCGGGTTTGGGGAGGAGGGAAACGCGCCCGGTACCCGCAGACCCCCGCTCTCTGATGGATCGCTCTCGGGATCTGTGTCCCTGCCCCCACCCCTAGCTTAGGGGTAGCTAATAAACATGCACGCGCGGCAGTCCAGGTCTCTTGCTCCTCTATCGCTTGGCGTAAAGCCGTTTCTACTTACCTCTGCTGCCCGATCGCGTTACAGCGCCCTGCCCCCTCTCTGCGCCTGTCCCCTGCCCTCCGCCTCTCTCCCTCAGGACACCCCTGCTAGCCCCTGCTCCTGCAGCTCCCTCCTGTGTCCCTGTCCTCTCCATCGCTGGCCCTGCCTGTGAAACCCGACCTACCCCAGACTCCCAGGCTGCTAAAACCGAGCTTGGGCGGGAGGGATGCCGGAGAGACGCCATCCCGGCTGCACTGCACAGGGTAGCCCCGGCTCGCCACAAGTCGCGCACCCCTGCCAGGCTCTCTGCCTCCAGTTCAGAAGAGGAGAGCAGCGATTTCTCAGATTCAGATGCTGAATCTAGGGATTATTGGACTAAAGTGAAAAAACAGGCTGCCAGAGATGGCAATTGGGACATAGCAAATAAGATCATGCCATTTGTTGCCCCAGTCACATATACAAGAGGAGGCAGGAATGCTAACTGGGAACCCATACCTTACCAGCTGTTAAAGGAGTTGTGCAAAGCCAGCAAGGACTATGGGCGGGGGTCACCCTACTTTAAAAACCTGCTCCAGGTTTCTCTCTCCACTGTCACCCTAGTGCCTCACAATATCAAAAATATTGTATCGTGCCTGCTCTCTCCCGCGGAGAATATGCTGTGGGAAAGAACATGGAAAAAACAGTTAAAAAGGCTCCTACAAAAATATCAAGGAGACCACACTAAGGTTCATTTAACTATTGAACATCTATGTGGAGAGGGTGACTTTGAGCGGCCCCAAGACCAAGCCCAAGACATACATGAGGCTGTCCTCAGAGATATTAAAAAGGCAGCAGAGGCAGCCCTGCTTCAAACCCCAGATGATGCCACACCCACTTTGAACTTTACAGATATTAGACAAGGTATAGAAGAGTCGTTTATTAAATTTATAGGTCGTTTAAAGAGCTCTATAGAAAGGCAGGTTGAGAGTGCAGAAGCCCGCAAAAAGATTTTATGCAGTTTGGCAATATCCAATTCAAATCCAGACTGTAAAAAAATTCTAAGGGCCCTTCCTCTTGACCCTGAGCCCACAATAGATCAGATGGTTGAAGCCTGTACCAAACTGACATCCACAGAACACACTATAGCAGTAGCAGTTTCAAAAGGGGTGGCTGGAGCCTTGGTGGCATCATCCAAAGAAGAGCAAAGATGCTTTAATTGTGGGGAGTTTGGGCATTTTCTTAAAGACTGCCAGGAATATCAGGCAGCCAAGGACTTTCATCGACCGGTGGGATGCCCACAATCGAACTGTCCAATCTGTCAATTCCACCACCAATGCCACTCAAGAAATGGGGAGCCAAGCGCCATGCTTCGGGGCGCTACAATATCAAATGCCAAGCCGCCTCGCCCTGCCTTGCCTGCTATCCCGAGGCTGCAGAAATAACTCCTGACTACGCCTATGCGGACTGCGAGCTCCAAGTCTCCGAGGCATCCCAACAGGTCCAGGTGGGCACCCAACAGCAGCTGGTGAGTGCCCTTTCTATTCAGTTTGATAATGAGGGCATGTATAAAATCCCCACAGGACAATTTGGGCCCTCAGATGGCCCAAGAGACATTCTAATTACAGGAAATGGACTTTATGGGCCAGACGAACTTTATGTTACTCCAGAAGTCCTAACCGTTGGCCCTCAAGATGAAGTTTTTGTGACTGTTTCATGCAATAAGCCCCCTTGGTTTTTATACAAAGGAATGGCGATTGCACAATTCTTTCTGCTCCCACATCATAGAGACCGGATCCCAGAGAACCCGATGGCATGTTGGGTTGAAGTTGTGGGCCCAGATAAACCTATGATAGAGTGTGGTCTGCTTAACAGAGGTTCTAAGTTATATCTTCCAAGTATGGCAGATACAGGAGCTGATGTCACCATTATAGCCCGCTCTGAGTGGCCACAAGACTGGAAGTTGACTCCAGCCAACGGAGTCATTTCGGGAATTGGAGGTGCTGCAGTCTCTATGCGCAGCAAAGATAACATCATCGTGGAGGGACCCGAAGGTCAGGTTGCCACCATCAGGCACTTTGTGGTCAGGTCAGGTATTACCTTGTGGGGCAGGGACCTGTTGTCTCAGTGGGGAGCTAGACTAGAAATCCCCAAGCCACCTCAGGATTTTTAGTTGGGATCACTGAAGAGCGCGCCACCCCACCGTTGACGTGGAAAACTGATAGCGCGGTGTGGGTCGATCAGTGGTCCCTATCAGCTGAAAAGCTGCGTGCTTTAGAAGTCCTTGTGGAAGAGCAACTTTCCAAAGGCAATATAGTACCGAGCAACAGCCCTTGGAACTCTCCTGTCTTTGTTATTAAAAAACCTGGCAAAGACAGATAGAGATTGCTCCATGATCTTCAGAAACTAAACGAAGTTATCGAAGATATAGGCCCCTTGCAGCCTGGCCTGCCTTCACCCTCCATGCTGCCACGTGAATGGAGACTCGCAGTCATCGATATCAAAGACTGCTTTTTTAATATCCCCCTCCATCCTCGAGATGCACCCCGGTTTGCCTTCTCAGTCCCATCTATAAATAGGCAGGCCCCTCTGAAAAGGTACCACTGGCGAGTCCTCCCCCAGGGGATGAAAAACTCGCCTTCAATCTGCCAGTGGTATGTGGCCCACATCCTCTCACCTATCAGAAAGACTTTTCCAGATGCCATCATCCTGCATTACATGGACAATATACTAGTTTGTTCTTGAGATCAGTCCTATTTGGACACTGTTCTAGCCAGGACAATAAAGGCGATTGAAGAAGCCGGATTTGAAATCCGCGAAGACAAGATCCAGCGAACCTTCCCTTGGACCTACCTGGGACTCCGGATCGGTGAGCGGACCGTTGTACCCCAGCATCTCTCCATCAAAGATAACCCAAAGACCCTCCGCGACCTTCACCAGCTCTGCGGGTCCATCAACTGGGTGCGTCCGCTGTTGGGGATCACAACAGAGGACCTTGCACCACTCTTCAATCTCCTCCGAGGCAGCGACGACCTCGACTCACCCCGTGCCATCACTCCTGAAGCCCAGGAATCCATCATGAAAGTCCAGGAAGCACTATCCTCCCGGCAGGCACATAGGACTGACCCCACTCTCCCGTTACAGCTCATCATCCTGGGTAAGTCACCCAGGTTCAATGCATTAATTTTTCAGTGGGACACTGCGCAAAAAGATCCACTCCTTATCATCGAGTGGGTCTTCTTACACCATCAGCCTATCAAGACCATTACAACGCCTCAAGAGCTGATGGCTCAGCTCATTATAAAAGCTAGGGCTCGCCTCCGCACCCTTGCGGGGTGTGATTTCACATGCATTTACCTCTCACTGACTACTGGGGTTCTGGACCATTTGCTCCAGCACAATGAGCACCTCCAGTTTGCCCTTGACAGCTATACAGGCCAAGTTTCCATTCATCAACCCAGTCATAAACTGTTCAATTCGGCTTTCCATTTGGCCCCAAAATCACTGCAAAGTCAAACACCTCTAAAGGCCCTAACCATTTTCACAGATGGTTCGGGGGGATCACATAAGTCAGTGATGACATGGAAAGATTCAAAAACGCAGAAGTGGGAATCTGATGTCCAAATCGTTGAAGGATCCTCTCAGATCGCAGAATTATCAGCTATTGTTAGGGCTTTTGAGAGATTCAAAGAGCCAATTAATCTGGTCACTGATTCAGCATACGTGGCAGGCATAGTTGCTAGAGCAGAACATTCCTTGCTAAAAGAGGTGTCAAACTCAAATTTACACAAGTTGCTTTCAAAGTTAATCTACCTCCTCTCTCATTGAAAGCAACCATTTCATATAATGCATGTGAGGTCACACACTGACCTCCCAGGGCCCATTGCAGAGGGCAACAGAGGAGCAGATGCCCTGGCCATGCCTGTGCAGGCTGCTAACATACCTGACATCTTTGCACAGGCTAAAATGAGCCACAGCTTTTACCATCAGAATGTGCCAGCCCTCATGCGCATGTTCCACCTACCGCGGGACCAGGCGAGGGCGATAGTGGCCACATGCCCCAACTGCCAGCAGCACCAAGTTCCATCATTGGGCTCGGGGGTTAACCCCTGAGGACTCAACAGCTGCCAGTTGTGGCAGACAGATGTGACCCACTATCTGGCATTTGGCAGGCAAAAATACATACATGTGTCCATTGACACATTTTCAGGAGCAGTGTTTGCTTCGGCTCACGCAGGAGAAAAGGCCAAAGATGTCACAAGGCATTTCCTCCTGGCATTTGCCACCTTGGGCATCCCAGAACAAATTAAAACGGACAATGGCCCTGCCTATACCTCCCACAAACTCAGGGATTTCTTCAGTCACTGGGGGGTGAAGCACAGCACAGGCATACCACACTCCCCTACAGGACAGTCAATTGTTGAAAGAGCCCATAGCACCAGTAAGCGGGTCCTCGATCAGCAGAGAGGAGGAACAGAGACCAGTTCTCCTATTGAGAGGCTCTGTAAAGCCCTTTTCACGATAAATTTCCTAAACTGCTCGTCCACAGAGCCAAACCCCACTGTGTTCTGGCTTTTCTCCAATTCGGCCCGAGCTAAGCCCGATGAAAAGCCACCGGTGCTGATCAAAGACCCTGAGAGCCAACAAATACTGGGCCCTTTTCCCTTAATAACCTGGGGGAGGGGGTATGCCTGTGTGTCAACACCTTCTGGCCCAAGGTGGCTTCCAGGCAAGAACATAAAGCCCTACATCGGCCCAGCTAACAATGCTCCTGAAGACACAGCTGTGCCTAGAGGTGATGTAGAACAACCCAAGGACCAAAGAAGCGCAGCCTGGAGACGAAGACGACGTAAATCTTCACCGCAGACACTGGCCTGCCATCCCACAACCAGAGCTGCGACCGGGTAAGTTTACACACCACTGTTGTGTTCCCATACCCCTGTCACCATTCCCCCTTTTTCCAGCTTCCTAGTTAATAAAGAAAAGGGAATGTAAAGAGGGAGAGAATGGAAGGTTCCTGTGAAATTGCAAATTTTTAACTCTGAAACTCTAGCAGAAACACCTGCCAGCTTACACTCCATTAAGAAACCCAGCATTTTTCCACCACCACCCTCTGAATGTTCCTGATACCACTGACAGCAGAGGCTTGAATTGTACTGCAGCCAAAAAGAGATCCTGACAAAGATTACCCCCTCTGCGAGAGTATCCATACCAGCGTCCAGAGAAAAAAATCCCCTGAAGGATTTGAGGACTTGTTGGGACGATGGGTTGTGGGTGTTTCTGATTGTTGTTCTGTGGATGTTTGTTTAGTTTGGGGCATTTGGTTCAGGGATCTCTGGGAGAGGCCTCTTTAATTAATACAGAAAAGAGGAGTTGTGGTGGGTGATTAACCTGTGGTATAAGGGACAGAGTGTTCTTGATAAGATAGTCTCTGGTGCCAAAGAATTATTGGTTATGATAGAGAGAAGCCTCTCCCAGGATGCCTGTTCGGTGGTGGTGATGTACCTCAGTTCTGATTCCCTGGTTGGCTCTTGCTGTTAGCCACTCCCCTATACTTAAGATCGCCCTGTCACGTGGTTGTGGCCATTTGCCACTGGAAACCTTCAGGAGCTGTAGCAATAAACTGCTCTCTTGGAACTCTATGCAAGTGCCCTTCTCAGCTCCTTGCCGTCGGATTCATATTACTGAAGTCACCTCTGGATCTGTGCGTTCATGCATCTGAGCCCACAGAACCGCAAGGGACTTTGTAATAGGGGTTTCTGAGGGCTTTGGGGACCCCAGGCCAAGCGGCTCTGGCTATGCTGGGAGACCCTGGCAGAGGTTCTGGGGCAGCTGCTCAAGGACCCCCTGACCTGGATCCCCAGCCAGCTATGGGCTCCTGGAAGGGAATGAACGTCCTTGTCCCCAGGAAGGAAATCCCAGCACCCCCAGGGTGTCAGGGGCAGCTGAGAGGCCACAACAGGGAGGGGAAGGCCAGATACAGCTGTCCACCTCCAAAGCTGCATCCAAAAAATCCCAAAAATCAGGGATTCCTCCCAGAAAATATCTGCCAGGAGCTGCCCAAATTGAGGGAAAGCAGGGATGGGACCTCCTTAGCAGGAGGAGCCTGGGACCCCCAAAATGAAGCACAGGGTAGGGGGTTGAGGATTTGGAGTAAGATGGGGAAGGGGTAGAAGAGAAGGGGAAAAGGGAGACTGGGACCCCCAAATTGAGTTGGGAGGGTGTCTTGGTTTGAAAAGACAGGTGTCAGACAAGAAAGGCAGGAGCCTCCCCTGAAATGGAAAATGCAACCCCCTTCCCCTCCGAATTATTCTAAATTTGAAAATAAGGGGCTTTCAGGCAAAGATAAGAGGGATAGGAATAACAGTTCTTTACTAATAAATATATATGTATAACAACACAAACAAACAACAATAACTGTGGCATCAACAGCAAACAGCAGCATAAACCCAGTGCGGCCTCTCTCAGCCTCAGGCCCTTTCCCCTGGCTGCAGTTCCTCCGGGGCGGCTCCTGGTGAGCAGGGTGGGTGCGATGGTTCCCGCGCGGCTGCAGGGGGCGCTCCGGAGCGAGCTCGGGCAGCACCGGGAATGGCGGCGCGGGGTCCTGGGAAGGGATGGATGAAAAGCCTCACAAAACCCCTGGGCGTCTGGCTGGATCCTCAGGAACAGCAGGCTGGAACAGCAGGGGCGAGCGCAGATCCCGGGTGGCAGCGAGGTGCACCAAACTCCGGCGCTGCAGCAGAAAGCCCGGCAGGTCACAGCGTAGGAGCTACAGAGTAGCGAAAAGCTCTGAGCAGCGCCAGGGGGCCGAGTGGCAGTGCCCCGCTCCCAGCGGGCAGGGAGAAGAGCAGGCTTAGAAATCCCGGGGGTTTGCCCGTAGAAAAAAAAAACAAACAGCCGAAGAAGCAGAAGCTTGCAGTGCTGACCAAGAGTCCACACCGAAGGCAGGCAGCTCCCAGACTGAACGCTGAGCACACCAGGCAGCCGCTGGGTGTCCCAACCCCCCAGGTGACAAAAGGGTGACTCGTTGGACTCTGCCCCTGTGGCCAAGTCTTTTGTTTCTTTTAAGTACCCAATAGTTTGTCCCCTGGCAACTAGTATGGGGAAACTTCTTTTAAGAAAAAAACCAGGCTAAAATCCTAAACCCCAACATTATCCACCCGGAATTTTTCCCATACTAACATGTTACATCAAACTTAACTTTTTTAACCATATACACATATGCATCACCATAATTATATACATATGTACATGCAGATATGATACAAGTACAATGCCATGGGCAGTTCACCCTAAAACAAGGTCCCCTTGCGGTACACATCGGGTCTCTCCATCCTTCTGCATCACCCACCAGGTGCAACCTGGTCCCTGAGCGAAGACAACCCCACGGATAGGTTGGTCTTCGCTTGAGGCAGAATTGACCCAGTTTTTCTGAGTATACCTCTCATGTGCACCACTGGAACCTTATCCCCATCTCTTGTTTGTAGCAGCTCAGATTGAGCAGGGCCTGCTCGGTTGGTAGAGCCTCGGGTGTTAACTAACCAGGTGGCCTTTGCTAGATGCTGTTCCCAGTTTTTGAAAGTTCCCCCACCCAGTGCCTTCAAGGTGGTTTTAAGCAATCCATTACACCGCTCAACCTTCCCAGCTGCTGGTGCATGGTAAGGGATGTGGTACACCCATTCAATGCCATGTTCCTTAGCCCAGGTGTTTATAAGGCTATTCTTGAAATGAGTCCCGTTGTCTGACTCAATTCTCTCAGGGGTACCATGCCTCCAAAGGACTTGCTTTTCAAGGCCCAAGATGGTGTTCCAGGTTGCAGCATGAGGCACAGGGTAGGTCTCCAGCCATCCAGTGGTGGCCTCTACCATTGTGAGCACATAATGCTTGCCTTGGCGTGTTTGAGGCAGTGTGATGTAATCGATCTGCCACGCCTCCCCATACCTGTATTTGGACCACCGCCCACCACACCACAGGGGTTTCACTCGCTTGGCCTGCTTGATTGCAGCGCACGTCTCACAATCATGGATCACCTGGGAGATACTGTCCATGGTTAGATCCACCCCTCGGTCTTGTGCCCACTTATAGGTGGCATCTCTGCCTTGATGTCCTGAGGCATCATGGGCCCATCGAGCTAGGAACAACTCTCCTTTATGTTGCCAATCTAAGTCTGTCTGGGACACCTCTATCTTTGCAGCCTGATCTACCTGTTTGTTGTTCTGATGTTCTTCGTTAGCCCGACTCTTGGGGACATGAGCATTTACATGGCGGACTCTCACAGGTAGGTTCTCTAACCGAGTGGCAATGCCTTTCCACTCATCAGCAGCCCAGATTGGTTTTCCTCTACGTTGCCAGTTGGCCTTCTTCCACCTTTCCAACCAACCCCACAGAGCATTTGCTACCATCCATGAGTCAGTGTAGAGGTAGAGCTTTGGCCACTTCTCTCTTTCAGCTATGTCCAGAGCTAATTGGACAGCTTTGAGTTCAGCAAATTGGCTCGATCCACCTTCTCTTTCTGTAGCTTGTGCAACTTGTCGTGTGGGACTCCATACAGCAGCTTTCCATTTCTGGCTAGCTCCTACAATTCGGCAGGAACCATCAGTGAAGAGGGCGTATTGTCTTTCACTCTCCGACAGCTCATTATATGGCGGGCCTTCTTCTGCACAGGTTACTTGCTCTTCCTCTTCCTCAGAAGATAACCCAAAGGTCTCACCTTCCAGCCAGTTCGTAATTATTTCCAAGGTCCCAGGGCGATTAGGGTTTCCAATTCGGGTGCGCTGAGTGATGAGGGCAATCCATTTGCTCCAAGTTGCATCAGTAGCATGATGGGTGGAAGGAACCTTTCCCTTGAACATCCACCCCAGCACCAGTAGTCGGGGTGCCAGGAGGAGTTGTGCCTCTGTGCCAATTACCTCTGAGGCAGCTTGGACTCCTTCATAGGCAGCCAAGATCTCCTTCTCTGTGGGAGTGTAGTTGGCTTCGGACCCCCTGTAGCTCAGGCTCCAGAATCCCAGTGGTCGGCCACGAGTCTCACCAGGCACCTTCTGCCAAAGGCTCCAGGACAGACCATTGTTCCCGGCTGCAGAGTAGAGCACGTTCTTCACCTCTGGTCCTGTCCTGACTGGGCCAAGGGCTACCACATGAGCGATTTCCTGCTTGATCTGGGTGAAGGCTTGCTGCTGTTCAGGGCCCCAGTGGAAATCGTTCTTCTTGCAGGTGACCAGGTAGAGAGGACTCACAATCTGGGTGTACTCAGGAATGTGCATTCTCCAAAAGCCTATGGCGCCTAGGAAAGCTTGTGTTTCCTTCTTCTTAGTTGGCGGAGACATAGCAGTGATCTTATTGATAACCTCAGTGGGAATCTGACGCTGTCCATCTTGCCATTTCACTCCCAGGAACTGGATCTCTCGAGCAGGTCCCTTGACTTTGCTCTTCTTGATGGCAAAACCGGTTTCCAGGAGGATCTGGATGATTTTCTCTCCTTTCTCGAACACTTCTGCTGCGGTATTCCCCCACACAATGATGTCATCAATGTACTGCAGATGTTCTGGAGCCTCACCCTTTTCCAGTGCAGTCTGGATCAATCCATGGCAGACGGTGGGACTGTGCTTCCACCCCTGGGGCAGTCGGTTCCAGGCGTATTGCACACCCCTCCAGGTGAAGGCAAACTGAGGCCTGCTCTCTGGTGCCAAAGGAATGGAGAAGAATGCATTAGCAATGTCAATAGTGGCATACCACTTCGCTGCCTTGGACTCCAGCTCGTACTGGAGCTCCAACATGTCCGGCACAGCAGCACTCAGTGGTGGAGTCACTTCATTCAAGCCATGATAGTCCACAGTCAATCTCCATTCCCCGTCAGACTTGCGCACAGGCCAGATGGGGCTGATGAAGGGTGAGTGGGTCTTGCTGACCACCCCTTGGCTCTCCAGCTCACAGATCATCTTGTGGATGGGGATCACAGCATCTCGATTTGTCCAATACTGCTTGCGATGCACAGTCGAGGTGGCAATTGGCACCTGTTGCTCTTCCACTTTCAGAAGCCCAACTGCAGAGGGATTCTCAGATAGTCCAGGCAGGGTGCTCAGTTGCTTAATGCCCTCTGCCTCCACAGCAGCTATTCCAAGTGCCCACTTGAGTCCTTTTGGGTCTTTGTAATAGCCGTTCCGGAGGAAGTCTATGCCCAGAATACACGGGGCCTCTGGGCCAGTCACGATCGGATGCTTTTGCCAGTCCTTCCCAGTCAGGCTCACCTCAGCTTCCAACAGGGTCAAATCCTGTGATCCCCCAGTCACCCCAGCAATAGAAACGGGTTCTGCCCCCATGTGTCCCAATGGCATTAAAATACATTGTGCACCAGTATCAACCAAGGCTTCATATTTCTGTGGCTCTGATGTGCCAGGCCATCAGATCCACACTGTCCAAAAAACCCGATTCTCCCGCGCCTCTTCCTGGCCAGAGGCAGGGTCCCTCTAGCCCTGGTTAGCATTTCCTCCCTGGGCATACATGCTTGAGGTTCCTTCAAGGGGATCTGACATATCATCCTCCCTTTTGTAATACCTGGCAGCTTGGTCACGGGAGGCTGAGGCTACTTTCACCCTAGCAGAACCCCCTCGGTTAGCGTCTCTCTCCTTGAGTTCACGCACCCGTGCTGCCAGGACAGAAGTGGGTTTCCTATCCCCCCTGCTCATGTCTTCTCCATGGTCGCACAGGAAAAACCACAGCTCATCTCATGAGGTGTAACCTCTCTCTAGCTGGGGGAGGTCCGTCTCTGATTTGAGGGCGTGTGACTCGCACTGGTGCCACATTGATCCTCCTCAACTCCTCCTTCAACTCCTCCCTCACCCCCCTGATCTCCTCTTTGAACTCCTCTTTGAGCTCCTTAACCACAGCAGAGACCTGAGCTTTCAGCGGGCCATTGACCATAATGTCATAATTTCTGAGCTTGTTGGTGACAGAACCCACTGTTTCTCAGTTGTCCTCGGCATTAATGGTTGCAATGAAGGTGGTGTATTGCTGTGGCCCTAGCTTTGCCAAGTTCCACAACATCTGCCCTGTGCACCTGACCTTGTCGGGGTCATTATCATGCTGTCCATCCCTCCCAAAGAGTACTTCTAATACTGCCACCTCTCTTAGCTGCTGGATCCCTTCCTCAAGTGTCTTTCATTGCATTCTATGATGGTACTCCTGCATTCTTTCTTTGTTGACAAACCTCTCTCTCACACTCATTATAAGCCGCTCCCACAGAGAAAGGGGCCCTGGCTCCCTCACAAATATCTGATCCACACCTGGGTCCTGGGTCAAAGATCCCAAATACCTTGCCTCACCACTTTACAGCTGCACACCTGTACCCATAAGGTCCCAAACTTGAAGTAACCAGGTTGTATAAGCCTCGCGTCCCCGCCGCATGACGTCCTTTCGCATATTACGGAGACTGTCATACGACAGGGACTCGGTGATGATTTCAGGCTCTGGTTTCCCTGCTGGTTGCGAGGGCCCTGGTTCCCCATCATCATTAACTGGGCGCACTGATTTGGCCTTGTATTTCCTCCTCTGCACAGGGGCAACTGCTGCTGGCTGGGATTGCCCTTGTGGTTCAGCTGGAGCCTGGACAGTTGTAACATCCGCAGGTTCCACTGCTTCACCATCAGACTCTCCCTCACTGGGGCAGGGAGAGGGTTTTCCACTAGCTGGGGAGGTGTATTCTCTCAGCACCTGGCACATCTCACACATCTCCTTCACCAGTGCCCCCACTAAATCTGGGTGGTTCATTTCTGAGGTGGGCTGTCGGGCAGTATCAGGCTGTGGGTCAGGATTTCTAGTCTCTCGGGCAGGATCTCTAGTCTCTGGGGCACTGTCAGGCTCTGGGACAGGATCTCTAGTCTCTGGGGCCCTGTCAGGCTCTGGGACAGGAGCTCTAGTCTCTGGGGCCCTGTCAGGCTCTGGGGCCGGATCTCTAGTCTGTGGGGCCCTGTCAGGTTCTGGGACAGGATCTCCAGTCTCTACGGCAGGGTCTCTTGTCTCTGGGACAGGATCTCTAGTCTCTGGGGCCCTGTCAGGTTCTGTGGCAGCGTCCCTAGCCCCCGGGGTAGGTATCAGGGTGGTTATCCAAGTCAATCTCCCCTTATCTCTGAGCGCTAAGTAGAATAGGCCTATCAGCAACACCACCCACTGTACAATATCATTAGCATTTAGGGAAGATCTGAATCCTTCGAAAACTGGTGGAGTGGACCCAAAGAGATGGGTTAAGGGTTGGGAGAAAGATTCCCCCGGTGTCATCTCCTCACAGTAGGTCCCATTATTAAAGTAACCCCAAAAGCATACAGTTAATGTGTGATAGCCCTGTATCCATGTGCTCACATTCCGGAGGAAGTTAAAAACCCATGAATTCCTCACCTTATCAACCCATAGGGCAAACTGGATAACAGCAACAATAGCCTTAGTCAGAGGACCCATGTTTAGAAAAGAAGCTGCAAAAGGGAGAAATATAGCCATGACTACACGCCACCCAAACCAGGGCAAACTGAACCACATAGTGCTGCCTAGCAAGGTTTCTATATTCAGCACACAGAACTGAGTTATCCAAGAACTGTTATTCCTTTTTCAGCCCTTTCTCTCAATGCCCTCATGCCCCACATTGGGCGCCAAGATCTGTCTTGGTTTGAAAAGACAGGTGTCAGACAAGAAAGGCAGGAGCCTCCCCTGAAATGGAAAATGCAACCCCCTTCCCCTCCGAATTATTCTAAATTTGAAAATAAGGGGCTTTCAGGCAAAGATAAGAGGGATAGGAATAACAGTTCTTTACTAATAAATATATATGTATAACAACACAAACAAACAACAATAACTGTGGCATCAACAGCAAACAGCAGCACAAACCCAGTGCGGCCTCTCTCAGCCTCGGGCACTTTCCCCTGGCTGCAGTTCCTCCGGGGCGGCTCCCGGTGAGCAGGGTGGGTGCGATGGTTCCCGCGCGGCTGCAGGGGGCGCTCCGCAGCGAGCTCGGGCAGCACCGGGAATGGCGGCGCAGGGTCCCGGGAAGGGATGGATGAAAAGCCTCACAAACCCCTGGGCGTCTGGCTGGATCCTCAGGAACAGCAGGCTGGAACAGCAGGGGCGAGCGCAGATCCCGGGTGGCAGCGAGGTGCACCAAACTCTGGCGCTGCAGCAGAAAGCCCGGCAGGTCACAGCGTAGGAGCTACAGAGTAGCGAAAAGCTCTGAGCAGCGGCAGGGGGTCGAGTGGCAGTGCCCCGCTCCCAGCGGGCAGGGAGAAGAGCAGGCTTAGAAATCCCGGGGGTTCGCCCGTAGAAAAAAAAAACAAACAGCCGAAGAAGCAGAAGCTTGCAGTGCTGACCAAGAGTCCACACCGAAGGCAGGCAGCTCCCAGACTGAACGCTGAGCACACCAGGCAGCCGCTGGGTGTCCCAACCCCCCAGGTGACAAAAGGGTGACTCGTTGGACTCTGCCCCTGTGGCCAGGTCTTTTGTTTCTTTTAAGTACCCAATAGTTTGTCCCCTGGCAACTAGTATGGGGAAACTTCTTTTAAGAAAAAAAACAGGCTAAAATCCTAAACCCCAACAGAGGGGTCTGTGGGTTGGGGAACAATGGGAAAGGGGAAGGAAAATTGGGGCTGCGATGGAAAAAGGGCGGTTCCATGGGGCTCCCTTTGTTTCCCCATCACTCGATCCCTGGAGGGATTCCCTGGGGCTGTGGGGAGGGAATGGATCTGCACTGGGGCGATCCCGACCCCCCTGCCCAGTCCTTGGGGGATCATGCGGGGTTGCCCCCACCCAACAGCCAGTGCTGTGGCGGCCGTGGCACAGAGGGGGGTGGGAAAGGCGGATGTGGGGTGGGCACGGAGGACGAGCGGGAGGAAGAGGAGGGAGAAAGGAGGAGGACGAACAGGAACAGGAGGAGGAAGAGGAGGAGGCGGAGGAGAACCAGGCAGTTTTCCCGCCCGCCCGCGGACTCCGCAGCTCCCCTGGCCCCGGCAGCATCGCCACCTCTGCATCCCACACGTGGGCGAGGAGGGAGCTCGCCCCAGATCTCTCCAGGAGTGTCTGGGACGGTTTTTTTTTGCGGGGGAGGGGATGTCTGGATCTTGCAGGACCCCAAATCTGACCTGCAAATGAGCCGTGGGGGATCTTGGAGGGTCCACGTGGCGATTCCCGGTATCGCTGGGGGAGGACAGGGGGGTGACATCGGTTTCGGGGCACCCCGGGAGTGAGAGGAGCAGCGAGGGGCGATCCCGGAGCTGAGGGGCCCCCGGTGGCCTGGAGGGGTGGGGGAGGCTGGGGATGAGCGGGGTCGGCCCCGTCTCCCCCCCACGATGCTGAAAGGGCTGGTGACTTGGAGCTGGACTTGGGCAGCAGGACCATCAAACCCAACACACTCACCCCTTGTTTGTCCCCACAAACAGGATTCGTCAATCCCACACTTTGGACTCAGGAGGAGGAGGCTGCAAGGAAGAGGAAGATTTCCCGGGACTCCCAGGCAGGTGAGGAGGAAGTCACTGCCCCTTTCCCCCTCTCTCCTCCTCCATCTCCCTGCCCAAAATTGCCCCAGGCTGCAGGACAACCCCGCTTCCGACGCCGTCCTGCCGGGGACAGACTGGGGGGATCTCCTTCCCCTTCCCTCTGGCACAGAGGCAAATCCCATCCTCTCCTCCACTCTCCTTCCTCTCCTCGTTCTGTCCTTCTTCCCTCCACTTTGCTTCCTCCTCTCATTCCTCCCTTGTTCCTTCTTCTTGTTCCTTCCTCTCCTTCTACCTTTTCCTTTTCCCTTCTCCCTGTCCCTTCCTCTCCTTGTCCTTCCAGCCCCAGGCACTGAGCTGCAGATAGAGACCAAGGGAGACAAATCCCCGTGGCAGAACCTCATGGAAGAGGCCGTTTTGAGTGGCTCCTCGGTGCAGGAATCCAACAGGGAGGAAAAGCTGCAGAGATCCCGCACGAGGAGGGGTTGCAAACCCAGCCCAGGGAGCTCCGAGGAGGAAAGACGCCCCGTGACCCAGGAAGGCGGCCGGAGATCCAGCCAGAGCTCGGAACTGGTGGAGAAGCCTGAGGGTGGGGAGAAGCCCCACAAGTGCTTGGAATGTGGGAAGAGTTTTGGAGATCCACGGGGATGCAGAGAACCCCCCGCAGCCCCTGGAGGAGCCCCCGCCAGAGCAGGGGGATGCCTGAGGAGAGGCTGTGACCCTGTGGGAGCCCCATGGACAGAGGGGCCCTGCTGGAGCAGCCTTGTCCTTGCAGGACTGACCCCATGGCAGAGTGACCCCCGGGGCTGCAGCAGTGTGAGGGAGCCGCTGCCTGTGGGACGGACTCAGGTTGGAGAAGTTCCTGGAGAAGTGTCTGGTGGGAGGGACCCCAGGGTGCAGCAGGGGAACGACTCTTGTCCCTGAGCAGCGGGAGAAGGCACAGGGGATGAACTGACCATGGCCCCCATTCCCTGTGTCCTGCACTGCCGGGCTAGGAGGTAGAGCTGGAAGGAGGGAGGGTGGGAGGAAGAAGTTTTGAAGGGTCTTCTTTTACTTCTCATTATCCTGCTGTGAATTTTTGGAGTTTTCTGCCAGAAATCTCTCCCCTCGTGCACTCAGCCAAAAGGGTTTCGGGCGGTTTTCCCTTTTGGGGGAGAACTTTGAGCAGCAGAGAGCTTTGTGTCTCTTTTCCGAAAAATACCGGCTCAGGCCCGCCCCGTTCCAGGGCTGCTCCTCATCTCCGGCTTTCCCCTCACACAGCCCGGGGGGCCCTGAGAGCGCTGGGCGAGGCTGGGCCGTGTGCAGAGCCCGCCCCTCGCTGCGATTGGCCGGTGCTGCCGTCACTCCTGGTTCTCGCGCGCTGATTGGTCGGAGCGGGGACAAGCCCGGCCCCGGGGCCGCCCCCAGGGCGCCCCTGGCGCAGCAGAGCCGCCATTGGCGGAGCGTCTGTGCGGGCCCGGGAGCGGCGGCAGCGGCCGGAGCCCGGTGAGGCGGCGGCGGAGCTCGGAGGCGGCCCCAGCGCAGGTGGGAGCCGCGCTCGGTTGTGCCGGGGCTCGGGGCTCGCTGCGGGCGGAGGGGGCGGCGGGGGGCTCTGGCGGGTTCGTTGTGCCGTGTCCGCGCCGTGTTGCCCCTGGCCTGAGGGCGCTGCGGGAGCGGCTGCCCGCGGTCTCCTTCCCGCTGCTGCCTCGGCAGGAGCCGGTGCCGGAGCAGCGCTGGCTCGTCCCGGTTCCTGTCGGTAGCACAGAGGCGGCTGCCCCGTCCCCGGGACTGTGCGGGAAAGTTCACGTGGCCAGAGGTTTCTGTCCCCAGAGGAGACGGAGGAGTCCTGTGAAAGGAACTTTATTCATGGCCAAAGGGAGAGGCCGTGGGGCATTGCCCATGGGGTCTCTCCAGTTGTTGGAGGACGCAGCCTCCTTTTTATCCTAATTTCGCCGGCCGCATCTCCGTGTCCCTTTCCCCAGTGGCTGAGGTACTTGGAAGGTTCAGACTTCGCCATCCGCCTCCTGCGTGTCCCCCTTAATATGCACCCGCACTTTGTATAACATCCGATATTCATGGCTCTGTGAAGTCTTTGTTCTTCTTCTGGAAGTTCAGGAATTTAGCAGGAGCTTGGCTGAGCAACAGTCTGTATCAATTAGTAACATTTTCTGAAACTGGTGGTTTCTCCCATAAGTTCCTTACCTCCAAGTCCCTGGCCCTATCTCCAATGGGATTCACATCATCTGTTTGTAAAGACACATTCATCTTACTCCTTTCAATCCTTCCTCTTCTTATTTTCTAAGTTATTGTCTTTACAATATCCCCTTGATCCCCTGCTGAATGAGTTGCACTCAGCAAGGTGTGGTGCATGGTAAAAAGATGAGAGTTGCTGTAGCAGCTGAGAGGAGAAACAGCATTCGTTTAACCCATGATGTGCCAGGGAACCACGAAAACGTGTCCCATGCCGGTCCTTTCCACGTTTGGACCGGTACCTGAGCTGCTTTCTTGTTTCCTTTGTTACCTGTTTCAGCACTTTTCCATTGTCATCTCTTTGCCAAGAGCAGTTTGAGTCATTTAATTTTCCACAACCTCCTCGTCCTTCTGCTAAAAGAGAATCTGATCCCATCCCAGGGTGAAATGTCACGTTCCCTATCCATCAGAGTGGATTGTTCGGTGGGAAGGTCAGGAGCTGGAGCTGTCTGGTTGGTTATTATTGGGAGGACAGCTTGTAATCTCATGATGCCATTGAAATGATAAATGGGTTCTCTGGCACCTGGTCTGAATGTGTTCGGGTTCCCAGGGGCTGCTGCATGGTTTTGTAGGATTTGTTCTGGTGGCTGTTCATCTTTTCCCCATTTTTGGGCGCTCCCTCCAGCCAGGGATGCATCTATTGACGGCTTTTCTCTGATTAAATCATCACATCCTTGGATTCCCAACTGATTTCGCTGAACTTGTGGCAGCAAACCCACGCCAGTGGCCAAATACACTCTGTATAACACAGACAGTGCCAGCACATGTTGGAGCGGGGAGACGGATGATTCCCCCCCGCTTTTTTGAGTGGAGTTCTCACAACATTCTCCGTTTGCTGTTTTCCTTTGCAGCTTAACCAATTTCTGTTTCAGAGTCAGAGATCCTCACTGTGAGCTCTGCCTTCAGCGATACAAATTCCGTCTGTGCAAGGAGGCAGAGCTTGGGGTGAGGGGCAGAGGGAATGAGCCCAATTCCTCCCGCAGGCAAGGAGACCCTGGGACATTGTCCACACTTCCCCCAGCAGTGTTAATTTGCATTTCCACATGGAAATTCCTTCCTCTCCTGGCTGTCTGGAACGAAGCTTCTCTTCCAGGGCAGCCATCAGGTGACTCACGTGTGCCCCCCCCAAGATCCGCTTTTTTTAATTTTTGCTTTTTTTTTTAACCAATATTCTATGAACTGTTTATGAGTTAAAGGTTCAGCTTTAAACATCTTCCAGTTTTGCAAAATACAACCTAAAGGTGAACATTGAAAAACCCATTCCAATATTCTGCCATCACTAACAGCCATGCACACACATACACAAAAAACCCCAAAGCAATAAAGGTGTTTGGTACTGTAAGGAAAATGAATCCACAAGCACCAGAGTTTTATGTCCAAAAAGGAGAAATAGGAGTCCTGTAACTTTATTTGAATAAAAGGTGAGGCCATGGGGCATTTCCCCTGGGGTCTCTCAAACTGTTAGAGGACACAGCCTCCTTTTTATCCTAATTTGCTGGCCGCATTTCCCTCTCCCTTTCCCCATTGGCTGAGGTACTTGACCGGTACAGACTTCCTGAATTGCTTAATACAGACCCCCTTCTAATGTATACTGTAGGGTTCTTGTGTGTAGGGTTTCGGACGGTCGGGAGAGACGGAGACAGGAGATCTCTGGAGCTGGTCTTAGAGCATGAGATTTATTGATGAGGGCATAAGCGTAAGAGACCTGCTAGGAGCTGCCAGACGCAGCTTGAAGCAGGTCAGAGAAATAAAGGTAAAGAAGCAGTGAAGAGATGCAGGCGTGCAGAAGTGGTGTAGAAAGAGAGAAAAAGAGAGCGAGAGCATAAGAGAGTAAGAGCAAGAGAGCGAGTTCCCGTTTGCAGCACAATAAATCATCTTTTGTGCTGAATATTCTAATTTCCATTAACCAATCTAAAACAAGCTACAAATCTTATAACATTTACATACAACCTGTAAGAATCATTGCATTACCATATGGTGTTACATTTTAAACTCTAAAAACTATGTTTTGGACCCTCTGCCAGGCTGGCAGGGTCTGCTCTGACCCTTGGACCTTTCTGCAAGCAGAGGGCATTGTTCAATCAAGGGGGATTATCTTCAGCCGGCCACACCATTGTTTTCCAGTTGTTCAGTAACTGGGGTTTGGCAACTCAAAGCTTGTTTTCATTTTAATCTCGCTTATAGTTTCCATATTCTTAGCATCTTTTGCCGGGCAGTCGCATCTATGAGACTTTCCTATTTCCTGTTCCCCTACAGTATACCCCCCGTTTTTTCTTTTCCTGTGGAATTTGTGGTTCTTTCCATTGCTTCTTTTGTCTCTCAGTATTTGTCTTTACCTCCCAGAAAAACCCACAGTTTCTTTGTAAAGACAAATCCCTCTCGCTCCTTTCATCAATCAGTGGAATTCCCCCCATTGTTTCTTTGACCTCTCAGTATCTTGCTTGTACCTATCAGCAGACCCACAGTTTGTTTGTAAAGACAAATCTATCTCATTCCTTTCAATTCTTCTTCTCCTCGGACTAAAAATTGATTGTCACAGCCGTGGCCCAAACTTAACTGACAACATCATTGATAACAAAATAGAATTATTAAGAAAAAACATTCTAATGGTGTGATCTAGTCGCTGAAACTGTGGGAAGAACAAAAACTCTCCAACAACATTTTTAATTTTAAAGTATCAAGGCATTACTTTATTGTGGCCAGGATGTGCAACAGAAATAATTTCATCCACACATAGCCCAGGTGTGCAGAGAAAATCATTCCATGGCACACGAGTTTCACTAGATTTTTCCTCAAATTTGTGCAGTCTAAACCCATAGAAATCTGTTGGTTTAATGTTCATTGGTTCCAAATTGGGTAGTTCTTAGTAATTGGTTTCCTATTGCACCCAGATTCCTTGGCCTCTGATGTTCATTAGGTCCACACTCCTTGATTTCCTTATCAGCCTTTTCCAGACCAGATGTCTCCAGCTGTGCCAGGGGCAGTGTATGGGGTAGATGTTCCTTGATGTTTGCTGATGGTCGTTGATGTTTTGTTGATGGTCGTTCTCTTTTTGGGTATCTTTTGGGCCATTCCCAGTGTGTGGAGATGTGAAGCTCATGTCTGTTGAGTGGTGTAACATCCCTTAACAAACACTTTAAAATTCCTTTCCTGAAGGCAGAGGCAAAGCAAGCCTGAGTAGAGAAATAAAATTTTACAAAATTCTAAACGTGGTCTATTTTCCAGCAATCTGATCCCAGGCAGCCCAGTGTGTGAGTCTAAGGGAGAGCCAGAGTGGAATTCTCTTGTTGTCTTCCGCAGCAGCTGTGGCGAGTGCAGGCACAGAAAGCACTGAAGCTCAAGCAGTGAGAGCGAGGCTCGGCCCCCAGTGCCTGGAGATGCCAGAGGAGGGTGCCCAGGCAGACTATTTGAGCAGAGGATCTGTGGGCAGGCCCAGGGGCTTCCCCCGCTGTGGAGCCCTGGCTGCTGCTGCGGCCCCTTCTGTGCAGGGTCAGTCGCGGCGTGCCTTGGTCCTCCTGCAGCCGGGAAGTGCAAATCTCCGGGGCTTCAGAGCCCTTGAGGCGAGGGTGAGGGGCCCCCCCGTGCTGAGCTGTGCTGGCGGCTGTTTCTGTGCTCAGTGACACTTGCAATGGGCCACGCCACTTGGCCACCAGTGGTGCTGCTTTGCACTCCTTAGGCAGGGCCCGACTGGGTCCTGCTTGGATGTTGTGGACAGCAAAGTGCCAAGGCAGGGTCTGTGCCAGCCGAGCTTCCTGTGGAAGAGATTTCACAAGTGACAGGATTGTGGCCACAGACTGCTTTAAACAGACATCCCTTATTTCCACCCCCCCGCCAGGTGGAAAATTAGCAGGGTGAGGAATTGGAAACATCCGTTCAAGGGGAGATAATTGAGTATCTGCCCTGGCTCTGGCTCTTCTTCTTGTCAAAGCCAATGGCAGAAGCCATACCTGTGGCATCTTGGTTTCTGTCACCAGCTTCTGAAGGTGTTTCTTTATTTCCCCATTCATTCTTTCTACCAGACCCAAACTCTGGGGGTGCCAGGGCGTTTGGAGGTGCCACTGTGTTCCTAAAGCAGCCACAACGGCCTGAAGGATCTTTCCTCTAAAATGAGTTCCCCTGTCTGAGTCTGTTGCTTCCACAATCTCATATCTCGGAATTTTTTGTTCCAAACACACCTTTACTAACTGATGCAGGGATTGCTGAAGCAGTCGGAAATGCTTCTGCCGCCCTGTGAGCTGACGTGCTGTTAGCAGAAGATATTGCAGCCTTCCTGCTCAGGGCATTTCAGTCCCAGGCTCTTACAAGCACACACAGCTCGGCCCTTTGAGCTGAGCATGCGGGCGGTGACCTGTGCTTCGTCTCATTCCCTTTCCTTCATACCAGCGTGTCTTGTAACTCTTTTCCCTTCTGCTGCCCTTGAAGAGCCATCCATAAACACATGTTCTCCCTCAGGCCAGGGAATGCCTGGTAAATCTCTCCTAGGTCGGCTCTGGAGCTCTGTCACTTGAATGCAGCCATGGGTTTCTTCCCAGCCTCCCTGTCCAGGGCCATTCAAACAGGAGACTGAGTTAAACCCTTCCCCTGTCCTCAACTCTAAATCCTCCTGTGCCATCCAACAAGTTTCATACTGCAATAACCAAGCACTGCTCATCCATTTAGAGGCTCCTTTGGTTACCAAAGCTTTAACTTGATGCCAAACTTGAACAATAAGAGATTCTGCTGCTGTCAGTTTTCAGGCCTCAGTTCCCATTAAAGCCGGGCCTGCACAATTCTGCAGACAATGGGGCCTCTCTCTGGCCACTGGGTTAAACATTTTAGCACAGGAGTTCCTTTGACATGGCCCTGTTAACCATCCACATGCAATTCAGATTATTTTTCCCTCTCTGGGAGGGCCAGGGCAGGAGGCTCAGTTAATCTGCTTTTTGACACTTGAATATTCTCCTTTACTTCCGGTGTGCATGATCTGGTTTCTTGAGTGGCAGGAGAAGAGTGTTGTAGGGAGAAATCCCTGGCTCCAAAAGCCCTGCCTTTAGCAGGGACTCAGTAACAGGCTGTAACCCTTTCCTTGCCTCCCTGGGAACAGGGTATTGTTTTTAGATACCGCTTGTCCTGATTCCTTCAAAGGAATTTGGAGAGGCTCCATATCTAATTTTCCCTATTTCCCTGGGGCTGCCCCACACTTGTGGGTTCACTTCAGCAGAGGCCTTGCCAGACGTTTGACCCAAAGGTAACACAGCATTAGCCTCTGTATCTCATTTTGCAGTATTAATTTGCATTCCCACTTTAGCCACCAGTAAATTACAATCACAATTAGGAGCAAACAGAAATTGATGCATTTCCAATCTATCCCCCACATCTACTAATAGTGGTTGAATAAGACACACTTGCTCATCTTTCCCACTTATTCCCTGAATAATGAAAAAACTTCTTGACAAATTTTCCCCCTTAGGTCTCAGATTGAGAGTGGATGGAGAGGCCCCTGTGTCTATCAGGAAAGGGCTCCTCTCGATCCAGATGCCCCCTGAATGTTCTCAAGGGCTCTGGTGCGGTGGGTCCCTGGTGTGCTGGGAGCTCCAACAGCCCTAACAATCCATGTCCATCAGCGGGTGGACTTCCTCCTGCTGAGGGTGCTCGTGTGTCTGCTTGCAGTGTCCTTGTGCCCTGCAGATGGAACCCTGATTCCTTGGCAGGGGCTGTTTGGGTCGGCTCTCCCCTGCCGAGGAGGGCAATGCCTGTGCCAGGTGCTTGTGGCCGAGCCCGTCCCCAGGGTCCTGGGGCCCCCTTGGGCCCTGTGGTTCATCCCTCAGGGGCTGTAGAAACTCTGCCATGGCCTTTGCCTTCACCTTGGCCTTTTCCTCATCCCTTCTTGCATTCACCTGCTGTGTCTTTGTGACCAAGTGCTCCAGGGGCTTCTTCTGCCTCTGCTGCAGCCCCCTCACTGCTTGTGGGTGCTCATCCTGTGACAGCTGCTGAGCTTTCTGCAAAATCATTGTTTTTTCAGTGACCCAAACAAGATGGATAAAATCCTGGTCCTTCCACATCCCGCAGCCTCATGGGGGCTGGAGGCCGCTGCCGGCCCTGCCCGGGGGGTGTTGGGGTCAGGCAGTGCCTGGAGCTGAGCCCCGGCTGCCCCACAGCCCCAACCCTGCAGCTCTCCGCAGGCCCCCAGCTTGTGCTGCCCTTTCCTGCTGCTCCCCAGCACAGAGAAACCCCCTGAAATTATGACCTGCTTTTTTTCCTGTCCTTGAAGATGGGGATGGAGAGGATCTGTAGCTGGCAAATTTTGAGGATAAGACGGAGGAAGGTGCTGTAAAAAATCCCAGTCCTCACTATTTCTCTCTTCCTCCTCTTTTCCATCTCCCTTTTTCTTTCTTACCACATGGATTCCTCCTGCTGCTGTTTGCCTTAACCATATTCCTGCACACTCCCTTCAACCAATCCCTTCCCAGCACACCAACACCATCCGTCCCCTGTTGCTGAGACCCCTTCTCGACTTCCCTTGTATCTTATTACCCCACCCCCGGGCATCCATGTCCGTAATTACCTCTGGGAGAATGTGCAAACTACCTCAACATTCTCCCAAGGGACTCTCTGGAGGTATTTCGGAATCATCATCCCTTTTGCCTGGGTGTGGCTTTGCCTTGCCAACCTCCATGGCTGCTCTGCCATGTTTACTCCCTGAAGCTCCCAGTGTACTGACCAATGGGATTTTCAGTGGTCCCTCCCTGTGGACTCTTCACAGACCCCCCCCCGGTCTGTCACTCCTCTGTCTCCTGGACACTCTCGGGTACCCAATCAATCGCCTGTGGCCGGCTGCCACCGAAGGGAGCCGATCACTCAAACTGGGTGAGGCGCCTTCAGCTCCATTCACTGCCCACTGGCCCCAGAGGGTGGAAGCAATTCCGGGTAAGACCCAAGTTGTGCTGAAAAATTCAAATCCCCAGAGGTTTCTGTCCACAAAGGAGTCCTGTAAAAGTGATTTTATTCATCTACAAAGGGAGAGGCCCTGGGGCATTTCCCATGGAGTCTCTCCAGCTGTTGGAGGATGAAGCCTCCTTTTTCTCCTAATTTTCCCGGCCGCATCTCCCTGTCCCTTTCCCAACTGGCTTAATATTTATGTCCCCTTTTGTATAGCTAACGATACTCATGGCTCTGTTAATTTTTCGTTCTTCGAAGTTCAGGAATTGAGCAGGACCTTGGCTGAGCAGCAGTCTGTGTCAATTAGTAACATTTTCTGGAACTGATGGTTTCTCCTGTCACTTGCTTATGTCCAGGTGCCTGGGCCTGTCTCCAGTGGGGTTCACAGCATCTGTTTGCAAAGACACATTCCTGTTCTTCCTTCCATGGGGGTCCCCCGTTTGCGGGACATCCCCCTGGAGCAGGGTGTCCCCCGTTGCTGCAGGCGCGGCCCTCAGGCAGCGCTGAGCCAATCAGATGGCGCGGCGCTGGTGACTCAGCAGTTGCCAGGCAGACCCGCAGCGCCCGGCGCTCCCCACCTGGAGCCCACCTGTGCCCCGGCGCCAGCGCCCCCCGCGAGGGGAATTTGGGGAGGTGGGAGTGGGGGAGCGCCAAGGCCGGGCCCCCCCGTGCTGTCCTGGCGGAAGTGGCTGCGGCGGGGGCCGAGTGCGGGCAGGAGCGGCCGAGAGCCCAGCGCTGCCCCAGCCCGAGCTGCCCCAGCTGCATCGCTGCTCCTGCTGTGGGATCCGAGAGCTCAGGCGGCAAGAGCGAGCCAGGGGTGGGTGCTGGGCCTGGGGGGAGGAGGAGAAAGGCTGGAGGAGCAGGGTTGAAGAACAAAATGGTCAAAGGATGCAGGTGGGAGCAGAAGGTGGGATTATGCAGGAGAAGGAGTAGTGGGAGGAAGAGGAGTGTGAGGAAGAGTAGGGATACAGGAGGAGGAGTAGGAAGAGGAGGCACCCCAAGGTTCCACCACTCCCTGTATCTGCAGCCTCCCCCCAGCCCCAGGACCATTGCCCCCCACCCCATCCAGCAGGTGACCAGGGAGGGGGATCCCCGATTTTCCCGGGGCGAATCTTGGTGTTTCTGAGGTTTCTTGTGCTACTTGTCAGTGCTTTGGTTTTTTTGTGGGGGCTGAATGTTTATATTTTGGAGGGGATTTTGGATGAATCTTGATGTTTTGGGAGTTTGGGGCTGTGTCTTGATGTTTGGGGGTCTTTTAGGCTGAATCTTGGTGTTTTGGAGGTTTTTACAGACACAAGTGGCCCGGTGATGGACTTGGGCCAGAGGAACCCCCAGCCCAAGGCGATCACCCCTTGTTTTTCCCCCCAAACCAGGATTTGTCATTCCCAAGGCGTGGCCAGATGGAGGAGGAGGAGAAGCCCCGGAGATCCCGCACGAGGAGGGGCTGCAAACGCAGCCCACAGAGATCCAAGGAGGAAAGAGCCCCTCTGTGCCAGGAAGGCAGCTGGAGATCCAGCCAGAGCTTGGAGCTGGGGGAGAAGCCTCAGGGTGGGGAGAAGCCCCACAAGTGCTTGGAATGTGGGAAGGGTTTCAGGTGGAGCTCCAAGCTGATGGAACACCAGAGGATCCACACCGGAGATCGGCCCTACGAGTGTGGGGAATGTGGGAAGAGCTTCAGCTGGAGCTCTGGTCTGATCAAGCACCAGCGCACCCACACTGGGGAGAGGCCCTACAAATGTTCTGAGTGTAGGAAGAGGTTTCGGACCAGCTCCGATCTCCTTATACATCAGTGGAGTCATACAGATGAGAGGCCCTTCCACTGCCCTGACTGCGGGAAGGGCTTCAAGCAAAGCTCCCACCTTGTCCGGCACCGGCGCATCCACACCAGGGAGAGGCCCTATGAGTGTCCCGAGTGTGGGAAGGGCTTCAGCTACAACACTGACCTGATCTGGCACCAGAGGATCCACACTGGGGAACCACCACACGAGTGTGGGGAATGTGGGAAGAGGTTCTGGTGGAGCTCCGTTCTGAGGGCACACCTGCGTACCCACACTGGGGAGAGGCCCTACGAGTGTCCCGAGTGTGGGAAGAGGTTTTTCAGGAGCTCCCACCTCCTCGAACATGAGCGCATTCACACAGATGAGAGGCCCTTCCGCTGCCCCGACTGCGGGATGGGCTTCAAACGCACCTCCCACCTCGTCACCCACCGGCGCATCCACACCGGGGAGAGGCCCTATGAGTGTCCCGAGTGTGGGAAGAGGTTCTCTATCAGCTCTAACTTGACCAAACACCAATGGAGGCACCAGTAAGGGAATCCCTGCGAGTGCCCTGAGTGTAGGAGGAGCTTCATGCGCTGCTCCAGCTCCATCCCCCATGGGAGGATCAGCATTGGATGATCCCCAGTGACCACTGTTGGGCAGAGCCCTGGTGACCCCCGTTCCGGGTGATGCCCGTTGGGTGGGGGGAAGGTGTTGGAGAGATTTCTTTGCCTTCTCCTTGTGCTGCTGTGATTTGGTTGGTAATAAATTCCCTCCCTGTGCCCAGGCTGGGTCTGTTGTGCCCATGCCAGTTGAAAGGATTAAAATCATTGTACCTGTGCAAGTATCAGATACAGTGTAAAAGTTACCAAGTATTGGCTACAAGCTTAAGACACAGAATGTAACTTGGCAAGAAATAGGGAACAAAACTCGCAGAAATGAGGAACAAAGCTTGCTGAGACCAGTTGAGAAACTGCTGAAGCAGCCAACAAGAGACTGCACATGCCTGGGAAAGAAAGGTGAAAAGTGCAGAGTGAGGAAGACTGTGGCACCTGGGGAGGTGATGTGGGTCGGGAAGAATTTTTATGACCTCCCTGAGTAGGAACCCATTTCCACTCCCCTTCATCCAGCAGGTCTCCTCCTTCAGCGTGATGGTGAGAGGCATGGGAGTGCTCAGACTTCTGGGGGGCTTCTCTGAGGGATGGAAGGGTGAAACTCCACCAGTCTATTTCCCTTTCATTTTCTCTAATGCTCCTTAGTCTTTCGACTTCCTCCTTAAGCTCAGCCACCAGGGAAAGGAGATCATTCACCTGTTCCCACCTCAGGCAGGCATCTTTTACAACGTCCCCTGGTGCTCCTGACAGGCTCAAACCCTCCTCACAGGATGGGGTCTGGACAGACGCATCCTTCTTGGAGGGTTCTGTTTGGCTGGGTACACTTTTACTGGCTGGAGCTTTTGATCGTGTGAGGACCATTGCTGAAAAAACGCAACCAACCAAATCTCAACACAAAAACAAACTAAATACCCCACTGGCAGGAGAATACCCCGAACCCTGCCCTCGGAGACGTGCCATGGCCCTGTTTGCCCGCTCCTGTTTGCTGTCCTCCCCAGAGCCCTTTTTTAATCAGCCCAATGCTGGCTGGAGGAAACCCCGCCCTACATGGGGGGTGTCACCCCTTTTTCTCTGCCCACAGAGCTCCTGAGCCATCGGCAGCCGCAGCCCCTCCCCGTGGCCTTGGCCCAGCCGATCCCCTGCTCAGTCCCCACACTGATTTTGAGTGGGTTGTGTGTCGCCCCCCAGCCTCACCTTCACTCTGCCCCCGCCCGGCTGCTCCCAGTGTTCCCAATAAAGCTTCCCAGTTCGCCCTGTTGCTATTTATTGGGAGGCGGTGGGGAGGGACTTGGGGGGATCCCACGGCGGGGCCAAGATTGGGGGGGTGCAGAACTGGTCCCGGGATGGATCGGGAATGGGGACCCCCATGTATCCCCCTGTGTCACCCTGCTCTGGGTGTTGGGAGCCCCCCGGCTGTGGCCCGAGGAGCTCTTGGGTGAGCAGGGAGGAGCGCGGTGTCTGAGAGGTGGATATCAGCAGGGGGGACAGCAGGAAAGGCATTCCCATGGGAGTCCCTTTGTGTCCCCATCACTTGATTTCTTCAGCTGTTCCCTGGGGCTCTGGGGGGGCAGAACCTCGCTGGGAGGTCCCCAATCCCCCTGTCCCTCCTGGGGGTGCTCATGGAGGGTTCCTCCCCATTCAGCAGCTGGTGCTGAGGCAGCCGTGGGGCACTTAGCGGTGGGAAAGGGGTGTCCAGGGTTGTCCCTTGAGCTCCCAACCTGCTGTGGGATGCTGGGGGGCTGCTGGATGGGGAGCACCCCCTGACCCGTCTCCCACACAGGGGTGTTCCATATCTGGGGAAAAGCCCACTGTCACTTCCTTGACGACAACAACTGGGTGAAGTTTGTGGACAGGAACATCTACAACTGGGAGCAATTTGGGCACAGGGGATACCCCAAAATTTGGAGGTGGGATTGAGTTGTATAGAGGTGGAATTCGGCCAGTTGCAGTGGGATGGAGTCGTTTTGAGGCACCATTGATCTCTCTTGGTTTTTGGGGTTGTCTTGGGGTGACTTTATGATATGTATCCCCTATTGCTGCTCTATTGCCCAGAAATTAACTTTGTGCCTTTTCTGTGCCTTTAAACTGAGCCCAAGGGGAGAGAGGGAAAAAAAACCAAGCGAACTTTTCAAAACAGTTATTCAAGGACACAGACAGACTCCTCTGCGTCCAGCTGCGGCAGCAAGAGTGGGAGGAAACACCCTTGGTGCTTTTCAGCCAGCTTTCGGCTCCTTTTCTCTGGAGGGAGATGGAGAGTTGAACTTTGTTTTCCTGGGACTTTGGCTTCTTCCCTTCTTCTCTTCTGGACTGTTTCAACATCAGAACACCTCGGGAGAATTTTCCCCTGAGGCCTGGAGGTGGGCCCAAACTGACCCAGCTCTGAGGAGGAGGAGAGAGACCACACCTGCAGAAGGACTCTGAAATCTTCCCAGGTTTCTCTCCATAGCGAGAGATTTCATTATTTAGCACTATTATTCTTTTCCTGTGTGTTTGTTAAATAAATAGGTTTTTTATCTCTTTCACTTTCCTTCGAGGAAAATTTCTTTTTTCCCGAACCTGGTGGGGGATGGGTGGTTGTAACCTGCCTTCTATCAGAGGATATTTTCCTCCAGATTTGACCAAACCAGCACAAATAATTTAGTGGTACCCAAAGTGGGACTCAAAGTAAAGTGAAAAATCCTAATGTACTAATTACATTTTGGTTTGAATTTAATTACTTTGTGTTGGGGTAAAGTAGTCACCATGTTGGTTGAGTTCATAATGTCTCTCTGGCTTGATGTACTAATGTTTTTCTGGTCCCTAGGCCTCTTTGAGGTACTAACGCCTTTCTGGTCACTTAAGCCTGCTTGCCTATCCACAGATTGCTCCGATCTTGTTCCTGACACGTCGCTTTTACAGAGCAGGGGCACAAATCTGGATTTCTGTTTTGCTGTGCTTGGTGATAATGATTTATAAGAAGTTTACAGAGGTACAGGCAGTTGTTCAAAATGTGTATGATATGTGGTTTCTCCGTCCTAACCCCAGTCCTGGTTTCAGTAGCCTGTTTTGGGAGTTTATTAGTAATTGCACCCAGTTTGTTAGAAGAGGAGGAGACGGGGTTTCCCAGCCTTTCATCTCCCTCCCCTTTAAATTTGATACCTTATCTTTGACAATGTTCAGTTTCCCCTGGACGTTAAAGAGAACACCCTCCTGGCATTTAATCTGGTAAGCTTCCTCTATGTGATTTGCAGCTTGTCTAGAATGAGGGCTCAGATTTCCAGGGTGACTGATGAGACACCTGACCCAGAGGTGGAAAATCCTGAGTGGTGTGGGGAATGGGAGGATGTGGGCCAAACCCTGAAGAAATTCTCTGAACCAATAGCTTGGGATTTTCCCCCTGAACAAATTCAGAACCTCGCTGAGGTGGGGAAATATCTGAAAGAGAAATACAATGACAATTCTAATGAGAAACAGCTCATTGCAGTATGCTGGGCCTTGGCATATGCCTATTGCAAACTGCTAGGTACTGTAGGGCAGCAGGTAAAGGTAAAGGGGCAGGAAGATCGATCAGCAGACACCCCAGTCGCTCAGGCTGCAGCCAAACCAGAAGGAGAGCCTAAGCCATTGGCAGTTGCTTCTGTCACGAGGAAAAAGCACATAACCAAAACCGATCACCCAGTGAAAGATGATGATGATGCAGGGGAAGGAACCTCAAAGCCACCAACTGACTCAGGCACAGAAACCATTACTGAGTCCATGTCCATAAAAGACCTTTGTAGCCTGTGCCCGACAGTCTGATGAATCCATCATAAGTTGGATGGTCCATATTTGGGATGCTGCAGGTGATGATGTAATGCTGGGGTGTGGAAGTGAGGCATTTGGGATCCCTGTCACGTGATCCAGCTATTGACCAAGAGATAATAAGGAGGGCTGACTGCCAGTCTCTGGAGACGGGTCTTAGATGGTGTGAGGGAAAGATAAATGTGTGGAGATGATCTCTATATGCAGCGAACCCAGTGGAAGACCATAGGACAAGGGATCTAACACCTGAGAGAACTTGCAGTGGTAGGGATTCTCTGCACAAATGACCCAGGACTGAGGAGTCCAGACCGGGTCAGAGTTGACCCAGTGATGTGGCAAAAACTGATACGACTTGGGCCACAAGAATATGCTTCTGCTTTAGCAATGATGAAAGAGATCCCGGTGGGAATGAGACTGTGCAGGATATGGCGATGAAGCTCTGAGCATATGTAGATGCCATGTGCGGGGAAAACGAGACCCCTGTACTACGAACCAATATGATTGCGCAGGAATCTATTTATTGTTTACATTTCTCCATTCTTATACATTTCTCTAAGTGTCATTCACACGATCACACATGACCCGATTGGACTCTTCACATTGTCCACACACCCTGCATGTAGCCTCAGGAAACGTGATTGGTTCTAGTCCAGGTTGGTACAGACCCTCTTTCTCTGCTTTCTTGCTGCTTTGTTGTTCTTTTCTTCCAACGTTCACTTTCTTAATTTAGCAGTTCTCACATTCCTCAGGCTCTGATAAGGATGGTTACAGAACTTAGCTGGGGCACAGCGGACAGTTTTCCCATGCTTAGCAACAGCCATGCATGGCCCAACACATGCCAGAATCGCAGCTGTGGAAACACATATGCAGAAATTGGAAGATAAGGTGGAGAAGAATCACCAGGAACTCAAGAAGGAGATTAAAGAGGGCCTTCTCCAAATCACAGCAGTACAGATCAGAGATTCTGCTACCAAACGCTGACATTCCCCAGAGAGAGGGAGGAGGTACGTCCCACAAAGTGAGCTGTTGTATTTCCTTTGTGATGTGGGGAAAACATGAGGTGAGAAAGACAACCCACTTCTGCTTTGGCAGCGCAAGCGCGCGAATTGAAGGAGCGCAAGGCTCAGAGAGGAAGTCCCACCAAAAAAGAAGTAGCTCCAGTTGCCCGTAGCTGTACTACCAGATATGATGGAAGAGATGATGATGTATCTGATCCCTTTGAAGGAACCTCTAAGATGAATGCCCAGGGAAAGAAGGATAACCGGGACTAGAGGGGCCCTGCCTCTAGCCAGGTAGAGGCCAGGGGAAACCGTGTTTTTTGGACTGTGTGGATTCATTGGCCTGGCACATCAAAACCACAAAAATATGATGCTTTGGTTGACACTGGTGCGCAGTGCACAATAATCCCATCGCAACATGTGGAGGCAGGATCCATTTCTATTCCTGCCGTGACAGGTGGATCACAAGATTTGACCCTGGTATAAGCTGAGATGAGCCTGACTGAAAATGAGTGGAAAAAACGTCCCATCGTTACTGGCTCAGAGGTCCCGTGCATTTTGGGCATAGACTTCCTCCAGAGTGGGTATTTCAGAGAACCAAAGGGACTCAGGTGGGCTTTTGGAATAGCTGCTGTGGAGACAGAGGGCATTAAGCAATTGAACACCTTGCCTGGACTATCAGAGAGCCCATCTACAGTAGGCCTTCTGAAGGGGGAAGAACAACAAGTACCAATTGCTACCTTGACAGTGCATCGCCGACAGTACTGGACAACTTGAGATGCTGTGATGACCATCCACAAGATGATCCGTGACTTGGAGAGCCAAGGGGTGGTCAGCAAGACCCACTCACCCTTCAACAGCCCCATCTGGCCTGTGCACAAATCTGAAGGAGAATGAAGATTGACTGTGGACTATCGTGCCTTGAGTGAAGTGACTCCACCACTGAGTGCTGCTGTGCCGGACATGTTGGAGCTGCAGTACGAGCTGGAGTCCAAAGCAGCGAAGTGGTATGCCACTATTGACATTGCTAATGCATTTTTCTCCATTCCTCTGGCCCCAGAGTGCAGGCCTCAGTTTGCCTTCACCTGGAGGGGTGTGCAATACGCCTGGAACCGACTGCCCCAGGGGTGGAAGCACAGTCCCACCATCTGCCATGGACTGATCCAGACTGCACTGGAAAAGGGTGAGGCTCCAGAACATCTGCAGTACATTGATGACATCATTGTGTGGGGGAACACAGCAAAGGAAGTGTTTGAAAAAAGAGAGAAAATCATCCAGATTCTCCTAAAAGCTGGTTTTGCCATCAAGAAGAGCAAAGTCAAGGGACCTGCTCGAGAGATCCAGTTCCTGGGAGCGAAATGGCAAGATGGACAGTGTCAGATTCCCACCAGTCATCAACATGATCATCGGAATGTCTCCACCAACCAATAAGAAGGAAACACAAGCTTTCCTAGGTGCCATAGGCTTTTGGAGAATGCACATTCCTGAATACAGTCAGATCGTGAGTCCTCTCTACCTGGCTACCTGCAAGAAGAACAATTTCCCTTGGGGCCCTGAACAGCAGCAAGCCTTCACCCAGATCAAGCAGGAGATTGCTCATGCGGTAGCCCTTGGCCCAGTCAAGATAGGAGCAGAAGTGAAGAATGTGCTTTACGCTGCAACCGGGAGCCATGGTCTGTCCTGAAGCCTTTGGCAGAATGTGCCTGGTGAGATGGGGGCGACCACTGGGATTTTGGAGCCGAAGCTACAGATGGTCTGAAGCCAACTACACTCCAACAGAAAAGGAAATCTTGGCAGCCTACGAAGGAATCCAAGCCACCTCAGAGGTAATTGGCACTGAAGCACAACACCTGGCAGCCCGACTACCAGTGCTGGGGTGGATGTTCAAAACAAAGGTTCCCTCTATCCACCATGCCACGAATGCCACATGGAGCAAATGGATTGCTCTCATCACACGCCCGTATCGGAAAACTGAATCGCCCTGGGATTTTGGAAATAATCACAAATTGGCCTGAAGGTGAAAACTTTGGTCTCAGTGACAAGGAAGAACAAGAAAAGGTGACATGCTGAAGGAGCTCCACTGTACAACCAACTGCCAACAGAAGATACATGCTACAGTCTTTTCACCAATGGTTCTTGTCGCATTGTAGGGATGAAACGAAAGTGGAAAACTGCTGTATGGAGCCCAACACGACAAGTTGCACAAGCTACCAAAGGAGAAGGTGGATCGAGCCAACTTGCAGAACTCAAAGCCGTTCAACTGGCCCTGGACATTGCTGAGAGAAGTGGCCAAAGCTCTACCTTTACACTGACTTGTGGATGGTAGCCAATGCTCTGTGGGGATGGCTGGAAAAGTGGGAAAAGGCTAATTGGCAGCGTAGGGGAAAACCAATCTGGGCTGCTGAAGAGTGGAAAGGCATCGCTGCCCGAGTAAGAAAGGTACTTGTGAAAGTCCGCCATGTAAATGCTCATGTCCCCAAGAGTCGGGCTAACGAAGAACATCAGAACAACAAAGAGGTAGATCAGGCTGCAAAGATAGAAGTGTCACAGATAGACTTAGATTGGAAACACAAGGGAGAGTTTTTCCTAGCTCAATGGGCCCATGATGCCTGAGGTCATCAAGGCAGAGATGCCACCTATAAGTGGGCACAAGACCGAGGGGTGGATCTAACCATGGACAGTACCTCCCAAGTTATCCATGATTGTGAGACATGCGCTGCAATCAAACAGGCCAAGCGAGTGAAACCCCTGTGGTGTGGTGGGCGGTGGTCCAAATACAAGTATGGGGAGGCGTGGCAGATCAATTACATCACACTGCCTCAAACACGCCAAGGCAAGCGTTATGTGCTCACAATGGCAGAGGCCACCACTGGATGGCTGGAGACCCACCCTGTGCCTCATGCTGCAGCCCGAAACACCATCCTGGGCCTTGAAAAGCAAGTCCTTTGGAGGCATGGTACCCCTGAGAGAATTGAATCTGACAATGGGACTCATTTCAAGAACAGCCTTATAAACACCTGGGCTAGGGAACATGGCATTGAGTGGGTGTACCATATCCCTTACCATGCATCAGCTGCAGGCAAAGTGGAACGGTGCAATGGGTTGTTGAAAACCACCTTGAAGGCACTGGGTGCAGGAACTTTCAAATGTTGGGAGCAGCATCTAGCAAAGGCCACCTGGTTAGTTAACACCCGAGGTTCTACCGTAAGAGCTGGTCCAGCCCAGTCTGAATCCCTGCATACAGTAGACAGAGATAAGGTCCCAGTAGTGCATGTCAGAGGACTGTTAGGAAAGACTGTTTGAGTTAATTCTGCCTCGAGTACAGACAAACCCATCCGTGGGGTTGTCTTTGCTCAGGGACCTGGTTGCACATGGTGGGTAATGCAGAGAGATGGACCAACTCGTTGTGTACGGCAGGGAGATCTGATTTTTGGGTGAGAACCACCTGTAATGTGGAATGCTTGTACACCAGTGCTTGCTGAGTGTCACTGTCACTGTTTATACATAGCTGTATATATGCATATATATGTGTGTATATAAATGTGTGTGTGTAGAGTTAGGATACATTAGTTTGGGTATCGAGCCAATGATATGGGATGAGGGGTGGAATGTCCTGGGGTGACTTTATGATGTGTATCCCCTATCGCTGCTCTATGCCCAGAAATCAGTCCTGTGCCTTTTCTGTGCCTTTAAACTGAGCCCGAGAGGGGGGAGAGAAAAAACCCAGCGAACTTTTCAAAACAGTTGTTCAAGGATACAGACAGACTCCTCTGCGTCCAGCTGCAGCAGCGACAAGAGCAGAGGAAGCACTCTTCTTGCTTTTCAGCCAGCTTTCAGCTCCTTTTCTCTGGAGGGAGATGGAGAGTTGAACTTTGTTTTCCTGGGACTCTGGCTTCTTCCCTTCTTCTCTTCTGGACTGTTTCAACATCAGAACACCTCGAGAGAGAATTTTCCACTGAGGTCACTGACCCAGCTCCAAGGGGGAGGAGGGAGACCACACCTACAGAAGGACTCTGAAATCTTCCCAGGTTTCTCTCCACAGTGAGAGATTTCATTATTTAGCACTATTATTCTTTTCCTGTGTGTTTGTTAAATAAATAGTTTATCTCTTTCACTTTCCTTCGAGGAAAATTTCTTTTTTTCCAAACCTGGTGGGGGAGGGGTGGTTGTAACCTGCCTTCTATCAGAGGATATTTTCCTCCAAATTTGTCCAAACCAGCACACTAAACTAAGTCAGTATTTATTTTTAGGGAAATGATTTCTAATGGCATTTTGAGGGTCAACAAATACAAAGATAAGGATAAATACAAAGAAATAAATACAAAGAAATACAAAGAAATACAAAGAAAATACAAAGACGTGAAACAGGACTGGAGCTCGCTGGACTGATCCTGGGCAGAGCCTGGGCAGACCCTGCATGAATTTGGCTGCCTGAATGCAGATCTTGCCTGGGCCCCAGGGGTGGCCCCCTCTGGGTGTCTCTCACAGCACCACAGGGATGCTCCTGCCCCTTTCCTGGTGCCCCAGGGTCCTGCAAGCACCTTCTGGGGCCACCCAGACACCTCCCTGGGTCTCTGGGGCACCCCAGCACAGTGCAGACAGGGATTGAATCAAAGCTTCCTTGGAAGATGGAGGCAGGAGAATATTGCCTACGATCTTCTTTCCAGCTGCCCTTCATACTCCTGCAAATCCTGCTGGGACACTCAGGCTCTCCATTCTGGGGCTCTGGAGCTCCCGTACAAACCCATCCATCACTGTGTCCCCTCTTGCATGGAGATCAAGAAAATGACAGAGCAATGTCCAGAAACTTGATTAACTTGACTACTCTAAAAATCTGCAGCTGGGGGGTGACTGGAAGACTATGGGATAAGAACCTTATTCCTACAAAAAGGGTCAACAGTTTGGAACTGGAACATGTAGCTTTGGCGCGGTGGACATAAAAGCACACACTTGTCATAATCCAAAGCTGAGAGAGATAGAAACGATTTTTTTTTTCTACTGCTATTCTTATATCTCTTCACAATTGCTGTGGCTTATTAAGATTGGCTGCTTAGCAAACAATGACAAGGCTGTCTAACAAACAGTGAACATTCAGGCAGTAGAACAATTAGCTATACAAGCAAAGGTATGGTTGCTACATGTCATCCACTAGTTCTTCCTTGTACATTCTCAGTGTCCCATAACAAGGACATCCTCTCCTTGTGTCCAGAACATCTTGTCTCATTGATTATCTTCTTGGCCTTCTCTGTGGGTTTCACTGAAGCTGCAAAATTTCCACTGTAAAATTTTCACAGGTAAATTCTAATCAGTTTCAGATCTGATTCTGTGAGGCTGTCAGTCCGGCTGACAGTCTCATCACTGAGTGTGTGAAGTGAGTCCTGTTTTTCAGCTGTACAGTGTCGCAGTGTCGGACACAAACATGCAGATTCAAGCAGCAGGTCCAAGCCAGGAGAGCGTCCCAAGAGAGAGAGCTTCCGTCTTTATTTCTCCTTTTATACCTCTTTCAAGACAACCATACATTGGTAGATGAGGTTAACACCTCTGCAATTTTACAGGATAGGAACATAGTCTATCATCTTTCTCCGCCTTGGAGAAAGGAATGAAAAACAATCTAGAAGTTCAAAAACAACCTAGGCCGGTTAGAAAAACAAGAGCTATGTTTATAGAAAATGCATGAGAACTTCTGCTACAAAAGTGAAAACACGGAACAGTAGAAAAATCCAGGGCGACAGTACAGCTCTCTCCTGGGCCACTCTCTGCTGTCGTGGAACGGGATGGAGCGGGTTGACCTTGGTTGGGTGCCAGCTGCCCACTAAGTGACTCTATCAGATAGTCTCTTTCCCAATGGGATAGGGCAGGGAATAATATGGAGAACAAGCAGCAGGGTGAGATGAGCTAAGGCAGTTTTATTACAGAGAAAGAAGGAAACAAAGAAGAGAAGGAAGGAAAGGAAGGAAGGAAGGAAGGAAGGAAGGAAGGAAGGAAGGAAGGAAGGAAGGAAGGAAGGAAGGAAGGAAGGAAGGAAGGAAGGAAGGAAGGAAGGAAGGAAGGAAGGAAGGAAGGAAGGAAGGAAGGAAGGAAGGAAGTGCCCCAGCCCCCATCATGGGCAGAGTGGCTGGTGAAGGCTTCCAGCAGGGCTGAAAGATGGTCCCCAGCCAGCACCGCTCAAGCAACTGAGCTGAAGACTCTGACTGCCGCGACTGGCAGCAAAAGGGAGAATCCCTGCTGCCACAGCCAAATTGGGCTGCGAGATGTTGGGCCCTGAGATGCCGCTGCTGGGAGCCTCCTGCTGAGTGAGCTCACCTGCAAAGCTGGTGTAGGCTGAGGTTTGCAGGTAGGTGCCACAGCCAAAGTCGATGAGTTTGGCCTGCCCACTGGCCAGGTCAACCAGGATGTTCTCCGGTTTGATGTCCCTGTGCAGGACCCCGCAGCTGGTGCAGTGCCACACGGCCTCCAGCACCTGGCAGAACAGGTGCCGCGCCACCTCCTCGCACAGGAAGCCCCGTGCCCGAATGAAGTGAAGGAGGTCCTGAGACCGCTCCGGGCGCTCCAGCACCATCACCACGTCGTTGGGGAGCTCGAGCCACTCGAGGAGCTGGATGACGCCAGGGAAGCCAGCGGACACCTTGTCCAGCAGCACGATCTCCAGTGGTGCGCTGGTGCCGTCGGGCTGCGGGAGGAGCACGATGCCGTCAGTGGGGCTGATGCCGTGCCGGGGCTCGGGAGCCCTCACCCGGCCCGGGATGCTCTGCGCGCTCCGCTGGCCGCACGCCCGCTCTCCCTCGAGGCGTCCTGGCGGCTTCCATCCTGCCGGGCCTCGGCTCATCCCCGCCCGTCGCGCCCCGGCTTCTCCCGCTGCCCCGCTCACTCACCAGCTCGCCCCAATGACGGATGCGGTTCCGTGGCACACATTTGATGGCCACCTGCAAGCCAAGGGGAGCAGCGGGCTGAGCTCGCCGCCCGCCCTGCCGAGCCCCATCCTCCTCCTCCTTTGTCCCCCTCCTCCTGCGCCCGCCGCCGGCCCCGCCACTCACCGGGGCACCGTCCGAGAGCCGCGTCGCCGCGAAGACGCTGCCGAAGCCGCCGCGCACCAGCAGCGAACCCAGCCGGTACCGCTCCTTCAGGCCCACCTGCGCCTTCCCTGCCGGCGACACGCGGCTGTCAGCGCTCGGCCCGGCTCCAGGAACGGCCCCCGAGCGCCGCTCAACCGGCCCGGGCCGGGCATCCCCACATGTTGGCTCTTTTGAAGCGGACCCTGGCGGCTCGGGGCCGGCGGCCGCGCTCAGGAGCGGCGGAGCTCGGGCCGGGGAAGACGCGGCGGAGGCAGCGGGAGCGGCCGTGCCGCCTGTGTCCTCGGCGGGCCGCGGGAGGAACCGATACCAGGGCCGGGGCCGGGGCCGGGGCCGGGCCATCCGGAGCCAGAGGCTGGCGATGGTGCCCAAGAGGCCGGCAGTGATGCCCGCCCAGCAGCGCCACCGCCAGTAGGGCGAGAGCCGGGCGGAGGCGAGACCGCGGCGGGACGCCCGGGGGCGGGGAGGGGGCATGGCCCGGCCCGGCATGGGGAAAGGGAGGCCGCGGAACGGGGATTTAGGGAACGAAAGGGAGAGCGGGAGAGGGTGCGGGTCACTGGGAGAGGGAGAGGAGGAACAGGACAAGGGACACAGAGGGTCTGTGGACTCGCTGCTCTTGTGCTGCTCTTGTGCTGCTGCCGCTGCTGCCGCTGAAGCGCTGGGAGCGTTTGTCCGCGTGTCCGCGTGTCCGGTGCCCGTGTGTCCGTTCCCCCCGCGCGCCCCACGGCCGAGCCCCGCGCGCCTCGGGTCAGCACGTGCCGCTCCGCTGCGGGGCCGAAGCGGAGTCCCGGAGCATCTCTTCCTCCCGCAGCCACGCCAAACCTGCTCGGCCATTGGGAACATTTTCCCACACGTTTCCCTTTGAAGGGCTCATCTCTACCCCCATTTCCAAGGAATCTCCCTGGGGTTTTGGCACCTGCAGCGATAGGGGAGTGATTGGGCTTCAAACTGCAACAAAGGCATTGAGGGGCTGGAGCATGTCCAGGGATGGGAATGGAGCTGGGGAAGGGTCTGGAGAACTTCTGAGGGGCAGCTGAGGCATCTGAGGGGGCTGAGCCTGGAGAAAAGGAGACTCAGGGGGGACCTGGCTCTCTCCAAGTCCCTGACAGGAGGGGGCAGCCAGGAGGGGTGGGGCTCTGCTCCCGAGGGAAAGGACGAGAGGAAATGGCCTCGGGGGACGTTTGGGGTGGATAGTGGGGAAGTTCCCATCCTCCATGTGTCGGCAGAGCGGGGGCTGGGGCACAGCCTGGGGCCACGGGGGTGGTGACGCTGGGCTGGGGACACGGGGGAGGGCGCAGGAAGCCAAAGCCCCGCCGAGCGCTGGCGCTGGGCTGGCACGGGGTGAACTGGCAGCAGGGTCCCACAGCCCTGGGGGACTCGCCCTAACGGCCCGGGGAGGGGCACCGAGGGGCCCCGGGGGTGGGGGCTTTGTCACCAGAGGAAGGAAAAGCAGGATACGGGGCTGGCCCCACAGGAGAAAGGACAAGGAGCTGCAGCACGAGCTACTATAAGGGGAGAAACCTCTTCACTCCCTGAACGGGTGAAAATAAACGATCAAGGTATTGCTACAGGTCTGTAAAAGATGAGACTCAATAAAATATCATTAAAAGATCCAGAAAGTGTCGTGACTCAGTCAATAACATGCCCGATGGATCTAAAGACACGCAAACACAGAGCATCTCCCTGCTCGTGCCAAGCTGGGTCTGGCATCCGAGGCATCAAATCCTCCTGCCGAAGCCTCTTTCAGCCCCGCCTCGGGCGCAGTTTCCCCCCGGTCGGGTCCGATCTCAGGGCACAGGAGGAGAGGCCAGGGCCGGGCCCGGCCCCGCGGGACACCCAGGCTCAGGAGACGATGCCGGCCCAGCCCTGCCCCGTCCCTGCTCCTCCGCACGGCCCCGGCGCCCGGGCTGGGGCAGGGCCGACCTTGAGCCTCGGGAGGCAGCGAGGGGCCAGGAACTCCCTGATCCCGGGCCCCGGGGCTGAAGGGCCCCGGCACGGCCGCCCTCAGGGGACCGGGCAGCCGGGCTGCTGCCGGGCAGGGACAGAGCGGGGCTCAGCAGGGAGGAACTGATCCACCCCAGTCCGTCACCACGCGATAAATTGTCTACGCCCGCTGAGCTCCCACAATGCTTGTCCTACCAAAACCACTGGCCCGGGGAACTGCACAATGCCCATTGTGTCAGAAGGAGAACTGGGAGTTCACCTGCCCCAGGGCCCTGCCAACTCAGCCAGGTCAGCTGCAACACTGGGGTCCCCGACCACCAGGGACCACCTGAGAGACCCCCAGGACAGAATAATGCTCGCATAAATGGGAGGGGAAAGATGTTCATGATTTCAGGGAAATGATTCTCATGTGTGTGTTTAGCCCAGGACAGTCAATGAATGTGTGTGTAGAATACAGCACATAAACAGAAAGCTCCCTGTACTCGGTGTGCACGGCTCTGGGAGGAGCTGTCCCCTGTGCATCTGGCCGAGTAAAGAATGCTGCTTCTTCATACTACATTGGTATAAGGAGTTTTTTATTTTACCAATTTTTTGGTAACGCTCTTTCACCCCATTTCCTGCTGGTGGCAGAAACTGAGGCAAATTCCTACTCTTTTTTCTTGATGGTTTTTAGCTGTAAGGAAAAAAAACCCATTTGTATCTCTATAAAAAGATGCTGCTGGAGGGACCCAGGACTGGTCAAAACCTGGGGGTATCACCCAAAAAATGGACAAAGGGAGAAGAAAATGTTGGGAATTGGTGTTTGTTCCATGAAATGGTCCAAGTGCCCCAGGTCTGGGGGAAATGTGGGTTTGGGAGGTGGAAAAGGACATGGCGGGAGGGAGGAGGAGAAAAATCCAAATCAAGTAAAATAAACCTAAATTAAATTCAGTTCAATTCCTCAGCAGACTGCAGGAAAAGCCAGCTCTTGGCCCTTCACAGCAGGAGCGGGGTCATCCCAGTGGTCCAGACTTTTGGGGCTGTTACCTTGGGGGTCTCTTTGCTTCTCTATCCCCATGTTGAGGTTTCCAAGCTCTGGAGAACACTGGGTGGGCTTGATGGCCTCTACGGAGAGATCTGGGCTGGCACAGAGCAGGAAAAGAGCAGAGAAGGGACAGGGGAGGCTGGAAAACACCTGGAATTGGGCCATTCCTTCCCTTGGTGGCCAAAATGGGCCCCAAGAAGCGCCAGGGGAGCCAACACACCGGGAAGGGGAGGAAATGGCTGAGCTCCACCTGGACCTGGAGGAGCTGAGGCCTGGAGGGACCCGTGGCCACCAACTCCCAGCTCTGCCAAGGGCTGGGCATGAAGCCAACGTCAGAAGGTTCCAGGTCCTCCACTCCAGGTCACTGACCTCACCCCTGATTATGGCTCCAAGATTTCAGGGTTCTTGGCAGCTGAGCATTCCTGGCACTGAGATCCATGGCAGGGACCAGGAAAAGAGGCGTCTCCATCCCTGTTCAGGTTCTTTTGCAAGCCCCAGGGGCAGAGCCCTGCGGGAAATGCCCCTTCCCACCTGGATCTGCTGGGAGAGGCTCAGGTGGGACCTTGGGGGGCTTCTCCTGCAAGGACACCCTGGGGGCTTTTTAAGGAAGAATCCTCTTTTCCATGCAATTTTTGGTGAGTCCACCTCCCTGGAGGAGCAGAGTCAATCCAAGGGAGGATGTTCCTCCCCACCCTTCCTCCACCCCAACCACCCGTTGAGCCCTTGTGGTCACTCAGCTGCATCATCATCTTCCTCCGCCTTCTTCTTCTCCATGGTAACAGAGCAGGAAAAACCACAACGGTGTGAAAAGTTCCAGGATTGAGTCCTCAGTGTCCTTCAGATGGGGATGGGGAAGGCCTTGGCCCCCCTTTTGGGTGTCCCATGGCTTTTTCTCCTCTCCAGCCCCTGCTGGCTCCAAGTTGTGTCCCCAGGACTGGCAGCTCTCCGAGGAATCAGGAAACTGAACTAGGGCAAGAAAAGCTGTGAAGATTGGGACCCTGAGCTGGTGGTGGTCTGGAATGAGACAGAAATGGTCAACAGGGAGGAAAAAGCTTGAAAAAGATCCAAAAGTCCTGAGATTTTAAGTGGGCAGGGGAGCAAAAGGCACCTGGCAGTGGGAGGGCTTGGGACGGTGTTCAGAGCATGGGGGGCAGCGTTTGGCTGAGGGTGTCTAATTGGGGGTTGGTGAGCAGCGACCTTGGCTCATCCCAACCTCCCATGGAGAGCCAGGAGCTGCCCGGACACAGGGGCAGGAGAAGGTGCCCATCCCAGGATGAATCATCCCAGACTCCCTGAAATCCTTCCAAGGGGAGCAGCAGCGCAGCAGCCCCAAGGTCCTTTCCAGCTGCTCCAAGAGGAAGCTGTGCCCTGGTGCTGACCCTGGGCTCCAGCACGGACACAGAGACCCATCAGAGGTCAAAGGCTGTGCCACTGACCACCAGCAGCCCTTATGCCTCTTTTCCAGCCCAAACCAGGGGTCCACCTTTTGAGCGTGTAATGAACCTCTATAAAGCAAAGAAACATCGTGGTTGGGCCAGTCCTGCCTTCCTCACCTGCTCTTTCCCACTTGTGTCCATCCCCCACCCAGAGACAGGGCTTTCCCCAAGGTGTTGGCTCCTGGCTCCAGCACTGGGAGCGGTTTGGAGCCAGGCAAGTTTGGGGCTGGTTTTAAACTCTTTTTGCCCCACATTTCCCATCCTGGTGTTGCTGCAGAGGCTCAAGCCCAGTTTCACCAGTTCATCCACTGGTGATTTTGTCAGCCAGTGAAGCTCTCAGGCCTTGCACCTTTCCTGACTCATGGGCAAGTTGCCCTCAGCCTCAGAAAAATAACAGCATTTTCCTTGGAAACCAGGCCAGGTGTCTGAGCGCACGTGGGAGAATTCCAGCTGAGGGAAATGGGATCTCACAAAAACAACTGGAAAAGAGAAAGCAGAGTGAGACATGTGGGCTAAAAAAGCAAGAAAATACGGTTTATTTATTGCTTTTTCCTAGAAGCTGAAAGGGGCAAACTGGGAATGACGTTCATTTAAGAGGGAATGGTGTGACCAAGCAAGGAGCAGGTGCCTGGACCACGGTGTGGGGATAAAATGGAGTAAGCCCCAAGTGGTCTTTGCTTAGGGAGCACCCCTGATGCTGGGAAAATCCTGGGATCCTCCATCTCCCCAAAACAGAAACACCTGACCCAGATCCTCCCCCAGGGCTGCCTGGGTGGGACTCACCACTCAGTGCCATAACCAGGCTGAAGCTGAGGATCCCCATTCAAGCTCAGAGGGAGAACACACCATTTCTGGGATTTTTTCCAGTCTGACTTATTTTAGTTGGACCTGGGAAAGGAAAGAGCAGGACAAGGGTGGGCTGTGTCCTTTCCTCTCTGCCTTGCCTTTCTCTGCTGGATCCTCAGTTCATTCTGCACCCACCCAAACACTCCATCCCTATCCCACCGGTGATGAGGGGATTAAAGAAGATAAAGAGGAAAAAAAGACAAAAATGGAGAGAGGACAGAAAAAGGCAAGTTTAAATGCAGTTTAAATATTAAATAAGTACATGTAGGTTATTGCGTGCTCACAGCTCAAAGGGAGCTGAACGGTTTGCGAGGGGACAAGAGCCTGTTAAGGGCTCAGGAGCTGTTGCTGCCAGGAGGGAGGAAATGCGCCGATGGATCACAGAAGAGTCTGTGATTTGAGGCTCTTTTCCAAACACCTGCAGGAGGAAAAGCACCTGAGTTTGGAGTAACAGTTTTCTGTTGAGGTTTCCTGTTTGTAGCTACTCGCAAGCTTGTGCTGCTCAAGGGAAACCCGGCTCTGGTTCCTCCAGGCCCAACTGTCCAGGAGTACAACTTGGTTCCCAGTCCCTGAGCCAAGGAGCAGCAGCAGCTTCTGTTCCTTCGCGGGTCTTGTGTCATTTAGCAGCATGAAACACACGAATAAAAGCTCACCGAGAACATGCTCTGATAAAAAGAATGGTATTTAATTGCATTAATGAGCCCTGAAAGTCACCCGGGGGCAGGTTTGTTTGTCAGTAAACAGAGCAGGGAAAAGCACAGACACGTTCCCTGCACAGGGAATTCGCAGCAGGAAAACACAGAGTTGCAGGATGTGCTTGGATATAACATTTCCAAAGCAGCTTAAGGCTTAAATTCAACTGCAGAGAAAAAAAGAAAAAGTCCTAACAAGGGTGGGCTGGGAAGGGATAGTGCCGCCCCATCCCGGGAGGTTCCCAAAACTCAACAGGACAAAACCCAGATCTTGTCCAACCTTCGAGCTGGGTCTGAGCCAGAAACCAGTGGCTGGGAGAGACATTGCTGCTGAAGGTTTTTATTGCTGCTGTTTCATATTGCCAAAACTAAAGTGTAGAGTATCAAGGAACCTTGAGGTTACAAAAGTCCCAGCGAACATGTTTGATTCCCTCATTTCAAGTTGAAAGCTCAGCTCCCCTTGTGACTCTGCTTTGTAACGGTGAATGTAAAAATTCAACAAAATTCCCTTAGAAAGACCCCATGAAGGTTCATGTTGTGACAGCTCCCTCAGGGCAGCCCCAACTCCTGCCCTGGTTTAGTCCCTGACAAGCCCACTGTGGTTTCCAGCTGCTTTGCTCCAGCTCCCCCAAATCACTATTATTCCACCGAACTGAAACAAATCCAAGTCCTCGTGGGTCGGGATAAGTGCAGGGAGAGGTCACTCAGGGATCACCATCACGGGCACAACAGCCCCGACATGGGGTAATGAATTGAATTTAGGACTGAGAAAATCAGAACAGGAGAATGAATATTAAAATAAACCCTGAGAAACACCTCCTCACCCTTCTGGACTTTCCTGCTCGTGCCTGCCGCTCCTGGGGCACAGAGAGGAGCCCGGCCGTATCCCCTCAAAACCTCCCTGGGAATCACCCCACAGCCCTCAGCCCTCCTTGTGCCCATCCCCGGGGCGTCTTCTCCCTCCCAGTGACTCCCGCGGCTCTCCCAGTCTATCCCAGTCTCTCCCAGTGCCCCCCACGTGTCCATCTCGGCCCCGCGTGGAGCTGGCGCCCCTCAGCCAATCAGAGCACGTCTCCCTGATGACTCATCAGTTGCCAGGCAGACCCGCAGCGCCGAGTGCCCCGTGCTGGACTCGGCCTCCCAGTGCCGCGCGCTTCATTCCCAGTCCGTCCCAGTGTAGTAAACGAGGGTAGGATTTTTAAAAGGAAAAGCCAACTCGTTTATTTTAAAAGCAGCCAGGAACGGGAACCCGGGAGTATCGGGTTCCCGATACCCGGGGAACGGGAATCCCAGGTTCCACTCAACAAGCCAGAGCAATAATGTAACAGAGTGCGACTCAGAGTACTCCCTCGGATACCAAGCTCCTCAGAAGAACCCTGTGAGGGGCCCGGGACAATCTTTATACCCCTTGCCAGTCCGTGATTGGTTCCGCTTGAATCCTTCCTCCGATGGCTCGTGTCCAGGGGTCTTAGTCGACATCACTTCTATTACATCACTCCACAGGACATTCTAGAAGGCCCCTTATATTTTCCCACTTACCACTCCACCTATTGGCCACATTTAAACATTACAACTGTACAACCTTGCAGTACCCAGCCTATTAACTAACCCACCGACCCACCAATTCATTAACACCCATATCCATTACAGTCCTTTTAAAAACATTAACTTCATTTATAACACCAGTGCCACCCCAATCCCTCCAAATCCCTCTCAGTCCAGCCCCATTCCATTCCCAGTTCATCTCCAGTCCTTTTCACTCCACTCCCAGACCTCCACCCTCTCCCCCAGTGCCCCCCAATCCACTCCCCTCTCTCCCAGTGCCCACTCAGTCTGTCCTAGTCTATTCCCAGTCCCTCTCAATGCTACACCAGCCCTTTCCAATCCCTCCCAGTGCCCCCCCCCCAGCTGATCCCAGCATATCCCTACTCACTCCCAGTACCCGCAGTGCATCCATCTTGCTGGTGCCCTCGAGGTCCCAGGCCAGCCCCGGCCACCTGCTCTGCTCCGTGATGGATTTCTACCCTGCGTGGGTGCAGCTCAGGTGGTTCCAGGGCCAGCAGGAGCTCTCGGGGCACGTGGTGGCCACCGACATCGTCCCCAATGGGGACTGGACCCACCAGCTCCTGGTGCTGCTGGAAACTCCCCCCGGCGCGGGGTCAGCTCCAGCTGCCAGGTGGAGCACGTCAGCCTGGAGCAGCCCCTAAGCCGGCACTGGGGTTCAGCCCGGCCCCCACAGCGCCGGGAGGGGCTGGGAGGACAGGGAGGGGATTTGGGGGTCCTGGGGTTAACTGGGAGACCCTCATTGGGAACCCCCTTCCCGCTATGCCACCTCCCTTCATCCCCCCTCTCCCACCCCTTTCCCACCGTTCCCCCGAACCCCAGCACCCCCCAGCTCGGTTTGGGGGTGACCCACCCCTTTCCCACCGTGTCCCGTCCCCGCCCCGCTCTCCCGAGAGTTCCTCGCCAGCAGCCGCAGGGATGGAGGAGGAGGAGCGGGAGGAGGAGGAGCGGGAGGAAGAGGAGGGGCAGAGGAGGGGCAGAGGAGGAGCAGGATGGGGAGCAGCGAGAGGAGGCGCCACGTGCGTCCAGCGCTCTCTGGATCTGCAGCCCCTTCGCGCCGGGAGCATCGCCCCCCCGCATCCCGCAGGTGACCGGGAAGGGGGACCTCGCTCCGGAGATCGTGGGCGGTCCTGGGAGGGTTTCTTCTGAAGCGGGGAGGGATATTTGGAGCTCAGCCGAAGTACCTTGGGGCTCCCTCTTTCTTTTCTTCGGGACGAGGCAGACGGAGCGACGTTTGGATCTTGCAGGAGTCCAAAGCTGACCCGAAATCCTCTTTGGGTGGATACTGCGGGGTCCCGGGAGCCACGTGGCGATCGCCCGGTACCGACGTGGGGAGAGGGGAGCAGACTTGAGAGGGGGGAGAGAGAAAAGGAGGGAGCCGCGGGACACCCGGACCCTGAAATGGGGCCTGGAGAGGGGGGACCCCGACAGCTGGGAGTGGCGTGACCTTGGAGAAGGGGCAGCCCCGAGAAGGGATGAGCCTGGAGAGGGGGGACCCCTGGGCCACCAAAGTGGGGACCCCAGAGAGGGGGGACCCTTGGGACCCCCGGCACCCCGGAGCAGAGAGTCAGAGGAGGAGGGACCCCTGGAACCCCAAAACCCTCGGCATCCCTTAGTGCAGCCCCAGAGAGGGGAACCCATGGGACCCTCAGCAGCCCAGAGAAGGGGAACTCCCAGAACCCCAAAGTGGGGAGATCAAAGATGGGGCGCCCCTGGGATTCCCTGGAAGTCTGGAGTGGGCAGAGACCCTGCGGAGGGGGGACTTCCAATATATGCAGGACCTGCAGCATCCAGGACAAGGGGGACCCCCAGAACACCATAGAAAAGAGACCAGAGAGGGCAAAGCCCAGTGAGGGATTTCTTCCCGTGAGTCTTGATGTTTTGGAGGTTTTCATGGACACAAGATACCTAGTGACTTCTAGAGATGAACTTGGGCAGGAAGAACCCCCCAAGCCAGTGCGCTCACCCCTTGTTTTTCCCCCCAGAAAAGGACTTCTCATTCCCAAACCTTGGCCAGATGGAGAAGAAGGAGGCAGTGAGGAAGATGTCCCGGGACCCCCAGGCAGGTGAGGAGGAAGTCACTGCCCCTTTCCCTTCTCTCCTGCTCCATCTCCCAGTCCAGAATCGCCCCAGGCTGCAGCACAATCCTGCTGCCGACGCCGTCCTGCCGGGGACAGACTGGGGGGATCTCCTTCCCCTTCCCTCTGGCACACAGGCAAATCCCATCCTCTCCTTGTTCCTTTTCCTTCCTTCCTTCCTTCCTTCCTTCCTTCCTTCCTTCCTTCCTTCCTTCCTTCCTTCCTTCCTTCCTTCCTTCCTTCCTTCCTTCCTTCCTTCCTTCCTTCCTTCCTTCCTTCCCCTTGTTCTTTTTTCTCTTATTGCTTTCTCTCTTTCAATTTCCTTGTTCTTTCCTGTCTTTCTTCTTTTCTTCTTCCTTCCTTCCTCTACTTGTTCCTTGCTCTTCTTGTTTCTTTTTCTTCTTGTCCCTTCCTTTTCCTTCTTCCTTCTCCTTCTTTCTTCTTCTTCCTTCTCCCTTTTTTCTTCTTGTTCCTTTCTCTCCTTCCTTCTCTACCCTCCTTCCTCTCCCTGTCCCATCCTCTCCTTGTCCTTCCTGCCCCAGGCACTGAGCTGCAGATGGAGACCAGGGAGGACAAATCCCCATGGCAGAACCTCGTGGAAGAGGCCGTCTTGAGCAGCTCCACAGTGCAGGAATCCAACGGGGAGGAAAAATCAAAGAGATCCCCCACAAAGAGGGGCTCCAAACCCAGCCCAGGGAGCTCTGAGGAGAAAAGATCCCCCCTCTGCTTCATCCAGAGGTCCAACCTGGTGGTCCATGAGCAGCTTCACGCCTGGGAGAAGCCCTACAGGTGCTTGGAATGTGGGAAGTGCTTCAGCCACACCTCCCACCTCTTCATCCACCACCAGGTACACACAGGGGAACGGCCCTACAGGTGCTTGGAATGTGGGAAGAGCTTCAAGTGGAGCTCCAGCCGGATTCGTCACCAGAGGATCCATACCGGGGAATGGCCATACAAGTGCTTGCAGTGTGGGAAGAGCTTCTGCCAGAGCTCCAGCCTGACCTGCCACCAGGAGATGCACGCCAGGGGAGGGCGCTATGAGTGTCCTGAATGTGGGAAGATATTTCAGTGGATCTCCTATCTCATTACACATAAGCAAACACACACAGGGGAGAGGCCCTTCTGCTGCACAGACTGCGGGAAGAGCTTCAAGTGCAGCTCCAACCTCACCAACCACCAGCGCATCCACACTGGGGAGAGGCCCTACGAGTGTCCTGAGTGTGGGAAGAGCTTCTCCTGGAGCTCGTCCTTGACGAAACACCAACAGAGGCACCGGTAAGGGAATCCCTGTGAGTGCTCCGAGTGTGGGAAGAGCTTCGTGCACTGCTCCAGCTCCATCTTAAAACTCAAGGTGCTGCTGACTGAAAAGCTCTTCCAGAATCCTGTACTTGAGACATAACGAGTCCTCTGCTTTTTTCCATTCTTCATCTTTTTCCTGGCCTATTTACTGACCTTTATTCTTGTACAAACTGTCTGTCCCAGTAAGTCTTTCTTTGCTGAACCGATGCTTTCTTCTTCCATGCAAATCTACAAAGCAGAAGGAAAGCAGCCCCTGGGAATGGCCTCAGAGTAGAGCAGCACTCATTGGCTCAGCCTCTTCTCCCGCCCACAGGCAAGGGACCGACAAGACAGCACCAGCCTTGTCAGAGCTGGGCAAGGACAAGAGAGAAGATGCCAACAGGGGCTTTGAGCTGCACCAAGGGACGTTTGGGTTGGGCATTAGGAAGAACTTTTGCCCAGAAAGGGGCATTAGATATTGGAATGGGCTGCACAGGTTGGGGGTGGAGTCACCATTGGGGAGGTGTTTAAGGAAAGCCTGGGCGTGGCACTCAGGGCTCTGCCCTGGTTGCCGTGGTGGGGATGGGTCACAGGTCGGACTCGATGATCTCCCAGGGCTCTTCCAAGCCAATGCATTCTGTGATTCTGTGACATCACAGCCTCTGGGGACAGCGTGGTGGCTGTCAGCTGTCCCCAGCCTGTCGCCGTGCCCAGAGCCCGGGCAGAACTCAGCGCGGAGCCACAGCTAGAGCCAGTGTGGAGGTGACAGCTTGTCGCACAGAGCACCATGGCCAGCCAGGGCTTCTCCTGGCTCATGCAGCTCTGTGTGCTGCTGATGCTGGCCCATCCCCTCGACCCTTCCAGCCATCCTGAGGGGGACATGGGCACCTCGGCTCTGCTTCCCAAGGCGCTGGAGCCACAGGACTCCATGGGCCCAGGGACGACCCCCTTGGTGGACGTGGTGCTGGTTTCTTGGATATGCTCAGCCCTGGAGCTGCTGGTCACGGGCCTTGTCCTGGGATGGTGCCTTGGCAGAAGGCTCCAGAGACGCTGGGGAGAGATGAGGGAGGGGGCTCAGGCAGGGGGGACAGTGCCAGGGGCCTGGAGCCACCAAGGCCTTGGGCCAAGCCGGTGTCAGCAAGGCCTGAGAGCCCCCGTGGCAGAGCAAAGCCGGGCAGGGCCCAAGGGTGCCAGGCTTCCCGGGCAGCCCTTTGGCCACGGCCCCGCGACAGAGTGGGCTGAGCCCCTGGGCAGGAATCGGGCCCAGCCTGAGCCCCGGACACCAGAGACGGCCGGAGCTCTTCTTGCTGCAGCCTCTGCCTGGGGCAGCCCAGCCAGGCCTGAGTCTCTCGCAGAGAGGCCAAAGGCAGTGCCCGAGGGCTCAGCCCGGCTCGGCCCCTCTGCCCCTTCCATCGGGCTTCCTGGGCTGGGCTGTGCAGGAGAAGTGCCAGAGCCCCTCAGGCTGTGCAGGATGCGCTGCCAGGGACACGGCTGCCCCAAGGAGCTGCTGCAGCTGCTGAGGCACAACCGTGCCCTGATGTGGCTGTGCCTGCGCCACCGCTCTCTGCAGAGGCCTAGAGCCAAGACGCCAGCAAAAGGGGGCAGCTGCAGGAGGAGGAGACCCCACGTCTTCCCCCAGTGCTGACTCTCCAGCTCCAGCTCGGTGCTCAGCTTGCAGGGCGTCGTGGGGGATGCGTGACCAGTGCTCAGCCCAGGCACTGAGACATCCCCTGCTTAAGGGTTAGGGAAGCCCCCCATCCTCAGCCGCAGAGCTCCCAGCCACCTTTTATGCCAGAAGCTGAAGTTTCCCTGAGTGTTCCAGTTCCACACTGTTGACCCTTTTTGTATCATAAGGTTCTCACCCCGTATTCTTCCAGTCACCCCCCAGCTGCAGATTTTTAAAGTAGTCAAGTTAATCAAGTTTCTGGACATTGCTCTGTCATTTTCTTGATCTCCATGCAAGAGGGGACACAGTGATGGATGGGTTTGTACGGGAGCTCCAGAGCCCCAGAATGGAGAGCCTGAGTGTCCCAGCAGGATTTGCAGGAGTATGGAGGGCAGCTGGAAAGAAGATCGTGGGCAATATTCTCCTGCCTCCATCTTCCAAGGAAGCTTTGATTCAATCCCTGTCTGCACTGTGCTGGGATGCCCCAGAGGCCCAGGGAGGTGTCTGGGTGGCCCCAGAAGGTGCTTGCAGGACCCTGGGGCACCAGGAAAGGGGCAGGAGCATCCCTGTGGTGCTGTGAGAGACACCCAGAGGGGGCCACCCCTGGGGCCCAGGCAAGATCTGCATTCAGGCAGCCAAATTCATGCAGGGTCTGCCCAGGCTCTGCCCAGGATCAGTCCAACAGGCTCCAGTCCTGTTTCATCTCTTTGTATTTTCTTCATATTTATTTCCTAGTATTTATCCAGTGGACCCTCAAAATGCCATTAGAAATCATTTTCCCTAAAAATAAATACTGACTTATTTTAGTTTTAAGAATTTACTATAGGTACTCCCTGCTTAAATTACTTGTCTGTGACTTATTCTGCAGTTTGCTCCTTTACAGCACCATCACCCACCTCTCTTAAAATACAGATCCCTCACTGGAAGCAGGGAATTCTCCTGGATCCCCTCCTGGGACCCTCCATGGCCATGCACTGCAGGAGCCCCGGGCCGGGCTGTGCTGAACTCCTGGGCCCTGCACTCAAACTCTGCCTGGAACCCGCTGGGTTCAGCCCAAAGCGGGGGAAGCACCGGGAGCAGCAGATCCAATTTTTCCTGCAGGTGCAGGTCCCCACCCCTGAGGGAGCAGGACTGGGTGCTCTGACCCCCATACCTGATTCTGAATCTCTCTCCTCTTCTCTCCCTTTCCTTTGGGTGATCACAAATCCCAGAGCAGCTGCAGAGTCCCATGCCCAGTTCAAGGGAGGCCTGGGGCTGAGATGCCCCAGGATGGATGGGAATGGGGGTCCAGGGGTCCCTGGGGTCAGGGAAAAGGGGGACCTAGGGGCTGGGAGAGGTGGATACCCAGAAAGGGGGTGCGGGGGGGTGTTGGTCCAGGGTAAGGGGGTTCAAAGTGGCCCCAGTGCCCTGGAATGGGGCAGGATCCAGGAAACGGCGGTGGCTGGCAGGAAGGGACCAGAACAGAGATGGACAGGCTGGGATAGACTGGGACAGACTGGGACACTAGGATACACTAGGACCGGGACCAGAACTCGCTGGGAGCAGAACTGGGGCACCAGGGATTACTGGAGGGCTACCGGGAGCAATTGGGGGCATGCTGAGGACAACTGGGTGCTGCTGGGATATACTGGGCATGATTTGGATCATCCTGAGACTGACTGGAATTGTACTGGAGTGACTGGAACCACAGTGGTGGTGAAGGGGCACAACTGGAAAAAGGCAGGGGGCAACAGGGATCATTTTGGAAGCAGCTGGGCCCATGCTGGGGTCATACTGGGATAATACTGGGGGTGACAGGAATCAAACTTCACTCATACTGGGAGTGTCCGGAGGTTACTGGGATCACACCGGGACTGACTGGACTCACACTGGGAGTAACTGGGACCACAATGGTGGCAAATGGCATCATAGAGGGAGTGACTGGAAGTGACTGGGGCAACACTGGACTCCTACTGGGAGTAAAAGGAACCATACAGGGCATGACGGGGACCATGTTGGGGGAAACTGGGATCCTATTGTGAGTGACTGGGAACATACTGGGGGTGACTGGGAACCACCGCTGAGGCGGCGGCGGAGCTCGGAGGCGGCCCCAGCGCAGGTGGGAGCCGCGCTCGGTTGTGCCGGGGCTCGGGGCTCGCTGCGGGCGGAGGGGGCGGCGGGGGGCTCTGGCGGGTTCGTTGTGCCGTGTCCGCGCCGTGTTGCCCCCGGCCTGAGGGCGCTGCGGGAGCGGCTGCCCGCGGTCTCCTTCCCGCTGCTGCCTCGGCAGGAGCCGGTGCCGGAGCAGCGCTGGCTCGTCCCGGTTCCTGTCGGTAGCACAGAGGCGGCTGCCCCGTCCCCGGGACTGTGCGGGAAAGTTCACGTGGCCAGAGGTTTCTGTCCCCAGAGGAGACGGAGGAGTCCTGTGAAAGGAACTTTATTCATGGCCAAAGGGAGAGGCCGTGAGGCATTTCCCATGGGGTCTCTCCAGTTGTTGGAGGACGCAGCCTCCTTTTTATCCTAATTTCGCCGGCCGCATCTCCGTGTCCCTTTCCCCAGTGGCTGAGGTACTTGGAAGGTTCAGACTTCCCCATCCGCCTCCTGCATGTCCCCCTTAATGTGCACCCCCACTTTGTATAACATCCGATATTCATGGCTCTTTGAAGTCTTTGTTCTTCTTCTGGAAGTTCAGGAATTTAGCAGGAGCTTGGCTGAGCAACAGTCTGTATCAATTAGTAACATTTTCTGAAACTGGTGGTTTCTCCCATAAGTTCCTTATCTCCAAGTCCCTGGCCCTATCTCCAATGGGATACACACCATCTGTTTGTAAAGACATGTTCATTTTTTTCCTTTCAATCCTTCCTCTTCTTATTTTCTCAGTACTTCTCTTTACAAACTTTAAAAATGCCTTAATCTCTTCTTCCTGGGCCTTCTTTGGTTTTGGGATTATTCTGTGACCCCATTCGGTGTCCTTTTGTAGCCTTTTCTGGCTCAGGAGGCTTGGCTGCCACCTGCATCCCCTTGATCCCCTGCTGAATGAGCTGCACTCAGCAAGGTGTGGTGCATGGTAAAAAGATGAGAGTTGCTGTAGCAGCTGAGAGGAGAAACAGCATTCGTTTAACCCATGGTGTGCCAGGGAACCACGAAAACGTGTCCCATGCCGGTCCTTTCCACGTTTGGACCGGTACCTGAGCTGCTTTCTTATTTCCTTTGTTACCTGTTTCAGCACTTTTCCATTGTCATCTCTTTGCCAAGAGCAGTTTGAGTCATTTAATTTTCCACAACCTCCTCGTCCTTCTGCTAAAAGAGAATCTGATCCCATCCCAGGGTGAAATGTCGCGTTCCTCACCAGAGTGGATTGGTCAGTGAGAAGGTCAGGAGCCGGAGCTGTCTGGTTGGTTATTATTTGGAGGACAGCTTGTAATCTACTGATGCCATTGAAATGATGAATGGGTTCTCTGGCACCTGGTCTGAATTTGTTCAGGTTCCCAGGGGCTGCTGCATGGTGTTGTAGGATTTGTTCTGGTGGCTGTTCATCTTTTCCCCATTTTTGGGCGCTCCCTCCAGCCAGGGGTGCATCAATTGACGGCTTTTCTCTGATTAAATCATCACATCCTTGGATTCCCAACTGATTTCGCTGAACTTGTGGCAGCAAACCCACGCCAGTGGCCAAATACACTCTGTATAACACAGACAGTGCCAGCACATGTAGCTGTGGGGAGAGGGATGATTCCGCCCAGCTTTTTTGAGTGGAGTTCTCACAACATTCTCCGTTTGATGTTTTCCTTTGCAGCTTAACCAATTTCTGTTACAGAGTCAGAGATCCTCAGTGTGGGTTCTGCCTTTAGTGATGCAAATTCCGTCTGTGCAAGGAGGCAGAACTTGGGGTGAGGGGCAGAGGGAATGAGCCCAATTCCTCCCGCAGGCGAGGAGACCCTGGGACATTGTCCACACTTCCCCCAGCAGTGTTAATTTGCATTTCTAAAGCTCCTCTGCTGGCTGCCTGGATCGAAGCTTCTCTTCCAGGGCAGCCATCAGGTGACTCACAAGTTCTCCCCCCCACAAGCTGCTTTTTGGGGTTTTTTGGGGTTTTTTTAGTGTTCCTTTAACTGTTTATGAGTTAATGGGTCACTTTTAAAGCTCTTCCAGTTTTGCAAAATGCAACCTAAAGGTGAACATCAAAAACCCTATTCCAAAATTCTGCCATCATTAGATCCAGGCACACACATATAGAAACAAACCCCAAAGCAGTAAAGATTTTTGTACCTCTTCCCCTAGGATTAAAAATTAACTCTCACACCCCTGGCCCAAACCCAACTGACATTATCAAAGTAGGATTATTAAGAAAAAATATTCTAGTGGTGTAATCTTGTCACTGAAACTGCGGAAAGAACAAAAACTCTCCAGTGACATCTTTAGTGTTTGAGGATTAAGGCATTTCTTTATTCTGGCCAGGATGTGCAACAGAAATCCTTTCATCCACATATAGCCCGGGTGTGCAGAGAAAATCATTCCATGGCACACGAGTTTTACTAGATTTTTCCTCAAATTTGTGCAGTCTAAACCCATAGAAATCTGTTGGTTTAATGTTCATTGGTTCCCAGTTGGGTAGTTCGTAGTATTTGGTTTCCTATTGGACCCAGATTCCTTGGCCTCTGATGTTCATTAGGTCCACACTCCTTGATTTCCTTATCAGCCTTTTCCAGACCAGATGTCTCCAGCTGTGCCAGGGGCAGTGTGTGGGGTAGATGTTCCTTGATGTTTGCTGATGGTCGTTGATGTTTTGTTGATGGTCGTTCTCTTTTTGGGTATCTTTTGGGCCATTCCCAGTGTGTGGAGATGTGAAGCTCATGTCTGTTGAGTGGTGTAACATCCCTTAACAAACACTTTAAAATTCCTTTCCTGAAGGCAGAGGTAAAGCAAGCCTGAGTAGAGAAATAAAATTTTACAAAATTCTAAACGTGGTCTATTTTCCAGCAATCTGATCCCAGGCAGCCCAGTGTGTGAGTCTAAGGGAGAGCCAGAGTGGAATTCTCTCGTTGTCTTCCGCAGCAGCTGTGGCGAGTGCAGGCACAGAAAGCACTGAAGCTCAAGCAGTGAGAGCGAGGCTCGGCCCCCAGTGCCTGGAGATGCCAGAGGAGGGTGCCCAGGCAGACTATTTGAGCAGAGGATCTGTGGGCAGGCCCAGGGGCTTCCCCCGCTGTGGAGCCCTGGCTGCTGCTGCGGCCCCTTCTGTGCAGGGTCAGTCGCGGCGTGCCTTGGTCCTCCTGCAGCCGGGGAAGTGCAAATCTCCGGGGCTTCAGAGCCCTTGGGGCGAGGGTGAGGGGTCCCCCCGTGCTGAGCTGTGCTGGCGGCTGTTTCTGTGCTCAGTGACACTTGCAATGGGCCACGCCACTTGGCCACCAGTGGTGCTTCTGATTTATTAAAATATTGGTATAGATCTAATATCGATACCCAACTGGAACGGACACGGACTCTCTAACTCGTTTGGGTTAGAAAGGGTATGTTTATTGCAGCGCCAGGAAGCTGTGAGGATCGCTCCAAAAGCACAGCTCTGAGATTACAAAGCAATCCAAAGTTTATTTATCCACCAAAGTTCTAAATATTCAAAATACAAAACATATTTATAGCATAGACACCTCCCATTCCCCGCAGCGTATGGAAATTAGCTAAAAAGTCATTAAGCATGCGTAGTCCATTCCATGAAATGGGTGAGTGGTCTCTTAATCATGAGAGGGGTCCCTCATTGGATGAAGTAACTCTTCTTCCTCGCTATGACCTTTTTACCTTCTTCGTTTTTAACAATACCTGTGGCTTTGGAGAACCCCCAGTTCCTTTCCCTAAACAGGTTTTGAATGGGATCATCAATGACTGTCTGGCCCTTCCTTTGCACATTCTTGTTACAGCCCAGCTGAACAACATCAGATAACCAATTATCAGCTCCCAGACCTGAGCAGTTTATTCCGGCCTCAGTTTCTTTGCTTAATCATCAATTTCTTTGTTTAAATTCTGCTGTGTTTGCTTCCTAAGCCTACTCTAACTAATCTTTTAACTAAAATCTTAATGTTTAAATGCTTAAGAAAAACCCAAATTAATGCTTAAGAGAGACTTATTTTAAATGTTTCAAAGAGACTAAATGTCTCACTTCTTTGCACTCCTTAGGCAGGGCCCGATTGGGTCCTGCTTGGATGTTGTGGACAGCAAAGTGCCAAGTCAGGGTCTGTGCCAGCCAAGCTTCCTGTGGAAGAGATTTCACAAGAGACAGGATTGTGGCCACAGACTGGTTTAAACAGACATCCCTTATCTCCACCCTGCACTAGGTCAAGAATTAGCAGGGTGAGGAATTGCAAACATCAATTCCAGGGGAGATAATTGAATATCTGTCCTGGCTCTGGCTCTTCTTCTTGTCAAAGCCAGTGGCAGAAGCCTTACCTGTGGCATCTTGGTTTCTGTCACCAGCTTCTGAAGGTGTTTCTTTATTTCTCCATTCATTCTTTCTGCCTGACCCAAACTCTGGGGCTACCAGGGCGTTTGGAGATGCCACTATGTTCCTAAAGCAGCCACAACGCCCTGAAGGATCTTTCCTGTAAAATAAGTTCCCCTGAGCCTATTGATTCCATAATCCCGTATCTTGGAATTTTTTGTTCCAAACACACCTTACTAACTGATGCAGGGATTGCTGAAGCAGTCGGAAATGCTTGTCAGCCTGTGAGCTGACGTGCTGTTAGCAGAAGATATTGCAGCCTTCCTGCTCAGGGCATTTCAGTCCCAGGCTCTTACAAGCACACACAGCTTGGCCATTTGAGCTGAGCATGCGGGCGGTGACCTGTGCTTTGTCTCATTCCCTTTCCTTCATACCAGCGTGTCTTGTAACTCTTTTCCCTTCTGCTGCCCTTGAAGAGCCATCCATAAACACATGTTCTCCCTCAGGCCAGGGAATGCCTGGTAAGTCTCTCCTAGGCTGGCTCTGGAGCTCTGTCACTTGAATGCAGCCATGGGTTTCTTCCCAGCCCCCCTGTCCAGGGCCGTTCAAACAGGAGGCTGGGTTAAACCCTTCCCCTGTCCTCAACTCTAAATCTTCCTGTGCCATCCAACAAGTTTCATACTGCAATAACCGAGCACTGCTCATCCATTTAGAGGCTCCTTTGGTTACCAAAGCTTTAACTTGATGCCAGACTTGAACAATAAGAGATTCTGCTGCTGTCAGTTTTCAGGCCTCAGTTCCCATTAAAGCCGGGCCTGCACAATTCTGCAGACAATGCCTCTCTCTGACCACTGGGTTAAATATTTTAGCACAGGAATTCCTTTGGCATGGCCCTGTTTACCATCCACATGCAATTCAGATTATTTTTCCCTCTCTGGGAGGGCCAGGGCAGGAGGCCCAGTTAATCTGCTTTTGAACACTTGAATATTCTCCTTTCCTTCTGGTGTGCATAATGCGGTTTCTTGAGTGGCAGGAGAAGAGTGTTGTAGGGAGAAATCCCTGGCTCCAAAAGCCCTGCCTTTAGCAGGGACTCAGTAACAGGCTGTAACCCCTTCCTTGCCTCCCTGGGAACAGGGTATTGCTTTTAGACACCCCTTGTCCTGGTTGCTCCAAAGGAATTTGGAGAGGCTCCATATTTGATTTTCCCTCTTTCCCTGGGGCTGCCCCACACTTGTGGGTTCACTTCAGCAGGGGCCTTGCCAGACATTTGACACAAAGGTAACACAGCATTAGCCTCTGTATCTCATTTTGCAGTATCAATTTGCATTCCCACTTTAGCCACCAGTAAATTATAATCACAATTAGGAGCAAACAGAAATTGATGCATTTCCAATCTATCCCCCACATCTACTAATAGTGGTTGAATAAGACACACTTGCTCACCTTTCCCACTCATTCCCTGAATAATCAAAAAACTTCTTGACAATTTCCCCCCCTTAGGTCTCAGATTGAGAGTGGATGGAGAGGCCCCTGTGTCTATCAGGAAAGGGCTCCTCTCGATCCAGACACCCCCCTGAATGTTCTCAAGGGCTCTGGTGTGGTGGGTCCCTGGTGTGCTGGGAGCTCCAACAGCCCTAACACAATCCATGTCCATCAGCGGGTGGACTTCCTCCTGCTGAGGGTGCTCGTGTGTCTGCTTGCAGTGTCCTTGTGCCCTGCAGATGGAACCCTGATACCTTGCCAGGGGCTGTTTGGGTCAGCTCTCCCCTGCCGAGGAGGGCAATGCCTGTGCCAGGTGCTTGTGGCCGAGCCCGTCCCCAGGGTCCTGGGGCCCCCTTGGGCCCTGTGGTTCATCCCTCAGGGGCTGTAGAAACTCTGCCATGGCCTTTGCCTTCACCTTGGCCTTTTCCTCATCCCTTCTTGCATTCACCTGCTGTGCCTTTGTGACCAAGTGCTCCAGGGGCTTCTTCTGCCTCTGCTGCAGCCCCCTCACTGCCTGCAGGTGGTTATCCTCTTTATATGTGGAAAAGACTCTACAACCCGAAAATTGTAAAGTAGGTATGTTTATTGCAGCTCATGGGGAGTAACCCCCAAAAACCATGCATGCCGTCTTTGATACTCAGCTTGGAGTTGGTTGCAAATTGTATATGCATCAGGTTACGCAATACACCTATACATATTCATCATCTGTCTCCGCTTCTTATTATAATTAGCTCAGCATCCTATTACACCTGCCTAGTGCTGCCTGGTGGTCATGGGCCGGGGTCTCTGGGATGAAGTAAAGTCATCCTGTCATGAAGTAAGCACTCTACCTCAGACTTGAACTTTTCACCTTGCTCTCTGAGGTCCTGGTCCAAGTCCAAACCACAAAGCGGGTTTGGGCTGGTTCCAAGGTCTGAAAGCAGGATCTTTTGCTCACGGTTTCTTCCTATTATCAATGGTCTGGCATCTTATCCTCCCATATATCATTTCCCTTTGCCTGGCCAGCATAGCAAATGTTCAGCAAGCAGTACATTGTTTAGCAAGCAGCTGCAAAGTTTTGCAATACTAGCAGTACTCACAGCAATTAACCCCAAAATCTAAGGCCCTTATATCATTCCCCCCTTTTCTATAAAATTAGTAAATTCTTTTACTAATACATGGATTCTTTGGAGACTTTTCTTCAATGCTTTCACTCTTTTGGCTTATTCTCTGTATATGGTGGAGGCTTCAATTGTTATGTTATTCTCTGCAAAATCATACAATTTCATAAGGCCTCCTGGTTGATCTGATCAATATGTTTTCTTAAAAGTAATAAATCAACATTATTAGTAGTAAAATTACAAACAGAGAAAACAGTGTACTTATTAAAGATTTCCCCTAACTCAACAAATTCTATCTCAGCTTGTGAAAAATTCTGTTCACACAGATTTCTTTCATATCTTCCTGTTTCTCGTGTGTGTTCCTTTGAATATGGCCTAACAACCTCAAATAATTTTCTACATCCTGGATCACATTTGGAATATGTATACAGCAATGGTCTAAGTCGTCTTTCAGGTATCTACACGCTTCATGTTCTTTAAGCAACATCATGTCCAGTGCCATTCTGTTTTGTAAGGTCATCTTAGAGTTTGCCTGTACCTGCAGGTTGAGATCATTGAATCCCTTTTTTGTTACATTGCCAATTTCTGGACCTGCTCTGTCAATTGGTACAGCCATGCTCTGTTTCTGTAAGTAGCTAAAGGAGCCAATAGGGATTCTAGTGCCCAACTAACCTTAACCCCTTTATTTGGTTCATTCCAGTCAGGGTTAAAATCTCTATCTTCTCTTTTTACTCATCTGATTCTAAGTCTCTCTAGGTTTCTTTTAAAGGGAGAATTTTTGTAAATTTGGCATAAAATAACCATCCTAAGCGTAATTTGTTTTACCTTTCCATACAAGGGTAAATGTGTCTTCCAGGTTCCATTGCTTAAAGCCTAAAAATGATGTCTTGGGCTCGGAATGCTGGTTTTTCTACAGCTTAGTGTGGTTCCCTTTTTGGGTTTCCACATGTCCTTCAATTTAATACTACTATTCTACCCCCTGTATTCGCATCTATATTTCAGGGCTGCTGCCAGAGGAGGAATTTGTTCTATTTCTTCATCAACTGAGCTAAAATTATAGATTGCTAGGCAATGCTAAAAGGGAACTATTACTGGTTTTTCATGGGAGGAGGTCCATTTTTCACCTAATGGTACCTCTGTTTTATTACTTTCTAAATTTCTTCCTCATACAATGCACCAAGGGGCTATGGCCATGTATCTAAAATGTGACAAAATAGACACAGACTAAATTGACTCTTATATTTTTTAGTCTGTCTTGCCTGGAGGGATTCAGCACCTTCACATTTCTAGTTCATGATTGTTACAGATACATTTTTCTTTACTCTTTCATTATAGGTACCTTATCCCAAATTAAATAGCCCATGTCCCAATATTGGGTTCTTTACTTTTTTGTAATATGGGTTTTCTAATTTGTCACACTGGGATTTGGGTTCTGGGGTGGTCCATCTCTTACAGACAGTAGCCATCACTTCTTGCTACTTAACTCTAGGCTCTGGGTGACATTTAATCCGCTTGGTGTCATTCTTTTTCTCAACACTAGTCAAATTTATTGTTAATATTCATCACAGCATAGGCTCTCTTGCTGCCTCAGGTCAAGGTAGACAGGCCGTAATTTCAGTAACATTTTGCAAATTGGCAAATGCTTTTATCAAGCTTACTACCAGTTGTTCTGGTTTTGGGAGGTTAATTACTTGCCAATCTTTCTCTCTGGATACCTGAAGCATTCCCAATCCTAAAATTGGTATTATGATTAAAACACGACACGAGTCACTTGACAGTCTAGGTATGTTTCAGAGCCAGTTTGGAAGTTGTTGGGTCTCGATAAACGACTTTCCAAACTTGCAGTGCTTTGTTCACTTGGGTGTGATGGATCCAAGCACTGTGGTCCTTGACCGTCATAAAGGTAGTGAGAAGCACCTGGAGTGGTCCTTCTCACTGTGGTTCCAAAACTTTTTCTGCAAAAAACCTAACATAAACATAATCACCAGGCTGTATGTCATGTGTAGGACCATCCAGACACGGACTTCGGGTCCCAGCCACATGCTTTTTAATTTTTCTAAGCTGCTTGCTCAAAGCCACCATATAGGTGGCTAGTGTTTCTTTCTCAGTTTGGATAGATATTTAAATGATTCATTTTCTCTACTTGGCCACTTGATTGTGGGTGGTATGGAGTGTGGAATTCCTAATCTATGCCTGAATAACGGCTCGGCTAGTTTGCTACACCACCTTTGAAATGAAGTGTGGCCCTCTGTCCAAGGATATTGTGGCTGGGACTCCAAAGCGTGGTATTATTTCTTGTAGCAGCACTTTGGTTACTTCCCAGGCTTTGGCAGTTCTGATGGGGAAAGCCTCTGGACATCCTGAAAAGGCATCTGTTAATACCAACAGACATCGATACCCCTGTTTTCTTGGAAGTTCTAAAAAATCGATCTGCTACTGCTGCCCAGGCCCATGGCCTTTTCCAACTTACTTGAGTTTTGGCTTGGGGGTGTTCTTGGGTTTGGTTTGGAGGCAAAGATCACACTGCCGGGTTACCTGTATAATGGTAGCTTGTAAGTTTCTGGCAATAATCTTTTTTATTAATTATATAGGGCATCTACTCCCCAGTGGGTTTTTTGATTCTTTTATTACTGACCATAAAAAATGAGAGGGAATAACTAGGTTACTCTCTTCTGTAACAGCTCACAGCTTTTGATTGTATGTTCCTTTCTGGCTTCTCATTAACTATCTATCTTTTCTGTTATATATAGGTTTACCTTCTGGGGAGATCTGCCCATCTGAAATCAGGGCTCCCTCCATTGCTGCCTCACCTTTCACAGCTTCTTTTGCCTCTCGGTTCACCAGCTCATTTATTTTTTCTAATTCTAAGCTCACTTTTTGGTGTGCTTTTATATGCATAATTGCTATTTTTTCAGGTAACTGTACAGCATCTAACAGTTGCATTATTTCTTGTGCATGTTTGATGTTTTACCCTTAGGTATTCAACAACCCTCTCTGTTTCCAAATGGCCCTGTGTGCATGTACAACCCCAAATGCATACCTTGAGTCTGTATAAATGTTTATTTTCTTCCCTTTTGCTATCTCTAAGGCGCGGGTTAGGGCGATTATTTCAGCCTTTTGTGCAGAGGTGTTTGTTGGCAGGGGTCTGGATTCTATTACTTCCCGGCAGGTGGTAACTGCATACCCAGCGTGCCGCTTTCCACTGATGACGTAGCTGCTCCCATCGGTAAACCAGGTCTTTGCATCCTCTAGAGGGGTATCCTTCAGATCCGGGCGGCTGGAGTAGGTGGCTTCGATAGTCTCCAGGCAGTCGTGGCATACCGGTTCCCCTTGATTTCCACTGAGAAAGGAAACTGGGTTGACAATGTTAGTTACCACTATTTCTATACCATCTTGTTCCACCATGATGGCTTGATATCTCAGGAACCTCTGTGGGGAGAGCCAGTGCCCGCCTTTCACTTCCAGCACTGCGGACACTGTGTGGGACACCAGCACAGTCATTTTCTGACCCAAGGTGAATTTGCGTGCTTCTTGAATGTTCAGCACAACTGCAGCGAGAGCTGTGCGGCACCCAGGCCATCCTTTGGCTGCTGCATGTGGCTGCTTAGAGAAATAAGCAACTGCCCGTCAGTATGGGCCCAAGTTCTGCAACAATATCCCCAAAGCAATCCCCTGCTTTTCATGAGAGAACAAAAAGAATGGTTTACTCATGTCTGGAAGTCCTAGAGCTGGAGCTGACATGAGGGCATTCTTCAACTGATTAAAGGCCCGTGTGGCCTCTTTTGTCAATCCATAATCCACACCATCTTGTCATCTCCAGGAAGTCCATAACTGTCTGGGGTTTCAGGGTTTGGCATATAGTTTCTTTGCAATCTTGTCCCAAAGTTCGCTGTCCAGCGCTGACTTCATAGCCCAGGTAGATCACTTTCTGCTTTACCACCTGAGCCTTTTTCTTAGGTACCCTGTACCCTTGGAGTACAAAAATTTAAGAGGATTGCCATCCAAGCTATGCAAGCTTCCTCCATCTGGGAGAAGATTGTCCACATACTGCGATAGCTTCCTTTCTTCTTGCAGGGCTTCCCAGGACTTTAGGTCTTTTGTGAGTTGTTCCCCAAACAGGGTGAGACTGTTCGTAAATCCTTGAGGCAACACCATCTATGTGAACTCAGTTTTGCGTCCACTCTTAGGGCTTTCCCATTAAAATTCTTTCTGACTAGCTTCGTGGAGAGGGAGGCAAAAGAAGGCGTCTTTTAAATCTAAAACAGTAAACCAAGTTAGCTCGGGTGTTAGACATGTTAACAAAGTATAGGGGTTTGCCACCACAGGGTGAAGGTCCTCAGTTATTTTGTTAATAGCCCGTAAATCTTGTACCACCTGGTATGACCCATCAAGTTTGTGGACAGGTAAAATAAGGGTGTAAAAATCAGATTGGCACTCTTTTAGTAGTCTTAGTCACAAAAGAAATTTTTAATTACTGTCTCCTTTCTTAATGGGGTATTATTTAACCTTAACTGGTTGCTTTCCCTCCTTGAGCTTAATCTGTATCAGGGGTGCATTCTTGGCTCTTCCAGATACTTCTGTAGCCTCTGAGGTAGTTAATATTAAACTTAATACTTCCACATATTGGTGATCATTTACTTCTAGAGTAATTTTCTAATTTTAAACATAATAGTTGCTTGAAGCTGTTCTTGCAAATCCCTACCCAAAAGTGCCTTTGGGGAGTTGGGCATGTGGAAAATCTTGTGAATGCCCCATTGTTCTCTTAGTTTACACTTCAAGGGTTTACAAAAGTATGCTTTTTCAGACTGGCCAGTTGTTCTTGTTTACCATAATGTAATTATCTCCCACTGGCATGAAAGCTTGATTAAAACTAAATATGCTGCTCCTGTGTCTACCAAAATGACTTTTCCTATATATAAATCTCACAATTAAGCACTCTTTGCTAGATCTGTCTTGGTTTGAAAGACAGGTGTCAGACAAGAAAGGGAGGAGCCTCCCCTGAAATGGAAAATGCAACCCCCTTCCCTCCGAATTATTCTAAATTTGAAAATAAGGGGCTTTCAGGCAAAGATATGAGGGATAGGAATAACAGTTCTTTACTAATAAATATATATGTATAACAACACAAACAAACAACAATAGCTGTGGCAGTGACAGCAAACAGCAGCACAAACCCAGTGCTAGCCTCTCTCAGCCTCAGGCCCTTTCCCCTGGGTGCAGTTCCTCTGGGGCGGCTCCCGGTGAGCAGGGCGGGTGCGATGGTTCCCCCGCGGCTGCAGGGGGCGCTCCGCAGCGAGCTCGGGCAGCACCGGGAATGGCGGCGCGGGGTGCCGGGCAGGGATGGATGAAAAGCCTCACAAACCCCTGGGCGTCCAGCTGGATCCTCAGGAACAGCAGGCTGGAACAGCAGGGGTGAGCGCAGATCTCAGGTGGTAGGCAAGATGCACCGAACTCCGGCGCTGCAGCAGAAAACCCGGCAGGTCACAGCGTAGGAGCTACAGAGTAGCGACAGCTCCGAGCAGTGACCGGGGCCGAGTGGCAGCGGCCCAGCTCCCAGCTGGGACAGGGAGAAGAGCAGGCTTAGAAATCCCGGGGGTTTGCCCGTAGAAAGCAAAACAGCCGAAGAAGCAGAAGCTTGCAGTGCTGACCAAGACGTCCACACTGAAGGCAGGCAGCTCCCCGACTGAACGCTGAGAACACCAGGCAGCCCCCCGGGTGTCCCAACCCCCCAGGTGACAAAAGGGTGGCTAGTTGCACCCCGCCCCTGTGGCTAGGTCTTTTGTTTCTTTTAAGTACCCAGTAGTTTGTCCCCTGGCAACTAGTATGGGGAAAAGTCTTTAAGAGAAAAACAGGCTAAAATCCTAAACCCCATCAGCTTTATAAACAAGTGTTACTAAAAACAGTAACACTAAGTTATGCAAATGCTACACTACCCTAAAATCCACACAGGATGCCACAAATCTAAAACTGTACTATTCCCACAAACAAAGCAAGGAATTCCCCTTGTAAAACGTAAGGTTAAGGCAGCATAAAACATTTTTAAAATATCATCCTATGCTTCTCTTATCTAACCACTAAGGAATGCTTGCTCTCTTGACACATTGATTACAAAACCTTGCTTGTGCTGCCTTAACGTCATACGAAGCACAATGGGCTGTCACAGAGCCAAATGCAACCCCAGTGTGAAAAACGAGGTTCACTCCCCTGTTAGGATTGAAAAGTTTAATAAAGGACAATAAGGGATAAAAATAATAAAGCAGAAGTCACAGCGCTGGGTGCTTTGGCGCTCAGCCAAGAGCATGCCTGCTATCGTGGGGACTGCCTTTACAAACACATAGACTTATTACATATTCATAAACAATTATACATACTCAAAACCCTTTTCGGGAATAGTTCAAGATGGAATGTAGCAAGTCGCTGTGGGGATAAGCCTCTTGGTAACACATATTCAAAACCCTTTCTCGGAACAGTTCTCGTCTTCTCAAAACCAGTAGATTGCTGTGGGGATAAGTCTCTTGGCGACACATATTATCTTATTTGCCGGTGATATGCCATAGCTGCTGATATTCTGTAGCGGGAATCCAAGCAAATAGTTCATAAGCATAGCTATTTCTAAGTTTTTGGTTGAATAAAAAAAGTATTAAAAAACAACATCTTCACAACCAAGCTACCTTAAGTAGCATCTATTTTGTAATAACACTAATATATATATAACATTTATTTGTGACAAAGCCACTGTTACAAAAGCTACTTTTAACATTACTTACTTTAACATTTGCAGAAAGCCAATATTATAGCATCTATTTATCACACCAGCAAAGTTAGCTTCTCTTATATAACCACCGAGAAATGCCTTTTCTCTTAAAAACTTAATACATTAATTACAAAACCTTGCTTGTGCTGCCCTAAACAACACACAGCATAGACAAAATATTCCTACTACAATACAACAACCAACAAATTCCCACACACACCAACAAACCAAAACTAATAACACAACAAAGCCCCATTCATACCCATACAACAACAACAAAAGCCCTGGGTCCACCTGATCCACCCTGGATCATTTCTATCAGTGAACCCCCTTTGCAGGCTCCACAACACTTTGGATTCTCCCGATCCACCCCAGAATTGCTCACGGCCATCTTATCGGTCAGCGAATTCTGCTGCCATCAGTCTGCAGACTCCCTTTTTTTCCTTACGGGGTAAGCCGTGCGCCAGGTGTCTCTGCACGTCTTATCAGCCCATTTTTGTATTTCCCCAGCCAAGTGTCCAACTTACAGGCCACTAAACTTTTCACATACCATTTGTCCGCAGTCCCAGCAAGTCGTTGTCTGCCCCTGCAGTGGGCAAGCTGAGAAGCAGAGTTCCACCCGGGCTACGGCTAGGACATCTGCCCCCTCAGCCAATCCTGCAGCCGGGCAGACAATGTCCTGCCACGGTCACTAAAATGATACACGGAAAAGACTCTACAACCCGGAAATTGTAAAGTAGGTATGTTTATTGCAGCACCAGGTGCATCGGGAGTAACCCCCAAAAAAACATGCATGTCGACTGTGGCACCCAGCTTGAAATATATCCGTTTGCAAATTGCGTATGCATCAGGTTACGCAATACGCCTATACATATTCATCATCTGTCTCCACTTCGTATTATAATTAGCTCAGCATCCTATTACGCCTGCCTAGTGCTGCCTGGTGGTCGTGGGCCAGGGTCTCTGGGATGAAGTAAAGTCATCCTCTGATGAAGTAAGCACTCTACCTCAGACTTGAACTTTTCACCTTGCTTCTTTGCCCTTGTTCTTTGAGGTCCTGGTCCAAGTCCAAACCACAAAGCTGGTTTGGGCTGGTTCCAAGGTCTGAAAGCAGGATCTTTTGGTCGCGGTTTCTTCCTCTTATCAATGGTCTGGCATCCTATCTTTATCCTCCAATATATCGTTTCCCTTTGCCTAGCCGGCATAGCAAATGTTCAGCAAGCAGTACATTGTTTAGCAAGCAGTTGCAAAGTTTTGCAATACTAGCAGTACTCACAGCAATTAACCCTTAAAATCTAAGCCTCTTATATCACTGGGGACCTGGTGGGCTCACGTTCACACTCACTGCCGCGGGGTTAAACACCAGCTGCCCTTCCACCTCCCTCCTCCTCCTCCCCATGCGGCCGCTTCTGCTCAGCCCTGCCGGGATCAAAGCTCGGCTTTGCAGGATGACTTTTAAGCGCTGACATCGCCCAGCGTGGCCGTTTGAGCCTCATCCCTGTGTGGAGAGGCCGAACTGGGAAAACTGAACTCCACACCAAATGGGATTTCCAGGGGCTGGTTCTTCCAAAGGGTCCATGCTCGGAGCAAAAGCCCCAGATCTGCCCCAATTCCACTGCTCGAAGGACAGCTGAGATGCTGAAGGGATGCCGGTGCCTTTAGATACCCTGATCTGAGTCTCGATGCTCCTGGTCCATTTTCCCTGTGCTTGTAGCTTTGCTTCCTCCCACTGCTCTTTGTGCCTCGTGCTTTTTTCCTGCTGACTCCAGTTTTGGTTTCCTTATGGAGAAAATCCAGAAGAAGAATCAGAACTGTTTAGGTTGGAAAAGACCTCAAAGATCATAAAGCCCAACCACTAATTAAATGTTTTAATTCCTGCCACGGAGTAATTCTGCTGGGAAAAATCCACTAACGTTTGAACCCTTGGGGCTGCCAGGCTCGGAGCTGCTTTTGGAGACAAAACAGCCCAAATCTGCAGAGTTCCAACTCGCTGGATGCGGGGCTGGGTGATCCCCTGTCACCTCTGTCCCCTGCAGCTCCGGGCTGTCCTCGGTGGCACCGCGTGGCGCTCGGGGCCGGCTGGACCGGGAATCTCCTGCTCGGAGTGGCCGTGGTGGCTCTGGGCTGCTCGTGTGAGTGCGGCCATGGGGACACGGGGACAGCCCCGACAGCGGGGAGGGGTCCCGGGGGGCTCGTGCAGGGGAAAATCTCCCGGCTGTGGCACGGACAGGGTTTGAGAGCCCGGGGCTGAGCTCAGGGTCACCCAGAGCCCGGATAAAACGAGCCCCGTGCCCAGCGGGACGTCACTGTTGTCCATCCCCAAACCCTCCCGGGTAGGCGGGAGGGAGACTCCAGTGTCTGCTGGCTCTTGGGGAGAGGCCTCAGAGGGGCAGGGCTGGGGAAAAATCTCCCCCAAACAAACTGCTGCGACTGTCCCCGTGGTGAGCAGGGGGTGCTGAGCAGCCCCTCATCCTGGGGTCGGGCCCCTCTGGGGTGCTCCAATCGGGGGGTACAGCTCGGGGTGCAGAAGGGGGAGCAGAGGCTCCGGGGCTCTCTGGGCCCCTGCTGTGGTGTGACCCGAGACACGGTGACAGCTCAGAGAGGCCACATCCTGTCACCGGCACAAAGCCACGATGGAGGGGGGGGAGGTCAGCTCCGGGCGCTAGGGGAGCTCAGGGGTGCAGAGCCCGGCCCCCAAAAGGAGATGTGCTGAGCAAGGTCCCATCCCCTGCTCAACCTTCCTTCCCCCGCTGTTCTCCGCCAGCAGCCGGAGAGCCCGGGAAGTGGCAAAATCGGGAATGGGAATATTGGAGACATCAACAGCAGCCGGGAGAACGTCCTCTCTGAGCTCAGGGAAATTCTCTGCCCGCCACATCCACACGGTAACAGCCCTGAGTCGCCTCCGCTCGCAAAACTTTCCCAAAATCTCGTGGCACGCCCAGACTGGAGCCCCAAGCGCAGCTCAGGGTGTCCCCAGGGACTAGGTGGCATCTTGGTGACCTGAGCCGGCTCTGATCCCGTTTTCCAGGGGCTGAGGGATGCAGGATCTGCCCCCAGGGCTGGACGCTGGGCAGGACCGAGTGCTACTGGGTTTCCCCTGGATGCAGCCCTTGGAACAAGAGCCGGGAGGACTGCGGGGATCGGGGGGCCACACTGCTGCTGCCGCGGGATCAGGATGAGCTGGTGAAGGGAATGATGGGGTCGGGAACGTGGGACAGACCCAGGCCTGGGGGCTGCTGGCACCCGGGGAAGGGTGAGGGGGTTCCCAGAATCCCGAGATCAGCCAGCCCCCACCCCATGTCCGAGCTCCCCGGGTGCCTCTGATAGAGCTAGGGGGACATGGGTGCAGCTCAGTCCTGGGATCCATGGCCTGTCAGCGTCACCACTTCTCCCTCCCGCAGGAACTCTTCAATGAAACCCTGCAGAAATCGGGGCACAACTTCTGGATCGGGCTCTGGGAACCCGTGCCCGGGGCGGGCTGGACGTGGATGAACGGCTCCCGCCTGGACCGGGACTGGTGAGCGCCGGGGATGGCGCTGGGGGCCGGGAGTGGGCGAGGGACGCCGGGGTGACCCAGGCTCCCTCTCGCACCCGCAGGTTCCAGCTGGAGCCCGGGGAGAGACCCGGACAATGTGGGACGCTCAGGAGCAGCAGAACCTTCCCTCAGGACTGCGGCTTGGAATTGCAGTGGATCTGCCAGAGACAAGCCATCAAAATCTGACCTGGGGCCGGGAGAAACGCTCGGGAGGGATGTCGGAGCCAAAGGAGGCGGATGTGGGAGCCGATGCTGCCGTCGCTGCACAACAACCGCCCGCACGAATGGACGGTGACGTTTCCTGGCTCTGCCCTCTGCCGTGTTCAAACCACGACACGAACAGGGGGCAAAACCTCCTAAAATTGTGTTTCCCCGGCCACAAATCTCGGCGCGGCTCGTGCCTTACGTAAACACTCCTGCACCGGTCTTGCTGAGTCCTTTCCCTCGAGTCCGCCCCCAGGCATCGATTCCGGTGTGGGGCGGCTTCGGCGGCTCCCGGGCGCTGCTGGGCCCAATCCGGTCCGGCCCGCGGAGCTCCCGCCGCGCCTCTTTATAAACCCCGCACCCCCCTTTTCCCGCACAGCCCCAGTGGGCTCCCCCCACCTCAAAACAGCCCAGAGGCGCCAGGGCCGGGGCCGGCCCCGCGCCGGGGTCCCTCGTATCCCGAAAAAACAGCGCAAAGGTAAAAGAACCCTGCGAAGTTGCCGCAATTGGCCCCAAAAAGTGAGACAGCCCCCAGAAAGATGGTTATGGGGATCTCACCAGACGGGCTGCAGCCAGGGCAGCGGTAGAGCACACACGTCGCAGCGCTGTCAGTGTCGGGCGTCCGTCACTGCTTGGAGTTTGCAGTCCCGACAGATGAAGTGAATCCAAACTGTCGGCGGTTTCTACCACCTGCTCTTTTTCCTCTCTTTTCCTTGACGGATTTTACATCGCTTCCTTCCATCCCACAGAGCTGGAAAGCAGAATCCCCGGCCGCCCCACGGCCATCCCTGCCCGACTTCCAGAGCTCCAGCCCTATCCCTTCTCTTCCCTTTACTTTGCACCAGATTCTTCCTCCTCCTCCCCCGGAAAGTTCGGAGGGAGGAGAGTTCACCCACTGGCACCACGTCCCGCCTCTCACTGTGTCCCATTTTGTCCAGTTTGTATTTCTGTAGCTGCCTGCCCACGCAGCTGGACCCACCGTGGGGCTGGCTAATTAAAGATGGAGAGAATTATTGTAGCGATTATTGGGTTGGGCTGGATCTGACTGGGTGCCCGGTGCCACCAAAACCGCTCTGTCACTGCCCTCCTCAGGCTCGGCACGGAACAGAACACGTAAGGAGGAGTGGGATAAGGGCGAGGAGCGTTCACTCACTGGTCACGGGCACAACAGACCCGACTTGGGGAAATTAATCTAATTTATTGTCAAACAAATCAGAGCAAGAGGATGACCACTTAAATAAATCCTACGAAAACACCTTACCCCCACCCTTCCCTCCTTCCCGAGCTTCCCTTTATCCCCCATTCCCTCCCTCCTCCCCACCCAGTGGCACAGGGCAATGGGGGTCACACTCAGGTCATGTCACTGCCTCCCCCTCAGGGACAGAAATTCTTGTCCTGCTCCAGCCCGGGGTCCCTGCCACGGGACACAGTCCCTCAGGAACGGGCTGGTCCAGCGGGGATCCCCTACGGGCTCACGAGTCCCGCCAGGAGCCTCTTCCATGGCTCTGCAGTGGCTTCCCACGGGCTCGGGCCTCTCTCAGGCATCCCCTGCTCCGGCCTGGGCTCCTGCCGGGGCTGCAGGTGGGTCCCTGCTCCATCCCGGACTGAGACACAGCTCCCAGTGCCTTCAGCTCCCGGTCACACGGAGCTCTGGGCGGTTTAGGGGAACAGCTGCTCCTTGGCCTCCTACCCGGGCCGGGCACAGCGCCAGGGCCGCTCCTCATTGAATCGTTAAAATCATGATATTTACGGACAGAAACTCACTAACTAATTAAAGTTAGAAAGTGGTATGTTTATTACACAGGCGGGTGGCACGGGAGTTGCCTCCAAGAGACGTGCCAGCACCTTACAATGTTATTTGCCTTCTATTTATTTCACAAAGTGTTACATATTAATCATATACATATTCATAGTACCTCCCGTTCCCCGCTAATTATTAAAATGAGGTTGTTAGTATTGTGCACGTGCGCAATTCCTTCTTCGATTTGAGTCAGTGGTCTTGAAAGATGAAGTCAGGGATCTCTTCATCACCGTGAACGTTCGACCTTCTATTGTGGGCGAGCCTCGGCAAGCCTTCTGGAGACGGTCCGTACCTCCTGCCTGCATTTGATCATGCAATCCAGGTGCTAGCTATAATTCTATCAGCTTCTTTTGTCCTTATGGCAGTTCGATTACTTTAAGCAAAGTTTCAGACAGAAACATAACAGTGAATAGCACTAAACTTAGCTAATTTATCGATTGGTTTAGTCTGTACGAATTGCTTCTAACTCCCAGCTAAAATTTAACTCTTCATAATCCTAACTCCTCATCTCCGGCTTTCCCCTCACACAGCCCGGGGGGCCCTGAGAGCGCTGGGCGAGGCTGGGCCGTGTGCAGAGCCCCGCCCCTCGCTGCGATTGGCCGATGCTGCCGTCACTCCTGGTTCTCGCGCGCTGATTGGTCGGAGCGGGGACAAGCCCGGCCCCGGGGCCGCCCCCAGGGCGCTCCTGGCGCAGCAGAGCCGCCATTGGCGGAGCGTCTGTGCGGGCCCGGGAGCGGCGGCAGCGGCCGGAGCCCGGTGAGGCGGCGGTGGAGCTCGGAGGCGGCCCGAGCACAGGTGGGAGCCGCGCTCGGTTGTGCCGGGGCTCGGGGCTCGCTGCGGGCGGAGGGGGCGGCGGGGGGCTCTGGCGGGTTCGTTGTGCCGTGTCCGCGCCGTGTTGCCCCTGGCCTGAGGGCGCTGCGGGAGCGGCTGCCCGCGGTCTCCTTCCCGCTGCTGCCTCGGCAGGAGCCGGTGCCGGAGCAGCGCTGGCTCGTCCCGGTTCCTGTCGGTAGCACAGAGGCGGCTGCCCCGTCCCCGGGACTGTGCGGGAAAGTTCACGTGGCCAGAGGTTTCTGTCCCCAGAGGAGACGGAGGAGTCCTGTGAAAGGAACTTTATTCATGGCCAAAGGGAGAGGCCGTGGGGCATTGCCCATGGGGTCTCTCCAGTTGTTGGAGGACGCAGCCTCCTTTTTATCCTGATTTCGCCGGCCGCATCTCCGTGTCCCTTTCCCCATTGGCTGAGGTACTTGGAAGGTTCAGACTTCCCCATCCGCCTACGGCGTGTCCCCCTTAATGTGCACCCCCACTTTGTATAACATCCAATATTCCTAGCTCTGTGAAGTCTTTGTTCTTCTTCTGGAAGTTCAGGAATTTAGCAGGACATTGGCTGACAGCTGAGCAGCAGTTCGTGTAAATTAGTATCATTTTGTAAAATTTATGGTTTCTCCCGTTACTGCCTTATCTCCAAGTCCCTGGCCCTATCTCCAATGGGATACACACCATCTGTTTGTAAAGACACGTTCATTTTTTTCCTTTCAATCCTTCCTCTTCTTATTTTCTCAGTACTTCTCTTTACAAACTTTTAAAATGCCTTAATCTCTTCTTCCTGGGCCTTCTTTGGTTTTGGGATTATTCTCAGTGGCCTCATTCTGTGTCCTTTTGTAGCCTTTTCTGGCTCAGGAGGCCTGGCTGCCACCTGCATCCCCTTGATCCCCTGCTGAATGAGCTGCACTCAGCAAGGTGTGGTGCATGGTAAAAAGATGAGAGTTGCTGTAGCAGCTGAGATTAGAAACAGCATTCATTTAACCCATGGTGTGCCAGGGAACCACGAAAACGTGTCCCATGCCCGTCCTTTCCACGTTTGGACTGGTACCTGAGCTGCTTTCTTGTTCCCTTTGTTACCTGTTTCAGCACTTTTCCATTGTCATCTCTTTGCCAAGAGCAGTTTGAGTCATTTAATTTTCCACAACCTCCTCGTCCTTCTGCGAAAAGAGAATCTGATCCCGTGCCAGGGTGAAATGTCACGTTCCTCACCAGAGGGGATTGGTCGGTGAGAAGGTCAGGAGCTGGAGCTGTCTGGTTGGTTATTATTTGGAGAACAGTTTGTAATCTCATGATGCCACTGAAATGATAAATGGGTTCTCTGGCACCTGGTCTGAATTTGTTCAGGTTCCCAGGGGCTGCTGCATGGTGTTGTAGGATTTGTTCTGGTGGCTGTTCATCTTTTCTGCATTTTTGGGCGCTCCCTCCAGCCAGGGGTGCATCTATTGACGGCTTTTCTCTGATTAAATCATCACATCCTTGGATTCCCAACTGATTTCGCTGAACTTGTGGCAGCAAACCCACGCCAGTGGCCAAATACACTCTGTATAACATAGACAGTGCCAGCACATGTAGGTGTGGGGTGAGGGATGATTCCCCCCGCTTTTTTGAGTAAAGTTCTCACAACATTCTCCGTTTGCTGTTTTCCTTTGCAGCTTAACCAATTTCTGTTACAGAGTCAGAGATCCTCAGTGTGGGCTCTGCCTTCAGCGATGCAAATTCCGTCTGTGCAAGGAGGCAGAGCTTGGGGTGAGGAACAGAGGGAATGAGCCCAATTCCTCCCGCAGGCAAGGAGACCCTGGGACATTGTCCACACTTCCCCCAGCAGTGTTAATTTGCATTTCTAAAGCTCCTCTGCTGGCTGCTTGGATCGAAGCTTCTCTTCCAGGGCAGCCATCAGGTGACTCACAAGTGCTCCCCCCCACAAGCTGCTTTTTGGGTTTTTGATTTTTTCTTTAGTGTTCCTTTAACTGTTTATGAGTTAATGGGTCACTTTTAAAGCTCTTCCAGTTTTGCAAAATACAACCTGAAGGTGAACATCAAAAAACCTATTCCAAAATTCTGCCATCATGAACAGCCTGGTACACACATATAGAAACAAACCCCAAAGCAGTAAAGATTTATCGTACCTCTTCCCCTAGGATTAAAAATCAACTCTCACACCCCTGGCCCAAACCCAACTGACATTATCAAAGTGGCATTATTAAGAAAAAACATTTTAATGGTATAATCTTGTCACTGAAACTGTGGGAAGAACAAAAACTCTCCGGTGACTTTTTTAGTGTTTGAGGATTAAGGCATTTCTTTATTCTGGCCAGGATGTGCAGCAGAAATCCTTTCATCCACATATAGCCCGGGTGTGCAGAGAAAATCATTCCATGGCACACGAGTTTTACTAGATTTTTCCTCAACTTTATACAGTCCAAACCCATAGAAATCCCGTTGGTTTAATGTTTATTGGTTCCAAGTTGGGTAGTTCTTAGTATTTGGTTTCCTACTGGACCTGGATTCCTTGGCCTCTGATGTTCATTCGGTCCACACTCCTTGATTTCCTTATCAGCCTTTTCCAGACCAGATGTCTCCAGCTGTGCCAGGGGCAGTGTGTGGGGTAGATGTTCCTTGATGTTTGCTGATGGTCGTTGATGTTTTGTTGATGGTCTTTCTCTTTTTGGGTATCTTTTGGGCCATTCCCAGTGTGTGGAGATGTGAAGCTCATGTCTGTTGAGTGGTGTAACATCCCTTAACAAACACTTTAAAATTCCTTTCCTGAAGGCAGAGGCAAAGCAAGCCTGAGTAGAGAAATAAAATTTTACAAAATTCTAAACGTGGTCTATTTTCCAGCAATCTGATCCCAGGCAGCCCAGTGTGTGAGTCTAAGGGAGAGCCAGAGTGGAATTCTCTCGTTGTCTTCCGCAGCAGCTGTGGCGAGTGCAGGCACAGAAAGCACTGAAGCTCAAGCAGTGAGAGCGAGGCTCGGCCCCCAGTGCCTGGAGATGCCAGAGGAGGGTGCCCAGGCAGACTATTTGAGCAGAGGATCTGTGGGCAGGCCCAGGGGCTTCCCCCGCTGTGGAGCCCTGGCTGCTGCTGCGGCCCCTTCTGTGCAGGGTCAGTCGCGGCGTGCCTTGGTCCTCCTGCAGCCGGGAAGTGCAAATCTCCGGGGCTTCAGAGCCCTTGAGGCGAGGGTGAGGGGTCCCCCCGTGCTGAGCTGTGCTGGCGGCTGTTTCTGTGCTCAGTGACACTTGCAATGGGCCACGCCACTTGGCCACCAGTGGTGCTTCTGATTTGTTAAAATATTGGTATAGATCTAATATCGATACCCAACTGGAACGGACACGGACTCTCTAACTCGTTTGGGTTAGAAAGGGTATGTTTATTACAGCAGGATCGCTCCAAAAGCACAGGTCCGAGATTACAAAGTGAATCTGGGGGAAGAGGGGGAAGCGGAGGTTAAGTGATTTACAAGAAGCTGTTTGTTAAAAACAATGCATACAGCTTACTGAACACTTAATACAGCTTACTGAACACTTACTGTGCCTACCAAAGCAGAATGAGAAGATATAAGACTTTTGATAAAGAGAAGGAATCTTGACCAAAGATCCTGTTTTCAAAGGAATCTTGACCAAAGATCCTGTTTTCAAACCTAAAACTAACTCAAGCCAGCCTTGAAGTTTGGACTTGGGCCAGGGACATAAAGAGCATGTGCAGGGAAGCAAGGTGAAAAGTTCAGAAGGAGGAAAACCCTTTTACTTCATCTGAGGAAGGCTCTTACTTCATCCCAGTGACCCCTGCCCACGACCACCAGACAGCACTGTGCAAGCGCAATGCAGATGCAAATGAATTTTGGGTTCATTATATTATGAAGCGAGGCTAGGGGGGCTAGGTAATGAATATGTATCAGTGTATTGGGAAACTTAATGAATATGGAGTTTGTAACCCGATTTATACCAGCTGAATGCAGCTGTTGGCACGCATGACTTTGGAGGAATTATCCCCCATTCGTCCCAGCTGGAATACACATGCCTGCTTTACTATTTATACCAGTAGTGGAGTCTTTCCTGCATATCACAAAGCAATCCAAAGTCTATTTATCCACCAAAGTTCTAAATATTCAAAATACAAAACATATTTATAGCATAGACACCTCCCATTCCCCGCAGCGTATGGAAATTAGCTAAAAAGTCATTAAGCATGCGTAGTCCATTCCATGAAATGGGTCGGTAGTCTCATAATTATGGGAGGGGTCCCTCATTGGATGAAGTAACTCTTCTTCCTCGCTATGACCTTTTTACCTTCTTCGTTTTTAACAATACCTGTGGCTTTGGAGAACCCCCAGTTCCTTTCCCTAAACAGGTTTTGAATGGGATCATCAATGACTGTCTGGCCTTTCCTTTGCACATTCTTGTTACAGCCCAGCTGAACAACATCAGATAACCAATTATCAGCTCCCAGACCTGAGCAGTTTATTCCGGCCTCAGTTTCTTTGCTTAATCATCAATTTCTTTGTTTAAATTCTGCTGTGTTTGCTTCCTAAGCCTACTCTAACTAATCTTTTAACTAAAATCTTAATGTTTAAATGCTTAAGAAAAACCCAAATTAATGCTTAAGAGAGACTTATTTTAAATGTTTCAAAGAGACTAAATGTCTCACTTCTTTGCACTCCTTAGGCAGGGCCCGATTGGGTCCTGCTTGGATGTTGTGGACAGCAAAGTGCCAAGTCAGGGTCTGTGCCAGCCAAGCTTCCTGTGGAAGAGATTTCACAAGAGACAGGATTGTGGCCACAGACTGGTTTAAACAGACATCCCTTATCTCCACCCTGCACTAGGTCAAGAATTAGCAGGGTGAGGAATTGCAAACATCAATTCCAGGGGAGATAATTGAATATCTGTCCTGGCTCTGGCTCTTCTTCTTGTCAAAGCCAGTGGCAGAAGCCTTACCTGTGGCATCTTGGTTTCTGTCACCAGCTTCTGAAGGTGTTTCTTTATTTCTCCATTCATTCTTTCTGCCTGACCCAAACTCTGGGGCTACCAGGGCGTTTGGAGATGCCACTATGTTCCTAAAGCAGCCACAACGCCCTGAAGGATCTTTCCTGTAAAATAAGTTCCCCTGAGCCTATTGATTCCATAATCCCGTATCTTGGAATTTTTTGTTCCAAACACACCTTACTAACTGATGCAGGGATTGCTGAAGCAGTCGGAAATGCTTCTGCCACCCTGTGAGCTGACGTGCTGTTAGCAGAAGATATTGCAGCCTTCCTGCTCAGGGCATTTCAGTCCCAGGCTCTTACAAGCACACACAGCTCGGCCCTTTGAGCTGAGCATGCGGGCGGTGACCTGTGCTTTGTCTCATTCCCTTTCCTTCATACCAGCGTGTCTTGTAACTCTTTTCCCTTCTAGTGCCCTTGAAGAGCCATCCATAAACACATGTTCTCCCTCAGGCCAGGGAATGCCTGGTAAATCGCTCCTAGCCCAGGCCTGGAGCTCTGTCACTTGAGTGCAGCCATGGGTTTCTTCCCAGCCTCCCTGTCCAGGGCCGTTCAAACAGGAGACTGAGTTAAACCCTTCCCCTGTCCTCAACTCTAAATCCTCCTGTGCCATCCAACAAGTTTCATACTGCAATAACTGAGCACTGCTCATCCATTTAGAGGCTCCTTTGGTTACCAAAGCTTTAACTTGATGCCAGACTTGAACAATAAGAGATTCTGCTGCTGTCAGTTTTCAGGCCTCAGTTCCCATTAAAGCCGGGGCTGCACAATTCTGCAGACAGTGAGGCCACTCTTTGGCCACTGGGTTAAACATTTTAGCACAGGAGTTCCTTTGACATGGCCCTGTTAACCATCCACATGCAATTCAAATTCTTTTTCCCTCTCTGGGAGGGCCAGGGCAGGAGGCTCAGTTAATCTGCTTTTTGACACTTGAATATTCTCCTTTACTTCTGGTGTGCATGATCTGGTTTCTTGAGTGGCAGGAGAAGAGTTTTGTAGGGAGAAATCCCTGGCTCTAAAAGCCCTGCCTTTAGCAGGGACTCAGTAACAGGCTGTAACCCCTTCCTTGCCTCCCTGGGAACAGGGTATTGTTTTTAGATACTGCTTGTCCTGGTTGCTCCAAAGGAATTTGGAGAGGCTCCATATCTAATTTTCCCTATTTCCCTGGGGCCGCCCACACTTGTGGGTTCACTTCAGCAGGGGCCTTGCCAGACATTTGATACAAAGGTACAACAGCATTAGCCTCTGTATCTCATTTTGCAGTATTAATTTGCTTTCCCACTTTAGCCACCAAATCCCTTCCCAGTAAATTACAATCACAGTTAGGAACAGAAATTCCTGTGCTTCAAGTCTATCCCCTACATCTACTACTAATAGTGGTTGAATAAGACACACCTGCTCATCTTTCCCCACTTACCCCCTGAATAACAAAGGAACTTGACAATTTTCCCCCCTCAGGAAAGGGCTCCCCTCGATCCAGATGCCCCCTGAATGTTCTCAAGGGCTCTGGTGCGGTGGGTCCCTGGTGTGCTGGGAGCTCCAACAGCCCTAACAATCCATGTCCATCAGCGGGTGGACTTCTCCATGCTTCTGTTAAGGCTTTGTTCTTCTTCTGGAAGTTGAGGAATTGAGCAGGAGCTTAGCTGAGCAGCAGTCTGTGTCAATTAGTAACATTTTGTGGAACTGATGGTTTCTCCTGTCACTTGCTTATGTCCAGGTGCCTCGCCCTTTCTCCAGTGGGATTCACAGCATCTGTTTGCAAAGACACATTCCTGTTCTTCCTTCCATGGGGGTCCCCCGTTTGCGGGACATCCCCCCTGGAGCAGGGTGTCCCCCGTTGCTGCAGGCGCGGCCCTCAGGCAGCGCTGAGCCAATCAGATGGCGCGGCGCTGGTGACTCAGCAGTTGCCAGGCAGACCCGCAGCACCCGGCGCTCCCCACCTGGAGCCCACCTGTGCCCCGGCGCCAGCGCCCCCCGCGAGGGGAATTTGGGGAGGTGGGAGTGGGGGAGCGCCAAGGCCGGGCCCCCCCGTGCTGTCCTGGCGGAAGTGGCTGCGGCGGGGGCCGAGTGCGGGCAGGAGCGGCCGAGAGCCCAGCGCTGCCCCAGCCCGAGCTGCCCCAGCTGCATCGCTGCTCCTGCTGTGGGATCCGAGAGCTCAGGCGGCAAGAGCGAGCCAGGGGTGGGTGCTGGGCCTGGGGGGAGGAGGAGAAAGGCTGGAGGAGCAGGGTTGAAGAACAAAATGGTCAAAGGATGCAGGTGGGAGCAGAAGGTGGGATTATGCAGGAGAAGGAGTAGTGGGAGGAAGAGGAGTGTGAGGAAGAGTAGGGATACAGGAGGAGGAGTAGGAAGAGGAGGCACCCCAAGGTTCCACCACTCCCTGTATCTGCAGCCTCCCCCCAGCCTCAGGAGCGTTGCCCTGCCCCATCCAGCAGGTGACCAGGGAGGGGGATCCCCGATTTTCCCGAGGGTGAATCTTGGTGTTTCTGAGGTTTATTGTGCTACTTGTCGGTGCTTTGGTTTTTTTGTGTGGGCTGAATGTTTCTATTTTGGAGGGGGGTTTGGCTGAATCTTGATGTTTTTGGAGTTTTGGGGCTGTGTCTTAATGTTTGGGGGACTTTTGGGCTGAATCCTGGTGTTTCAGAGATCGTTACAGACACAAGTTTCCCAGTGATGGACTTGGGCAGAAGGAACCCCCAGCCCAAGGCGCTCACCCGTTGTTTTTCCCCCCCAACCAGGATTTGTCATTCTCATTTGGCTGGATGGAGGAGGAGGAGGAGAAGCCCCGGAGATCCCGCACGAGGAGGGGCTGCAAACGCAGCCCACAGAGATTCAAGGAGGAAAAAGTCCCTCTGTGCCAGGAAGGTGGTCAGAGATCCAGCCGGAGGTCGGAGCTGCAGAAGAAGCCTCAGGGCGGGGAGAAGCCTCACAAGTGCTTGGAGTGTGGAAAGACCTTCAGCTACAACTTCCGTCTGAGGGAACACCAGAGGATCCACACCAGAGAGAGGCCCTACGAGTGTGGGGAATGTGGGAAGGGCTTCAGGTACAGCTCCCACCTGGTCCAGCACCAGAGGATCCACACTGGGGAAAAGCCCTACGAGTGTGGGGAATGTGGGAAGGGCTTCAGCCAGAGTTCCAACCTGATACAGCACCAGAGGATCCATGCTGCGGAGAGGCCCTACGAGTGTGGGGAATGTGGGAAGGGCTTCAGGTACAGCTGCAACCTGAGGGCACACCAGAGGATTCACACTGGGGAAAAGCTCTACAAGTGTAGGGAATGTGGGAAGAGCTTCAGCCAGAGCTCCAGTCTGTGGGCACACCAGAGGATCCACACTGGGAAAAAGCCCTACGAGTGTGGGGAATGTTGGAAAAGCTTCAGCCGCATCTCTACCTTGATCCACCACCAGAGGATCCACACTGGGGAAAAGCCCTATGAGTGCTTGGAATGTGGGAAGAGCTTCAGCCACAGCTCCAGCCTGATCCAGCACCAGAGGATCCACACTGGGGAAAAGCCCTACGTGTGCTTGGAATGTGGGAAGAGCTTCAGCCAGGGCTCCCACCTGATCCAGCACCAGAGGATCCATACTGGGGAGAGGCCCTACGAGTGTGGGAAATGTGGGAAGGGCTTCAGCAGTAGCTCTGACCTGATGCGGCACCAGGTGATCCACACCAGGGAACGGCCACATGAGTGTGGGGAATGTGGGAAGAGCTTTGGACTTAACTCTACCCTGAGGGCACACCAGCGCACCCACACCGGGGAGAGGCCCTATGAGTGTTCTGAGTGTGGGAAGAGGTTTCCAAGGAGCTCCGATCTCCTCAAGCATCAGCGCATTCACACGGATGAGAGGCCCTTCCGCTGCCCTGACTGCGGGAAGGGCTTCAAACGCAACTCCACCCTTGTCAGGCACCGGCGCACCCACACTGGGGAGAGGCCCTACAAGTGTCCCGAGTGTGGGAAGAGCTTCTCCAGGAGCTTTAACTTGACGAAACACCAACGGAGGCATCACTAAGGGAAGCCCTGCGAGTGCCCCGACTGCGGGAAGAGCTTCGTGCACTGCTCCAGCTCCATCCCCTGTTGGGCTTTTGATGGGATACCCTTCCTTCTCGGACCAGGGTAAGATAGCAGAGGAGGCTGCTGTTCTGCTAAATTCTTTATTTCGTAGTCTCATAGCTTCTTGAAGGCAGAGTTCAAAGGGGGTTACATGATAAGGCTGAGCAGCAGCAACAGCAGCAATAGCAAACAGCAGGCAGAAAACAGCTTCTTCTATAATAGTAGTAACAGTGACAGTACTAGTAATAGTAGTAGCAGTAATAGTAATTTTTTTCTTACAGATGTGTGGATTATATTTGTTATTTGACCAATAAGATTAACAGACGATTCTAGTTTTTCTTTTCTTAACCTTTCCTGGTCTAATTCTAACAGTTGTAAATCTTACACAAGTATTACATAGGTATTACACAGATTTGCATATATAGTTTCTCTCAGCTGTTATTCTTTAGGTGAACACTCTATCTAGAAAATGTGAGCAGTACAGTTCTATGTATGTTTCGTCTAAAGTAAAGAAATTCTGTGAGAAGGTAACACTACTTCAGAGAAAAACTGTTTTAAGGTCTGCTGCAGCTTTTTAATGTTTAAAGCACTGAACATATTGTAGTGGTTTTTAAGGGTTAACTTGGGCACTAGCCCCGCCCCCGATGTCTTTTCTGTGAGATAGACATTAGGAGGAAAGCAAAGCAGGCACACAACTTGAAAGAAAATAGAGAAATTTATTAACATCCAGATGGTCAAAAACAACAGAACAAACTTTCAGAGCCTCCCCCACTTTTCCCCTTCCCCAAAATCAGGATTGCAGTCCTAGGAAAGGGGGAGAAAGGGGGTTTCCCCCTGCTTCGCGTGGTTTACAAACGGCCACCCCTTTGCAGGTTTGCTTACAATTAACAATCTCTGCTGCGGCGTAGCACATCTCTTTTCCATGAGCCCTTTTACAGCTCTCACGACTGCTAAAAAACATAGGCCTCCACATGGGGCTATCTACTAATTTAAGAATGAACCATTTCCCTTTTGGGCTTGAACATAAGGCTTTTCTCTCACCACCAGGCTATTAAAAAGCTTCTCCCTGCTTTTATGTATATAGCCTACCATGGGCACTCCAGCCGTTTTACGAGCCACTCTGGAAAAAGAAAATGCCCACCCCCCCACGCACTTTACATGGATTAAAGAGACAAACAGTTTGCAATATTACAAGTCCATACAACGGCAAGGCAGGGAGATTTTTAAGCTTCTCGCGCGAGTTCACGCAGCGCCATCCATGCAGCTCCATCCCACGTGACCTCGCCTTCTCCTTCTCTCTGGCTCTGAAGCCGCCATATTGTAGGGTGTTAACCGGGCTCCATGGTGGAGAGAGCCCTCCCCGCTCCTCTCTGCGCTGCCGGGTGCACGATGTGGAGAAAGGGATGTCTTCCTCTTTTTCACAGCAAGATATGCTGATGGCCCTGGAGGCTCTGCCGGCATTTTGCACTTGGACGACCCTCAGCCCTGGGGCCAGCCAAAGCTACTTGTGGCTCAGGGAGATACCTCCCTTCCCAGCAATCTGAGTCCGTGCTGCAGCAAAAATCCCCAAGGGGCAGAAGGCAGAGCAGCAGGGGCAGGGATAGGGGTGCCCCCCCATCCTCATGGGCCAGGCGATGGGGCGCTACCCCTCCCCCTTCTCCCGTCCCTGCTTTTGAGCTTTGCCCAAAAATCCCCCTTTCCCACTGGGAAAAGGGGGCAGGAGGCCGAGAGGGGGGCCAGGGGCGGCCGGCGCCGGCCCCAGGGGCTGCGACCACACCGCACGCCACCCCCACCATCTCCTGTTTCTGCACCCTCCCGGAACAGGAACTCCAAATGTAAAATTTAGGGAAGCGTGATTCGTTTAGAGGGCTGTCTGTCAATTTCTGACCAACCCACGACACATATATTTCTACTGAAAGTTAAAAATCTATATTTCTATTTCACTTTGGTGTGACTTCATGTATCTCAGCTTACCTAAAGGTTTTAATTCAACCCCTGTGCTTTGGCTTTCCTCTGGGCCTGAGTCCCGAGGGGCTTTCACTCCAACAGGAAGGGACCCACAAGGATTGAGTCCAACTCCTAACAGGGTGGCCTGTGTGGGGTCAAATCACAGCCTTGGCATTATTAGTACCCTGCTCTAAGCCAGGTCACAGTAATTTAGCAGCAAATGTTCCAGGGCTATATCCACAGGTTATATAAATGTCTGTATTCAGGTTCAGGGGATAAATATGTGGTGTTACAGAAACAGGATGAGTTCTGTGATGGCTGTAGAAGGAGCAAGAAACCCCCAGCCCCAGCGCAGGCAGCCACACATCAGCTTCCACATCATCTCCTCTTCCTGCAGCTTCGTCTCCTTCACACCAGGCACTCAGAACAAAAACTGAGCTTTCATGAGACCAGGCACTGAGGTGACCCTGAGAGTCAGTGCCAGGCAGACGCTGCAGCTGAGGAAGGACATCCCTATGCTGGGGGGGAAAGAGGCAAAGCTGAGCCTGCCCAGCACGGAGAAGGTCCTCTCCGCATCCCCTGTTACAGGGGAGTTTGGGCCCTGCTGCAGAGACACGGCCGTGGATTTGAGCAGGTCCCACTCCTGAGTTTATTGTCAGCCAGGTACGCTCACTGTGCATTGCCAACGACCAGTAACCTGCAAGGAGGAGGAGAGAAAGACGTGGTGACCCCGTCCCCTCCAGCAGCAGGATGAGACAAGTGCTGCCTACAAGGGGCAGTCCCAGCAGCCTTGTCCCCTCCAGGCCCTGCCCGGCTCCCTGGGACTCACGAGGAGTTGAAGCTGCTGCCGCTCCCCAGTGCAGCCCCTGGCCCTGTCTGCACAGCCTGAGCCAGTGATGCATGCTCCCACTGAGGGGGAAGAGGAACTCCTGGGAAGGAGAGAGGAGCCAGCAGTGGGAGCTGTCCCGGCCCCACGGGGGATGCGCACCCGGGGCTCCCCTGCACCCCGGGGCTGCTTCCCTGCAAGGCCCCGGGGCAGGGCTGCACCCCTGGCCCTATGGGCACCAAGCCCGGCCCAGGAGCCTTCCAGGCTCCCCTCTGCCACCCCACAGCGCCCGCAGCCCCTCACTCACCATTTTCTCATCCTTGAGCACGGCCAGGGAGGCCCTGAGCTCGGAGCACTGAGCCTGACCCTGATCCCAGGTCCCCTGATCCCTCGAGAGGAAGTAGCAGACCCTGCGGTACCCGACCCAGCCCTGGGGACAGGCCAGCAGCACCGGAGCCACAGGTGCAATTGGGGTAACTGGAGTTTTACCACAGCTTCCTGCTGGACAGCAAAGGGGAGAAGGTCCAAGGATTGCCCTGCACAGGCAGCAGGGACCCCGCTCTGCCCCGAGGGGCTGGGCCGAGGCAGCTGCCCCTCCCTTACCTGACTGCACAGCCAAGGCCACCCCCAAAGCCAGGACCAGGACCAGGAGCAGAATCAGCAGCAGCAGGGTGAGCAGGGGATGGGATCTGAACCACTCACCTGGAGCTGGAAGGAGCCGCTGGCTGTGAGGACGGGGCTGTCCTGAGCAGGCCCAGCCCTCATATCCCCCACCCAATGCCCGGGGAGCACAGGAGGGCCCCTCTAGTCTGTGTGCCCCTCACTCAGCTGGCAGCAGCAAGAGAGCCAAGGGACAGGAACACGGCCAGGGCACAGCCAGGGCAGGGTCAGGGCACAGCCTGCAGCAGGAGAACTGCCCAGGGCTAGGAGCAGCCAGGGGTGTCAGGCCCTGCCACTGCCAGAGCCCTGGAAACAGCCACAGCCCTGCCAGCCCCGTGCTCCTGGGCTGACACTGTCCCCTCCCTACAGGCCACAGCGCTGGCCTTGCACTCACCCAGAAATCTTCTAAGGGTTCTTTCCTGTTTATTCCTGGGTGCTGATCTGTTCTGAGGACCCAGGTGCTCCTTCACACTCCCATTACTGGAGTAGAATCCTTTCTCCGGATCTTCACTCACTGCACACTCACACGTGGCACCTTCCTGCTTGTGACAAGTGGCTTCCTGTGCCTGAGGCAAGTGTGTAACCCTGGCTGCCGACCCCTTCTGGGGACACAGGAGCTCCTTCACCATCCCATGAAGGGAACAGAATTCCCTCTCCTCCAACTCACTGCTGGCATCTCTCTGGTTGGAACAAACAGCACCTTGCCCCCAACACATGAGGAGTGCTGAAAACGCCTTTCTCAGATCAGCCTCGGGAACACTTTGCCCCCGCAGCCCCGGCCCCCTCTGGCTCTGCAGCTGCTGCGGACGAGCTCCGGGCCGGGACAGGTGGGGACAACGCGTGGGAGCTGGTGAGTGCCGGCACGGGGCAGCTGCGGTTCGGGGTCAGCCTCCCGAGAGGGAAGAACCAGCAGCCCTGAGGGGGCTCAGCATCGTCCTCTGCATCCCCTGCCTTGCCGGGTTGCAGCCCAGGGACACCGCCGCTGCCACCGCTGCCTTGAGTCCCTGCCTGGGAACAGGAGGTGGCTCCTGACACGGAAAGCAAATGTTAGGTGGCTTCCACCCTGGGGTCCCTGCCACAGGACACAGTCCCTCAGGAACAGGCTGGTCCAGCGGGGATCCCCTACGGGCTCACGAGTCCCGCCAGGAGCTACTTCCATGGCTCTGCAGCGGCTTCCCACGGGCTCGGGGCCTCTCTCGGGCATCCCCTGCTCTGGCCTGGGCTCCTGCCGGTGCTGCAGGTGGGTCCCTGCTCCATCCCGGACTGAGACACAGCTCCCAGCGCCTTCAGCTCCCGGTCACACGGAGCTCCGGGCGGTTCAGGGCAGCAGAAGTTCCGTGGCCTCCTGGTCGGGCCAGGCCCGTTCCAGGGCTGCTCCTCATCTCCGGCTTTCCCCTCACACAGCCCGGGGGGCCCTGAGAGCGCGGGGCGAGGCTGGGCCGTGTGCAGAGCCCCGCCCCTCGCTGCGACTGGCCGGTGCTGCTGTCGCTCCTGGTTCTCGCGCGCTGATTGGTCGGAGCGGGGACAAGCCCGGCCCCGGGGCCGCCCCCAGGGCGCCCCTGGTGCAGCAGAGCCGCCATTGGCGGAGCGTCTGTGCGGGCCCGGGAGCGGCGGCAGCGGCCGGAGCCCGGTGAGGCGGCGGCGGAGCTCGGAGGCGGCCCGAGCGCAGGTGCGAGCCGCGCTCGGTTGTGCCGGGGCTCGGGGCTCGCTGCGGGCGGAGGGGGCGGCGGGGGGCTCTGGCGGGTTCGTTGTGCCGTGTCCGCGCCGTGTTGCCCCTGGCCTGAGGGCGCTGCGGGAGCGGCTGCCCGCGGTCTCCTTCCCGCTGCTGCCTCGGCAGGAGCCGGTGCCGGAGCAGCGCTGGCTCGTCCCGGTTCCTGTCGGTAGCACAGAGGCGGCTGCCCCGTCCCCGGGACTGTGCGGGAAAGTTCACGTGGCCAGAGGTTTCTGTCCCCAGAGGAGACGGAGGAGTCCTGTGAAAGGAACTTTATTCATGGCCAAAGGGAGAGGCCGTGGGGCATTGCCCATGGGGTCTCTCCAGTTGTTGGAGGACGCAGCCTCCTTTTTATCCTAATTTCGCCGGCCGCATCTCCGTGTCCCTTTCCCCATTGGCTGAGGTACTTGGAAGGTTCAGACTTCCCCATCCGCCTACGGCGTGTCCCCCTTAATAAGCACCCCCACTTTGTATAACATCCGATATTCCTAGCTCTGTGAAGTCTTTGTTCTTCTTCTGGAAGTTCAGGAATTTAGCAGGACATTGGCTGACAGCTGAGCAGCAGTTCGTGTAAATTAGTATCATTTTGTAAAATTTATGGTTTCTCCCGTTACTACCTTATCCAAGTCCCTGGCCCTATCTCCAATGGGATACACACCATCTGTTTGTAAAGACACGTTCATTTTTTTCCTTTCAATCCTTCCTCTTCTTATTTTCTCAGTACTTCTCTTTACAAACTTTTAAAATGCCTTAATCTCTTCTTCCTGGGCCTTCTTTGGTTTTGGGATTATTCTCAGTGACCTCATTCTGTGTCCTTTTGTAGCCTTTTCTGGCTCAGGAGGCCTGGCTGCCACCTGCATCCCCTTGATCCCCTGCTGAATGAGCTGCACTCAGCAAGGTGTGGTGCATGGTAAAAAGATGAGAGTTGCTGTAGCAGCTGAGATTAGAAACAGCATTCATTTAACCCATGGTGTGCCAGGGAACCACGAAAATGTGTCCCATGCCCGTCCTTTCCACGTTTGGACCGGTACCTGAGCTGCTTTCTCGTTCCCTTTGTTATCTGTTTCAGCACTTTTCCATTGTCATCTCTTTGCCAAGAGCAGTTTGAGTCATTTAATTTTCCACAACCTCCTTGTCCTTCTGCGAAAAGAGAATCTGATCCCATCCCAGGGTGAAATGTCGCGTTCCTCACCAGAGTGGATTGGTCAGTGAGAAGGTCAGGAGCTGGAGCTGTCTGGTTCGTTATTATTTGGAGGACAGCTTGTAATCTACTGATGCCATTGAAATGATAAATGGGTTCTCTGGCACCTGGTCTGAATTTGTTCAGGTTCCCAGGGGCTGCTGCATGGTGTTGTAGGATTTGTTCTGGTGGCTGTTCATCTTTTCCGCATTTTTGGGCGCTCCCTCCAGCCAGGGGTGCATCAATTGACAGCTTTTCTCTGATTAAATCATCACATCCTTGGATTCCCAACTGATTTCGCTGAACTTGTGGCAGCAAAACCACGCCAGTGGCCAAATACACCCTGTATTGTTGCAGCTGCCTGCTGGAGAGTAAGAAAAACTCAGAGACAGGATTGCAGTCAAGAGAATGGATGGAATTATTTAATTAACAAAGGACGGATTTTTGTGTGTTCAGTTCTCTTAGTGTCTACCTAAATGGCAAGAGATTATTGGACCTCTTGTTAACTACCTACCAGAGTGATTGGTCGATTCTCACATCATTCATTCTCCTGGTCAAAATCATAACAATTCTAATTATATTTGCAGGTGCAAGATAGCAGACTCGGTTTACAGAAACCTTATCATGTTTTGCATAGTTCAGCATGAGAAAGACAGAGCTGTCACGAACTCCAGCAGAGAGCTGAAGAAATTCTCTGCTGAGGCTTTTTCAGCATCCATAATTCCCCTTTTTTTATTTTTTAGGATCAAAATGATAGCGTTTGTAATCCTTGCGGGATCCCTTGCAGCAAGGAGAACAAACACAGCAAAAGGGGTCCGTTTGTAGTGGCTAGTTACCAAACAAGAATTGAATCAGATGCTGATGTAAAGCAGGCAGAGAAATTCTCCAGCAGTGTCCTAGGGAATACATCTAACAAATCCAATTCTACATTAGCTGTTACAATTCTAACTATATCAGCTATTACAATTCTATAATTGCCTTAAGTGCTTTAACATTCTGATTCCATAGTGTTCTGACTCCATAACAAAAGAAACTTAAAATTCAGTCTCTGCTTGTAGAAGGACCATCCAACTGATGGTCGACATCCTGGTTATCATCAGGAGGATTGCTTGGTTGATCTGCATTCTGGAGATCATTCGGAGGTTGCCTGTTCTGCTTCTGATGCCGCAGGTCAGGGCGAACGCCTCTTGCAGGCAGCCATCGTACCCCAGCATCTGTGGAAACGCAAGCAGTATGCATCTGTGGACCCCAAGCAATATGTTCACACAGACCCTCCCACTTGTTAGTGAGCAGGTTCCGTACCCAGCCTTTCGCTCAAGGTAAGTGCGTCTCGCCTGAAGACTGCAATGAAAGGAAATGGCTCAAAATGACAGGTTTGTCTGAATTTGGTGGCACTGTAAGATGATTAATTGTATATAGAGCTTTTTTTTAATTGGCTCTGTGGTATACAGAAGAAGGCATGCCTAAGACTGCAAAAGCCAGCCTCCAATGAGCAATGACATCGCGGCCCTTTTCCCCAGTATGAGCCATGGCCCACATAGCTGAGGAGAAAGGGTCAATAGACATGTGCACATACTTGAACCTACCTGATTCAGTGATGTGTGTTACATTCATTTAAGCTGCAAGGCTTTTAGGCCTCTGGGGTTTTCTCCCACTGCTAGAGGCACAGCAGGTCCATGACAGTCAGCGCAAGCGCTGACAAGGTCACAAACCTCAATTATCATTAAATGAAACTGCTTTTGCAGTGTATATGCGTTGGCTTGTGCAGTTTTTCTCAGGCTGAGGCACTACCCATACAGGGTTAGCTAGCATGTCAGCCCTGGCATTGCCTTTTGTTATAGAACCTGGTAAATTGGTGTGAGTTCTTAAATTGCACACCACAAAAGTTTCAATAGTAAAAACAGAGCCACATTATTGACTTCTTTTAGAAGTGAATAATCCAAACACTGAATTCTATCTGATACATAAGCAGAATCAGTGACCAAATTCAAAGCTATCAGTGGAGGAATCCACTTGATAAATCTGACAAGCAGAAACATCCTGTTAAACCTCTTCCAATGCTCGTCACGCTTCAGGAGTCCATTTCCGAGGTGAATTCAACTCAGGGTCCCCCTTTTAAAATATTAAAGCGAGGAAAGTTTGATCATGGATAGTCAACTGAATCCCTTTACAGGTTCGACATTTCCTGCAGGCACAGTAAAAACATTCAGGTTTATCATCAGAATGCAAAGGAATCACGACAACAATCCTTCAAATCAGATCAGGTTTTCCCACCCTGTTGGGATCGTGGTGGGTGAGGGCATGCCAGGCTGCAATGCCCTCATACAGCTATCACTGCATTAATTTATCCTGGACTGGGTCGCAGGACTGCAGCCAAAGCAGACTTGTGATCCCCAGATCCCACCTCAGAGCAGGCTTCAACCATTTTTGCTATTGTGGGTTCTCCTGGCAAGGCATCAGTGATCCTTTTACAATCATCGTTAGCATCGTCTCTCACTAATTGTGCACACAGATCCCAATTAGCTTGGAGATCAGGATTGAAAAATTGATTAGTTCCCATAAGAACATTCACCCCAACTGCATCTCTGGGGTCATCCAGAGGCAAGTGCATATTCTCTGCTGCGACCTTTTCAGCTACCTTTCTCCAGTTACTCTCAAAAATTGTAAATTGCACAGGTTGAAATAACACTTGGCTTAGATGCTTAATGTCAAATGGAGCAAGCAAGTCGGTATGCATCACTCTAGTAATTTGCATGACTTCAGGAGAGCCCAGCTCATATTGTGCTACTTTGGAGTGCAGGTCCTGGATCACTTTCCAGGCTATGACAACGTGCCTGTCAACCTGCCCTGTATTCGGGACAGCCTTAAAGACAGGATAGGCTTGGATATCTCCCTGTGAAGTCCCACTACCATTGTGATCCACCGACAGACCTTCCTGAGGTCCTGTACCAACCCCCTGACCCCGCACATCTCCCCTTGCCTCTTTGGGTATCCCTATCTTCTCTATCAGATCCCTTCTTCTGGCACCGCACCAGAGGATGGCGTGAGTAAGGCGGAGGCTTGCGCAGGCACCGCTGTCGGCGGCACCGCTCCTTGCGCTGGCAGCGCAGCCTGTGTGCCCGAGACCGCGGGCACGGCTGACGCCGCAGCCTGCGTGACGGGAGCCGCTGAGGGAGCGGGCGAGGTGGGGGCCACCCCGGGCGGCGCGGGGGCGACCGATACCGCTGGCGCTGTGAATGGCGTAGTCGGCGCCATCGGCGTAGCAGACGGCAGCGCGGCTTGCACTGTGAATTGCGTGGCTGACGTCAATTGCGTAGCGGACGGCGGAACAGCCGCCCCCGATACAAGCGGAGCTGTCGGGAGCGAGGGGGGGAAAACCCCAGAGCAAAAGGCGGGGCGTGCCCTGCGATCCCCTCCTGCCCCGCGGGTGCCGCGGGAGGTGTTTCTGTCTCTCGCGGCAGCGGGGAGGCCGGTGGAGAACCAGCACCGACACTGCTGCAAGTCTCTGCACTGGCATAGGACCCGGGTGACCCTTGAGAGGCTGCATCAGCCTGAGAACTCTCCGAGCCGGACAGCGTCTCGCTGTCGTTGTTGGACTGCAGTCGTAGTAATACATCGTACAAAAAGCGCCAAACACGAATTAAAGTGACTACATCATCCGTCCCGTGAGCTCATATGTTAATGCGTCCTGGAGCCCCTGCCAAGCTTCCAGACTAAAAATGGCATCAAGAGTTTGTGCTCTAAAGCCATGATTAGCAGCCCAGATTAAAAGGGAGCTCAAATCTTCATCGGACACATCTGACTCTATTAAATTCAACACAGCCCTCCAGGCATGAAAAGCCATGCTGTGTTTTGAGCCCAAATTTCCTATCTTCCTGGCCTTTCGGAATGCCTAGGTCTTGGGAGCAAAGCTCAGTCCCCACAGCCTCGGAGGGAGGCCTCTCCAAAGCAAGTCGCTCTCAGGGCTGTTCAAGGGCGCGTCCGTAGTACACGTCGGGGGTCACCAGATGTTGCAGCTGCCGGCCGGAGAGTAAGAAAGACTCAGAGACAGGAATGCAGTCAAGAGAATGGATGGAATTATTTAATTAACAAAGGACGGGTTTTTATGTGTTTAGTTCTCTTAGTGTCTACCTAAATGGCAAGAGATTATTGGACCTCTTGTTAACTACCTACCAGAGTGATTGGTCGATTCTCACATCGTTCATTCTCCTGGTCAAAATCATAACAATTCTAATTATATTTGCAGGTGCAAGATAGCAGACTCGGTTTACAGAAACCTTATCATGTTTTGCATAGTTCAGCATGAGAAAGACAGAGCTGTCATGAACTCCAGCAGAGAGCTGAAGAAATTCTCTGCTGAGGCTTTTTCAGCATCCATACTGTGTAACATAGTGCCAGCATATGTTGGAGTGGGGAGAGGGATGATTCTCCCCAGCTTTTTTGAGTGAAGTTCTCACCACATTCTGCGTTTGCTGTTTTCCTTTGCAGCTTAACCAATTTCTATTGCAGTCAGAGATCCTCACTATGGGCTTTGCCTTTAGCGATGCAAATTCCGTCTGTGCAAGGAGGCAGAGCTTGGGGTGAGGGACAGAGGGAATGAGCCCAATTCCTCGCACAGGCAAGGAGACCCTGGGACATTGTCCACACTTCCCCCAGCAGTGTTAATTTGCATTTCTAAAGCTCCTCTGCTGGCTGCTTGGAACGAAGCTTCTCTTCCAGGGCAGCCATCAGATGAGTCCCATGTGGCCACTGGAAAGCCTCTTTTCTTTTTAACCAATATTCTATTAACTGTTTATGAATTAAAGGGTCACCTGTAAAACTCTTCTGGTTTTGCAAAATGTCACCAAAGGGTGAACATCGAAACACCCATACCGAAATTTTGCTGTCCCTAGCAGCCACTCAGACCTGTACAGAAAAAAATTTTCAGAGCAATACAGATTTTTGCTACTTCTGCTAAGACTAAAAATTGATTGTCATACCCCTGGCCCAAACCTAACTGACAATATCAAAGTAGGGTTATTAAGAAACAACATTTTAATAGTGTAATCTGATCCCAGGCAGCCCAGCGTGTGTCTAAGTGAGAGCCAGAGTGGAATTCTCTCGTTGTCGTCCGCAGCAGCTGTGGCGAGTGCAGGCACAGAAAGCACTGAAGCTCAAGCAGTGAGAGCGAGGATCGGCCCGCAGTGCCTGGAGATGCCAGAGGAGGGTGCCCAGGCAGACTATTTGAGCAGAGGATCTGTGGGCAGGCCCAGGGGCTTCCCCCGCTGTGGAGCCCTGGCTGCTGCTGCGGCCCCTTCTGTGCAGGGTCAGTCGCGGCGTGCCTTGGTCCTCCTGCAGCCGGGAAGTGCAAATCTCCGGGGCTTCAGAGCCCTTGAGGCGAGGGTGAGGGGTCCCCCCGTGCTGAGCTGTGCTGGCGGCTGTTTCTGTGCTCAGTGACACTTGCAATGGGCCACGCCACTTGGCCACCAGTGGTGCTGCTTTGCACTCCTTAGGCGGGGCCCGATTGGGTCCTGCTTGGATGTTGTGGACAGCAAAGTGCCAAGGCAGGGTCTGTGCTTCCTGTGGAAGAGATTTCACAAGTGACAGGATTGTGGCCACAGACTGCTTTGAATAGACACCCCTTACCTCCACCCCCCAGTAGGTCAAGAATTACCTCAGTAACTGATCCAGGGATTGCTGAAGCAGTCGGAAATGCTTCTGCCACCCTGTGAGCTGGCATGCTGTTACCAGAAGATATTTAAGCCTTCCCACTTGGGCATTTCAGTAAAATCCACCTGGCATCATTGGAAAGGACGTACAGCCCAAGGCCTCCCTCCCTGGCAAGTTTCTTTCTAACCTAGTCATTGGCTTTGTCACTAATCAAGCAACCTTCAGCAGCTTGTTTTGCTAGAACACAAAGACCCAAGGCAGGACATCTTGAGGAAGGCTTCTGCCAATCCTCGAGAGCCCCAATGGCTCCCCCCTTCATGGAGTTGTTTTGATATTTGTAGGGCCAAAGCTTTTTGTATCCATTGTTTAATGTCCTTCGTAAACCAATTCTCGCCTCTTTCCTCTGCCCCGCTGTTTTTAATTATCTCCAACTCCTCTGGTGGAAAAGACAATTTCTCTGGCAGCGGTTGAGCCACTGGGAGCAAAGGGAGGATCTTAGAGACCTCTGGCAAAAGTGCTGCTTTCTGAGCCTCTTTCTCTGCCAGTCCCTGACCTATTGGCTCCCCTGAGCACCCTGCCTGGTGTGGGGACATGTGGATTATTGCCACCCGTGTTGGGAAATTCACCACCTCCAATAGCTGAGTAATTAAACTTCCATGAGTGAACGTTTTTCCCCTGCAGGTTAACAAAGCTCTTTCCACAGTTTTCCAAACCCATGTTCCACCCCGTGTGTACTTAGAATCAGTAAATACGTTCCCTCTTTTCCCAATATAATTCCCAGGCTCTGTCTTGTGTCCTCTGTCTGAGCTGGCCCTGTAACCTCCCCACTTCCTCTGATTCCCTTCTCTTAAAAGCAGCATATCCTGTGACCCATTTTCCTTCTAGTGCCCTTGAAGTTGCATCGGTAAACATAATATCTCCCTCAGGCCAGGGAATATTTGGTAAATCTCTCCTAGGTCGGCTCTGGAGCTCTGTCACTTGAATGCAGCCATGGGTTTCTTCCCAGCCCCCCTGTCCAGGGCCATTCAAAGAGGAGGCTGGGTTAAACCCTTCCCCTGTCCTCAGCTCTAAATCCTCCTGTTCCATCCAACAAGTTTCATACTGCAATAACTGAGCACTGCTCATCCATTTGGAGGCTCCTTTGGTTACCAAAGCTTTAACTGGATGCCAGACTTGAACAATAAGAGATTCTGCTGCTGTCAGTTTTCAGGCCTCAGTTCCCATTAAAGCTGGGGCTGCACAATTCTGCAGACAATGAGGCCTGGGTTAAACCCAATGGCTACTGGGTTAAACATTTTAGCACAGGAGTTCCTTTGACATGGCCCTGTTAACCATCCACATGCAATTCAAATTCATTTTCCCTGTCTGGAAGGGCAAGGGCAGGAGGTTCAGTTAGTCTGCTTTTTGGCACTTGAATATTCTCCTGTCCTGCTGGTGTGCATGATCTGGTTTCTTGAGTGGCAGGAGAGGAGTTTTGTAGGGAGAGACCCCTGGCTCCAAAAGCCCTGCCTTTAGCAGGGACTCAGTAACAGGCTGTAACCCCTTGCTTGCCTCCCTTGGAACAAGGTATTGCTTTTAGACACCGCTTGTCCTGGTTGCTCCAAAGGAATTTGGAGAGGCTCCATATCTAATTTTCCCTATTTCCCTGGGGCCGCCCACACTTGTGGGCTCAGTTCAGCAGAGGCCTGTCGCCCTGGTTTTCACAGTGCTCCATGTTTTTACTATTGTAGTACAAGTTCTCATGCACTTTCTATAAACATAGCTCTTGTTTTCCTAACCGGCTAAGGATGTTTACTAAACTTTTACATTGTTGTTCATACCTTTCTCCAAGGCGGAGAAAGGTGATAGACTGTATTCCTATCCTGTAAAATGCTAGAGGTGTTAACCTCATCCACCAATGTATGATTGTATTAGAAAAGGTATAAAAGTGGATAATAAAGGAAGGCAGGGCCCCCTTTCGCTCTGCCCGGTGATGTGACCTGCTGCCTAGCCTGCTGAGTCCGCATGTTCGTGTCCGAAACTGCGACAGAGGCCTTGCCAGACATTCGACACAAAGGTACAACAGCATTAGCCTCTGTATCTCCTTTTACAATATTAATTTGCATTCCCACTTTAGCCACCAAATCCTTTCCCAGTAATCTACAATCACAACTAGGAACAAAAGGAAATGAACGTATTTCAAATCTATCCCCCCCTACATCTATTAACAGTGGTTGAATAAAACGCACCTGCTCATCTTTCCCACTTATTCCCTGAATAATCAAAGAACTTCTTGACAATTTTCCCCCCTTAGTTCTCAGATTCAGAGTGGATTGAGAGACCTCTGTGTGTATCAGGAAAGGGCTCCTCTCAGTCTAGAGTTTCAGGCAAACCAGAGGTTTATGTCCAAAAAAGAGACAGAGGAGACCTGTAACTTTATTCGAATAAAGGGAGGGGCCGTGGGACATTCCCCTGGAGTCTCTCAAATTGTTAGACGACCAATTAGGAGCCTGACCCAGGGAGACCAACCCACACGCTGAGGGGACCCTGCATCCCCCCTGCCCACGGCCAGGGCTCTGCTGCGAGCCACCAGTGGGAACCCCCCAAAAAACCTCCCAGGGACTGCCCAAGATATTTGGGGTGAGCTTCCCCTCCCCTATCCCCTGCAGAGTGCGGGGGGGGCGATGTTCCCGGGGTGGGGGGGCTGCAGATTCGGGGAGCGATGGACACACGTGCTGCCTCCTCTTCGTCCTCCTGTTATTGGTCTTCCCACATTTCTTTATCCCTCCTCTTCCTCGTGCTCCTCCTGCACTTCCTCCTTCTCCTCCTTCCACCCGTTCTCCCCCTCCTCCTTCATCCCTCCTCCTCCCTCTCTGCTCCTCCTCCTGCCAGGCCCAGCGCCCACCCTTGGCCCCCTTCCCCCAAACCCATCGCATCCCACGGGAGGAGCAGGGATGGAGCTGGGCCGGTCGGGCTGGGGCAGCGCTGGGCTCTTGGCTGCTCCCACCCGCTGTGGGGGAACCCAGGAAGGAGGAAAGAGGGAAAATTGGTAAATGGAGATAAAAATTTCAGGTTTGTGGCCACTCTCACTGGGGACTTGGACCCCTTTGATCTCACCTCAGAAGCCTGGAGATCTTGGAGGGGGGAATGCAGAGATGGGTGGGGGATCCCAGAGGATTTTGAGGGCAGGATGAGGGGTTCTGGGAGCCACTTGCTGGGGGGGAGTCAGGCTGGACACCTCTGGGCTGGACTCCTAGTCTGGGCATTCCAGCTCCGATTTTCTGCTCTCTGCCTCCCCTTTCCCCACCTCTCAATATTTTCCTGTCATCCCCACCATACCCCTGAGACACCAACGTTCACCCGAGTCCCACTGGCCCCCAGACACGTGAGCTCCCAGCACCACCAGTGCCACCAGTACGGTCCCAGCTGCCACCACACACCCCATGGCCAGTGCCGGGCAAATGCCGCCAGCCCCAAAGCAGCCGCACTGTGCTGTGGAGTGGTCCCCACAGTCCCGCCCAACATGGCACTGGGAGCACCACTCCGGGCGGCATCAGAACCCATGAAAGGGGGTCCACCAAAAGCCGTTTATAACCCCCCCCAAATCTGGTGGAAAGCAGCAGGATCTTCCCTAATACAGGCTCCCTGTGTCCTTCCCTGTGGGGCCGCACTCCAAGTGCAAGAGCCAAGTTTGTCCTCCCTCCCACTAACATCCCTCAGAACTGGAAGGTGCCCGAAAACCTCCTCAGTAAAGGGATCCCCCAAATCTCTTCATCCCAACATGTGGCTGTCTCATTCCAGACCCCATCCCAGCCATCCTACTTCTCTGAAAAACAGCCCCGTTCTTAGCGGGGGCAGAGCCGCTGCTGGGGACATCAGTGAGTCCAGGGGATCCTGGTTTCTAGAGCTGTCCCCCTTCCCAAATTTGTCGGGCGTAATACCCAAGCGCGGCAACCCCGTGCCCTGTGGCAGCAGCCGGTGCCAGGACACGGCCCCGGGAGCTGCGCTAATGCCCGGCGGTGGCTGGGAGGGACTGAGGGGAGGGGAGTTCATAAGGACCCCCCCGCGCCTCCCGCTGCGCATAAAAAGGTTTTTAATGTATGGGAGAGATTTTCCAGGGTTTCTGGGCTCCGTGGGCCGAGGCGGCAGCAGCGGGACCCGCGGGGCTCGGCCCGTGGGGGCGGCCGGGGGTGAAAAATGCGCACCGACCCCAGCGCGGTGCCTGAGGGCTGAGCGGAGCTGGTCGGGAACAACCCCCGGAACCCCCCCCCCGGTGCCCGAGGGCTGAGCGGAGCTGGTCGGGAACAATCCCCGGAACCTCTTCGGTGCCCGAGGGCTGAGCGGAGCTGGTCGGGAACACCCCGTTCGTCTCTGCCACTCGAAGCCGCTTTCCCGGCTCCGGCTGCCGCCGCCGCCACCGCCCGGCCCCGGCGCGGTCCCGCGGGGTCGCTGCTCGTGGCGCAGCTGGAGGGGCTCGATCCGGGCCGCACCCCGCCCGTCCCTCGCTGCGGCTCCTTCAGTGACGCGGGGCGGCCGAGAGCCCTCGGGGCGGCTCCAGAAGACCCAGCTCCCCCCGGCTGCGGCTCTTTCGGTGACACGGGGCGGCCGAGCACCCCGATGGTGTCCCGACGGTCCCTCGGTGCGGCTCTTTTAGTAACGGGCAGCGGCCACTGCTGGTGCGGTTTCTTTTCTTATTTTTTCAGTTTATTCTCTAGAGTTTATTCTATTCCCACCTCCCATCCCACGCCCCCCGGTGTGGTTCTTTCCCCGCCACCGCTGCTCTCCGCTCTCTTGGTGCAGCTCTTCAGTGACACGGGGCGGCGGGGACTCCTCGGGGCGGCTCTTCCGAGCCAAGGCAGTGCCTATCCCGCCCCGCAGCTCCTCTACCACCGCCCCCCCCAGTCCCTCGGGGCAGCTCTTTTACTGACACGGGACTGCGAAGAGCCCAGGTTGCGGCTCTTTTCTTGCATTTTATTCTATTCTCCATGTTTTATTCTATTCACTCCTGCCACCCCCTCGGCGCTGCCCTTTTGGCCAAACCTGACAGTGCCCGTCCCGCCGTGCGGCTCTTCAGTGACACCGGGCACATCCCGGTGTAGTTTTTTATTTTATTTTACTCCATTGTCTGTATTTTATTCTATTCACCCCCCGCCCGTCCCTCGGTGCAGCTCCTTCAGACACGGCCCGGAGGACACCCTACGGGGCGGCTCTTTTAACACTGTCTCGCTTCTGGTGCAGCTTCTCTCGCCCTCTCACACCCCCGTCTCGCGGGACCGCTCCAGCACGGCCCCGCCTGCCGCCACTCCCCGAGGCCTGCCCGCTGTTCCCCGGGGATCGGAGACTGCAGGCGGCTCCTTCTCCTTCTCCTTCTCCTTCTCCTTCTCCTTCTCCTTCTCCTTCTCCTTCTCCTTCTCCTTCTCCTTGTAATAAATAGCATACGCCAATTAAATATAAAACAGATATAAAATTTATTACGTGTCCGAAAATACAAACACGCAAAAACCATGATCGAAAAAGGGATCAGAGCCAAGCCCGGGGTTGGCACTGGGTGAACGCAGGTCTGACCTCTATCGCATCAGACCTCCCTTTGTTCACAACTACTGGTCCCGGGAGCCGATTTTTATACAGTTTTTTCTCGGGGTCCGGATCCATGATCTCATTCTTGTCCATCAGCATACACATAAAGCATGTTATTCACGGTGTAGGGAGAAACAAAACACATCCTGCTTCTGATGAATGTCCCATCACCGGAGGATAGTATCTGATGGGCCGTGATGTTCCATATCTCGGTTCCAGATCCCGTCGTTAGCACCTTGCATCTGGGAGGGGAGTTTTCGCAGGTTGTTAATCGGCCACTCTCAGGAAGAAATTTTCCATAGATTTTGATCAGCCTTCTGAGAAGTTCTCCTCGAAGGTGCAAATGCTAGGAGGCGCCTCAATTTCTCCCTTGATGGGCCTTTTGTTCCTGAAGGCCAGCTCGCAGGACTGCATTTTCTCCTAAAACCAGTTTTTCAACTTGGTTCCCCCCTTGTGAAGGTTACAATTTCCCGAGACCAGTCTTTTATTTACATCTTATATTTGTTATATTTTAACTTTTATACATAGCTTGGTATTTTATATTCGAGCACGAATAATTCATTTATAACAATCCCCCCTCTTTCTAATTGGTAACATTTATTCGTGCTTGAATATACTTTCTTAACCATCTTTATAAGTATTCATACTCATTACATTGTTGTTTCAAAGTTTTATTACCATTTCTAATTTGCTCCTTGAATTTTACTAGGGCTTCTGCTGCTCTAGTCTCTTCCTCTTGGCTTTCTCGCAGTTCCATGATTTTTGAGATGTTAGTAGGGAGTTCCCCTTTTCCACTTGCTAACTCTGGATCTATAGGCATTGCTGATATTTGCATGCCTTGCACTACTGAATGTATTAATCGGATAAAGCAAGGGATTAAACAAGGCACAAATACTGTTCCTGCTACCGAACACAAGATGAAAAATACCATCTTAACTTCCATCTTGTGCCCAAGTAGCAGGACCATAGTATTCTATAATTTGTTCTGCAGGCCATTCTTCTTCTCCCCACCTTTGAGCGCCTCCAGCTATCGGAAGCTCCTTTTTAATCTCTCTTTTTTTGTTTATTCAGAGTTTCATATAAAGGTGCCCCCAGGAGATTACTCCCGGATTTTGGGAGTGTAAAGAATGAAGGCCGAATCATACTTAGGGTGTATGAACCCTTCTATTTACGGGGCAGTGTGCTATAGGCCTTTTTCTCACATATCCAATAGATGCCATTTGGGGCATTCCATGTTAATTTTTGGTTTTCTGGTTCACTTTAATAGATTTTTAAATTTTCGAGGGATTGGAAAGGATTAGCCCCAGCACTCTCGTACCAGCATAATTTTGTATCTTCATTCCATTTGTATTTTTCGTTTTTTGTCTGACTCCAATATCCGGCTGGTTTTTCAGGCTGCCAGATTTTACTTTTATTAAGTGAGTTAGCTGCCAGGGTGGAAATACAGGGTGTATATCCCACCACCTCAGTGAACCCATTACCCTCTCGGCTGATACAGATTATTCTGATTACTCTTTTATTTAAGATCCAACCCTCGGGTCTTTTTGCAGACACAAAGGTTTTTTTCTTGATTCCATTTTAGGAGTTGCTCGGGGGTTAATCCTTCTCCTTTTTAAGGCCATTTTTTAGCCGATTTTAATTCACAACAATTTGATAATCCTAATTTAGTAGCAATTTTTTTGCATGAGATCAATGAACAAATTTTGATTAGAGGTAGGAAGTCCTCCCTCATCATATTGTTTTTCCAATTGGTCGTACTGTTTGCTTAATACTTGTAATTTTTCTTGTTCTAATTTCCTTTTCTTTATTTCATATTCTTGTCTTTTTATCTCTAATGTCATTTGTTTAATACTATGCTTTGGGTTCATTTTATCCTTGTTCTTTAAAAGAGCAAAATGTTTTCTCATATTGTGAACATATTTGATCATTATCTGTTTTCATGCTATTTGTCATAGTCAGATAATGGTTAAGAACCATACTACTAGCATATTTCACATTCTGTCTTGAGTTTTTCTTTCTATTATACATATGTTTAATTTAGAGTTATTATAACATTTAGGGTTAATTTGAAAGTATTCTAAAAACACGGATTTCATTTGTCTACTGACCTATACTGTCTAATTACACAATTTACATTTTGATATATGTTTAATTTTTACATTTTTCTTTTCCCTTTTGTGATTTTTAATTATTTTGGACCAGGAGCTTTGACCGCCGGTATTTATGTCTTGCATACCAGGAAGAATAACTTATTTCATTGTTTAACTTGCAAACCCCATATCGAGTACAGTTAATTTCACAGTACCTGCTTGGTTTTTTTTTTTTTTTTCACAGTAGTCAGTACGGTTAAAGGGCACGCCCTGTCCCTTCTGGGGAAACAGTTTGCACATAAGCTGATCGTCTGGTATAACACCAGGTTCAGGGTCAACAGGGGCCCCTATAGGTGTACTCCTCTGCCGACACCTTCGCCCACTGGGTTGCCACCAGCGGCGGGGTAAAACATCTTCACGGCAGCAGGCGTATTCTTCCGGACCCCTGATACTGACCCAAGCAGCGTATCTCTTTTTAAATGTTTCCCACTGAGAGGGCTTGACTGTATCTGCACTGCAGGGTACTTTGTTTAGTTATTTATACTCGATATTTAAATTTTAGGCTCGTGATTCCAATTTTCCCCTTACCCCTTTTTTTTTTTTTAAATAATAGATGGTATTACTCTATTAAGTTTAGCTTAATTATCCTTAAATTGGTAGCAAGCTGTAATACAAGGCTAGTTAGCTCCAGTTCCTCTTTAAAACACTTAGTGCACAATGCTTTAGGGGGGTAACCCCTGCTGCAGTGAATTACCCAAATTTTTGACAATATTTACATTTTAAAGTGATAAAAGGGATAATAAGTACAATTTGTATTTATATAACTTATCTGATCCCACTGGTTCATTTGTAAGGTCGGCGCAGCTTTGTCTTGGAGAAATCACTTTCCAACTAGGTGAATTGCTACTTTCTTTACACGAGAAGCATGTGTCCAGCCTTTCTCAGCAGTATGTATTGCAGCATCTCTGGTGAGGAGGATGAGAAAAGAACCTTCCCAGTGTTAGTGAACTTCTTTTCCACGATTTTATTAACACATTATCTCCAGGCTGTATTTTATGAATAGCAAAATCCAAGGATGAGCTCTGTGAAATTAAACTATATTTTTTTAATTCTTGTATTTAAATTTTCTCAAAAGAACGGTGTGCAACTGGTTAATTTCTCAATATAACTTTCCGAGAAGTTGTTTAATTTATTTTTTGACATATTATGCATCCCTGTACCTCTTGATTTGCTAATTCATATACTCCTTTACATTTAAAAAATTTTAGAAATTGTTTTGCCAATGCTCTAGTTCCCCAGTGTGTCTGTTGATGTAACTTTTTTAAAAATTTTTTTACTATATTTTTTAGATATAAGCTCCCTCTCATCTGGAAGCTTTCACTTACTTACTTTTAATTTCGCCCTCAGCTTTTTTTTTTTTTAAAAAAAAAAACTCCACTTCTTTTGCAGAAGGATGGGAGGGATATTCCTGTGTTTAGGTTTCCCTAGTTTAGGAGTACTTACCTTTATTAGAGCTGCACTTTTAGCTTCTTTGTCAGCTAAATTGCTCTCTCTGGTCTGGAACTGTAGCTCTGATTAGTGTCTCTTTACATGGGCTATTGCAACTGTTTCTGAGATTCTTTTCATTATCTCTTCATGAATCAGGCCTCGCCCCTGAGTGTTAATTAATTTTTTCTCCTCCCAAGTTTTTTTAAATGTATGTACCACCCCATAGGCATATTTTGGGTCAGTAAAAAAATTATTCCCCTTTTTTTCTTTTAATCCTTGTAAAAACCACATACAATTCACATGCCTAAGCTGACCAATTTCAGCCGTCCCGACTCCACTACTTATTTTTACCATTCACTATTGCATAGCTCGGCTTTCTTTTTCCATTTATTACTCTTGTTGAGCCATTTATAAACAATTTCTCACCCTTATTTAATTCTCTTTTCTATCAGCAACTCTACAGTAGTTCTTTTCACCTCTGTCTCAGACCGACTAACCACTAAAAGATCATTCACATATTAAAGCAACTTAGTTTTATTCACAAGCACAAATTGGCTTAATACTTGTTTTAAAGCCTGTCCAAATAAATTTAGAGAATCCATAAACCTTTGAGGTAGTGAAATTTACCTTATTGTTGTTTTTTGTTTGTCTCTGGATCCTCCCACTGAAAAGCAAAATAATCCTGGCTCTCCTCAGCCAAAGGACAACCCTAAAATGCATAACTTATACAAACTCACCACCAGTCGTGCCTCTTGCACAGTTAAGCTAATTTTTAAAATATTAAATCTCTTCTCAACAAATTATAATCTGCCTTTTTTTTACTAATAACAAATTACTTGAACATGTCTTTGTTTCGGATTTTATTTTAACATCTTTAATTATAGGTACTTTAAACAGTTCCCCCTTAGCATTAATTACCACCATGGTTTTCTTTGCTTTTAACACCCCCTGAGGGTAATTGTTAAACCGTACTTTGTTCAGCTTTAGAATTTACTAAAAAACATTAGTTCTTGTTTTAAGGGTCCCAACTTTAGTTTTACCAAGGGCTCTTTTGATGTTATGGACCCTAAAATAAAGAGCCCCTGACACCTTTAATTTGTTTGAAAAATTCTCTCACCTCTTAACCTCCTCTTGCAATCCTTTTTAAGATGTCCCCTCGTTTTGCAATAAAAACATTTCTTACGAGTTTTAACCGGGAGAGGTTTTACTCTAGCGTCCTCCCAAGTTTTTGCATATTCCTTCTCCTCTTTGCTACGTGAGCCCACATAGTTATTTAAGGCTTGGCACGTCCATTTCTCAAAGGTGCCAAATATGGGCCATGTTTGGTGATCTCCGGTCTCTTTACCCCCCCAAATTTTGATACAATATAGTAATGGATCATTTTTTTCTTTGGATTTTATACTTCGATCTGGGCAATCCTCCCAGTGTTCTAGTAACCACCCCAGGGGACTATTCCGGGGGATTTCAGGAATACTTTGCTTACCTTTCTCCAGGGACTTTTTCTGAGATTTCTTCTGGATTTTACTCTTTTTCTGTCCCATTTTTCTTTAGCTAGCTTGACTTACCTTTTTTTTTTTTTTTTTTTCTTCTTCTCTGCGCAGGGTTCCTTTAGCTATACTTTGGATATTTTTCAATTTACCAGCTTACTAACCTCGCGGGGATAATCGTCCCGGAGGTGTTTTTCAGCTGGTATCGGTACCGTTTTTTTATACACTACCAGTTTACTGGCCCCGCGGAGAACCGTTCCGGAGGTTTTCCGCTGGTAGTAGCTCTCGTCGTTAATGTATTCTGGACATGTTTCAGTCCGAGACCAGAAGGTTTACCAATTTCCCGAACTCCTAAGGAACGTACCCTTCCCTTTCTGGTCTGCCCGTGATCGATCCCCCGAGTCTTTAAGAGCTCGGGCTTAACGTGTTGCCACTAGGGTTTCTTTTCAACCCCCTCTTCCTTTAAGCCTTTCGCTTCCCCCGTGACCGACCTCTTCCCTCGCGGGAGAGAGGAACTGCGATCTTGGGGTCCGCACTCACTTCGTGAACAATTTCACGTCTCACACACGCTCAATCACACCTCGCTCAACCACGCGATACTTACGGTTCTTTTTCCTGCGTGGGCTCTTCGTGCACGTAGAATTTTATAAGCGGAACTAACTAGCCGCGGCTTTGGAGATGCCTCCTGGTCTCCAATGAGTTCGCTGAGAGCTCTTTTTCTTCCTTCTCGATACGTGGCAAGTTTAAAATTTTGTGTTCGGTGATACGACTGTTTCACGGAGTCCCTTGTCTCGTCAGCCCACTAAAATCAGCGGGGGCGCCTTCTGAGCGAAGACAGGGGTCCGTGACACCAGAATCGTATCACGTCGGGGTCACCAAATCTGTAATAAATAGCATACGCCAATTAAATATAAAACAGATATAAAATTTATTACGTGTCCGAAAATACAAACACGCAAAAACCATGATCGAAAAAGGGATCAGAGCCAAGCCCGGGGTTGGCACTGGGTGAACGCAGGTCTGACCTCTATCGCATCAGACCTCCCTTTGTTCACAACTACTGGTCCCGGGAGCCGATTTTTATACAGTTTTTTCTCGGGGTCCGGATCCATGATCTCATTCTTGTCCATCAGCATACACATAAAGCATGTTATTCACGGTGTAGGGAGAAACAAAACACATCCTGCTTCTGATGAATGTCCCATCACCGGAGGATAGTATCTGATGGGCCGTGATGTTCCATATCTCGGTTCCAGATCCCGTCGTTAGCACCTTGCATCTGGGAGGGGAGTTTTCGCAGGTTGTTAATCGGCCACTCTCAGGAAGAAATTTTCCATAGATTTTGATCAGCCTTCTGAGAAGTTCTCCTCGAAGGTGCAAATGCTAGGAGGCGCCTCAATTTCTCCCTTGATGGGCCTTTTGTTCCTGAAGGCCAGCTCGCAGGACTGCATTTTCTCCTAAAACCAGTTTTTCAACTTGGTTCCCCCCTTGTGAAGGTTACAATTTCCCGAGACCAGTCTTTTATTTACATCTTATATTTGTTATATTTTAACTTTTATACATAGCTTGGTATTTTATATTCGAGCACGAATAATTCATTTATAACATCCTTCTCCTTCTCCTTCTCCTTCTCCTTCTCCTTCTCCTTCTCCTTCTCCTTCTCCTTCTCCTTCTCCTTCTCCTTCTCCTTCTCCTTCTCCTTCTCTTTCTTCCTCCTGATAGGATTCAGCCCCCGCCGCCGCCGCTCGGCTCCTTCTGCCGTTCCTGCCCGGCACGAACCAGCGTTGCTGCTGACAGGGCCAGAGCGCGACTGCCCCGCGCCTCAGGGCCGGGCCGGGGACCGACCGCATGGGTGTGGAGGGACCCTGTGCTGGACAGGCCGGGGACCCCATGTGGAGCTCAGCTGTCATCCTGAAACGAGGGAATCAAACGTGGGTGCTGGGACTCCTGTAACCTCAAGCTGTTACTCGATACTTGATTCTTTAGTTTTGGCAATATGAAGTCCTTCAGCAGCAATGTCTCTCCCAGCCACTGGTTTCTGGCTGAGACCCAGCTTGGAACTTGGATAAGAAAACCAAAGTCCCAGCAGAAAAAGCTCTGCCGTCACTTTTTTTTCATAGTTATATTTTATTTTAAATGTGTCTGTGATGACGTGTTTAAGAAGGAAATCAAAACCATGCGCAGCTCTCCCAAGGGGTGGCGAGGTGCCATGGCCAGGGCCATCCCGGCTCCACAAGCGGCCATGTGGCTGCCGCCATCTCAGCATGGCCAGCAGCAAGCTTTGCCTGCTTGGCCGCCTCTAGCCAGCTGTGCTGCAGGCAGAAGGGCAGGGCGGCGGCAGTGGCTTCTCCTTTTTTGTGCCCCACTTGAAGAAAGACATTGAATGGTGCTGGTGTTGCAGCAGCTGGCACTGCACGTGCAGTGGCGGGGGGGATGCTACGTGGCCCGTGGCGATTCCCCAACGCAGAATTTGGACGAAATTGGCCTGTTGGCGCTGTGAAGTCCTGCAGAAGTCTTTGAACTGGTGGAATTTGTTGGCAATGGTACTTAAGAGCAGCAGTTTTTTCCTTCTTAGTCTGAGAAAGAGGAGGAAGTGAGGACATGTGGTGGAAGACAACATGGCGGCACCAAGGTCAGCGGAAAGAAAGAGAGGGAGGAGGTGCTCCAAGTGTCAGAGTTGAGATCTCTCTGCAAGCTGTGGTGAGGACTATGATAAAACAGTCTCCCTGTAATTCATGAAGTCCACGGGGGCATGCAGAAATCCTCTCGCAGCCCATGTGCAGAACAGGTGCTCACACCGGAGCAGGTGGGTGCCAGAGGAAGCTGTAATCTAGTGGGAGACCCGAACAGAGATAGAGGAAGAGGGCCCTTGTTCCAGTCTAGGGCAGCTTATCCTTAAAGACTTCACCCCATGGAATAAAATGACCTACACTATGCAGTTTTGGAAAGACTGTGGGAGGGACTCACGTTACAACAGGTCGGGCGGGGCTGCTACTCATGAAATTAGAACCACACTGGAGAAGTTCATGAAGAACTGTCTCCCATGGGAAGGACCCCACGGCACAGCAGAAGAAAGAGACTCCCCTCCCTAAGCAAACTGAAGAAAGATTTCGAGTGAGGAACTGACCAAAACCACCACGCCCTGCTTCCCTGCGCTGTTGGTGGGAAGGAGGGAGAGGCTGGAGGGAAAAAAGTGTTTTAAAGGCTTATTTTATTCCTCATTGTCCTCCTCTGACTCTTTAAATAATAAATTTACTTTATCCTTTTAAGTTTGAACCTGTTTTGCCCTTAGAGTTTTTCCTAATCCTTATCTCAACTCATGAGTTCTTCGGTTTTTTCCCCCTCCTCCGCTCAGCTATAGCAGAGGACAATGAATGAATGGTTTTTTGTGGGTGTTTGGCAAGTGTCAAACCACAACACCAAGGAAATTGATGGAAATAATGATGAGTTTTTAAACTCTTTCCGCTGCTGTTTCCAGAAGGTCCCAGATGGGTCCTGCCGGGAGGAGCCAGGGGAGGGGACTCAGGGCTTAATTGGGGAGAAAAGTTTAATTGGGGCAAGGAGACTTTAATCGTGGGGAGAAAATGTGAACGGAGGGGATTTGAATGGGAGGGGATGATTTGAATTGGGCAGAGAAAATGAAGCGGGGGGAGGAGCCCCCCAGCCCTCGGCTGTGCCCTGAAGGTGCTGCCAGCGGTTCCCCTGCTCCAACCCCCCGGGCTGGGGGCGCGGAGCTGCCGCTGCTCCTGGGAATGTCATGGGATAAAAACTCTAGTCAAGCTTTTATGTTCCCAGTCATTCCCAATAAGATCCCAGTTGCCCCCAACATGGTCCCACTTGTTTCCAGTCATGCCCTGTATGGTTCCTTTCACTCTCAGTCCCTCCCAGTAGGAGTCAGGTATGGCCCCAGTCACTTCCAGTATGAACCCAGTCAGTCCCTCTATGATGCCTTTTTTTTCCCACCATGGTCCCAGTTGCTCCCAGCATGATCCCAGTAGCTCCCAGATACTCCCAATACTATGCCAGTCACTCCATGTGTGACCTTGTCAGTCCCAGCATGATCCCAGTATGGGCCCAGCTGCTCCCTTGTTGCCCCAGTTCTGGTCCCAGTGGGTTCTGGTCCCAGTCTGTCCCAGTCCATCCCAGTCTGTCACATTCTGTCCCAGTCCCTTCCCAGCAGCCACCGCCATTTCCTGGATCCTGCCCCCTCCAACCTCCAGAGCTGCCACCAGACATCCCCCCAGGATACTGAAGGGGGTCAGGGGCTTCGTGTTGGACTTTCTTTTCCCAGGCTGGGCCTCGGCCTCCACCTGTAGGGGTGGGGTTCGGTTTACATTGTTCCCCCACCTTTCCCTTGTCCCTAGCCCTGGCCACTTCCTCGGGCTCTTCCTATTGGTTCCTGTACCCCAACTCCGCCCTTGTACCGCCCCTGAGTCCCGGGAAAAAAGCCCCTGCTCATTGGCCACGAGGTCTCTCGGCTCCTAGAAAATGGCGGGACAAGATGCATCAATAAAACCATGAGGGGCCGCCATGAGAGTCCCTTCTCTACCTCCTTCGCTATCACTGTGTTGTGAGGCTGACAGCTAAAGGAGCAAGGATGCGGGGCGGAATGGACTACAGGAGGACAGAATGGCTGCCTGCCCTAAGAACCTCCAGCACAGCTTCTAGAGAAAGCTGCAGCTGCTAAGCTAAACTTAGCCACCACAACATGTGGGAGTAGGTGAGGGTGGGTCTCTGGGGGGGTCATGTCCTCTCTGAGCCTGTGAGCCCCTCTCAGGCCTCCCCCATCCCGGGGTCACTCCCTTTTCTCTCCCCCAGAGCTCCTGACCCAGCTCCTGCTCTCGCCTGGGAGGGGGCTTTGGGAAACCCCCTTTTTCCTTGGGGCCCCCTGGAATCCCCATTCCTGGGCACTGGGACGCCCCTGCATCTCCTTCCCCAGCTCCAGGACCCCCCTCCACTCCTTGTCCCACACCAATACCCCCCTGCACCCCCTTTCCGGGTATCCACCTCTCCCAGCCCCTGGATCCCTCTTTTCCTTGACCCCAGAGACCCCCGGACCCCGGCCATCCCGGGGCATCTCAGCCCCAGGCCTCCCTTGGCTGGGAAACTGAACTGGGCACGAGGCTCTGCAGCTGCTCTGGGATTTGTTATCACCCAAAGGAAAGGGAGAGAAGAGGAGAGAGAGAGAGAGGGAGAGAAGGAGATTTGGAATAAGGGATTGGACTCACAGTGCCCAGTTCTGCTCTGCTGGGGTTGGAGACCACAGGAAAAATTGGATCTGCTGCTCCCGGTGCTTCCCCCACTTAGGGCTGAACGCAGCAGGTTCCAGGCAGAGTTTGAGCGCAGGGCCCGGGAATTCAGCACAGCCCGGCCTGGGGGTCCCGCAGTGCCTGGCCGTGGGGGGTCCAGGGGGATCCCAGGAGGGGATCCAGGTGAATTCCCTGCTTCCAGTGAGGGATCTGTATTTTAAGAGAGGTGGTTGATGGTGCTGGAAAGGAGCAAACTGCAGAATAAGTCACAGACAAGTCATTTAAGCAGGGAGTACCCATGGTTAACTCATAAAACCAAAATAAGTCAGTATTTATTTTGAGGGAAAATGATTTCTAATGGCATTTTGAGGGTCCACAAAATAAAGACAAAGAAATAAATACAAAGAAATACAAAGAAAATACAAAGAGGTGAAACAGGACTGGAGCTCGCTGGACTGATCCTGGGCAGAGCCTGGGCAGACCCTGCATGAATTTGGCTGCCTGAATGCAGCTCTTGCCCGGGCCCCAGGGGTGGCCTGCTCTGGGTGTCTCTCGCAGCACCACAGGGATGCTCCTGCCCCTTTCCTGGTGCCCCAGGGTCCTGCAAGCACCTTCTGGGGCCACCCAGACACCTCCCTGGGACTCAGCACAGTGCAGACAGGGATCGAATCAGAGCTTCCTTGGAAGATGGAGGCAGGAGAATATTGCCCACGATCTTCTTTCCAGCTGCCCTCCATACTCCTGCAAATCCTGCTGGGACACTCAGGCTCTCCATTCTGGGGCTCTGGAGCTCCCGTACAAACCCATCCATCACTGTGTCCCCTCTTGCATGGAGATCAAGAAAATGACAGACCAATGTCCAGAAACTTGATTAACTTGACTACTCTAAAAATCTGCAGCTGGGGGGTGACTGGAAGACTGCGAGATGAGAACCTTATGCCTACAAAAAGGGTCAACAGTTTGGAACTGGAACACTCAGGGGAACTTCAGCTTCTGGCAGAAAAGCTGGCTGGGAACTCTGTGGCTGAGGATGGTGGGCTTCACGAACAAGAGAAAAGGAGGGAAGAAGGGGTAAAAATTTAGGTTTAGGAGCCCTAAACTTGGCATCAGGGGGGTGGGTCATCCCCAAACTGAGCCGAGGGGACCAGGGATTTGGGAGGACTATGGGAAAGAGGTGGGAGAGGCGATAAGAGGCGGGGGGACAGTGGGAAAGTGTCCCCCTCACTTGAATCCCTGGAGCGATTCTTTGGGGCTTGGGGGAGGGGGGCTGTTGGATCAGCACTGGAGGGGTCCTCAGGCCCACTCCCCATCCCTGGGGGGCTCATGGGGGATTTCCCCACCCAACACCCAGTGCTGCGACGGCCGTGAGGCGGGGGAAATAAGGGACCGGATGGGCACAGAGGAGGAGCGGGAGGAAGAGGAAGGAGAGAGGAGGAGGAACAGCAGGAAGAGGAGGAGCAGGACGAGGAGCGGAAGAAGACGGACAACGTTCGCTGCCCGCTCTCTCCGCCGCGACCTCAGGAGCATCGTCCCCCTCACATCCCGCAGGTGAGCGGGGAGGGGAAGCTTGCCCCAAATATATCAGGTGGTCCCTGAGCGGTTCCCCAGAGAGGGGAGAATCCCAGGATCCGCGGGACCCTCATCAGCCCAGAGGAAGGGAAACCCCCAGAACCCCGAAGTGGAGAGACCAAAGAGAGGGAACTCCTGGGATGGGTTTTCTGGGCTGAGTCGTGGTGGCTTGGAGATTTTTACAGACACGAAACACCCAGTGACTTTCTGAGATGGACCTGGGCAGGAGGAACCTCCAACCCAAGGCACTCACCTCTTGTTTTTGCCCTCAAACCAGGATTTGGCATTCCCAAGCTGTGGCCAGATGGTGGAAGAGGAAAAGCCCCGGAGATCCCACACAAGGAGGGGCTGCAAAGGCAGCCCAGGGAGCTGTGAGGAGGAAAGACCCTCCCTGTGCCAGGAAGGCGGCCGGAGATCCAGCTGGAGCTCGGAGCTGGTGGAGAAGCCTCAGGCTGGGGAAAAACCCCACAAGTGCTTGGAATGTGGGAAGGGCTTTAGCCAGAACTCCAACCTGATCCATCACCGCAAGATCCACAGTGGGCAACGACCCCGTGAATGTTGGAAATGTGGAAAGAGCTTCAGCGTGAGCATGCTCCTGATCTAGCACCAGGTGATCCACACAGGGGAACGGCCCTACACCTGCATGGAATGTGGGAAGAGCTTTAGGGGAAGCTCCAACCTGAGAAAACACTGGCGCATCCACACCAGGAGAAGCCCTACGAGTGTGGGAAGAGATTCAGCAGGAGCTCTCATTTGACCCAACACCGACAGAGGCACCACTAAGGGAAGCCCCGCAAGTGCCCCGAGTGTGGGAAGAGCTTCATGCGCTGCTCCAGCTCCATCCCCCGTGGGAGGATCGGCGTTGGATGATCCCCCGTGACCCGCGTTGGGCAGAGCCCTGGTTACCCCAATTCCGGGTGATCCCCGTTGGGTGGGGGAAGATGTTGGAGAGATTTCCTTGCCTTCTCCTTGTCCTGCTCTGATTTGGTTGGTAATAAATTCCCTCCCTGTGTCTAGGCTGGGATAAAGCCCTGCGTAGATCTGAGGCCTCTCAGCCAACGAGAGTGCGTCTCTCTGATGACTCATCAGGGGACGGGGATCGGGGGCTTCGTGTTGGGCTTCGTCCTCCTGGCGCTGGGGCTCGGCTTCTACCAGCGCAAGAAGGTGAGGGAGGGTCCCGGGGGTCGTGAACGGCCTCCCCTGGAGGTCCCCAGACAGGTGTCACCCCCTTTTCTCTGCCCACAGAGCTCCTGAGCCGCCGGCGGCCGCAGCCCCTCCCCGTGGCCTCGGGCCCGGCCAAGACCGCCCTGCTCTGCCCCCGCGCTGGTTTTGGGGGGGTCGTGTGTCCCCCCCCCAGCCCCGCTGTCACTCTGCCCCCGCCCGGCTGCTCCCAGTGTTCCCAATAAAGCTTCCCAGTTTATCCCGGTCTCATTTTTTGGGGGGCAGTGGGGAGGGACTATGGGGGACCCCGAAGAGGGGCTGAGACTGGGGTGGGGGGGGAAGGAGAACCTGCCCCGGGATGGGTCGGGTATGGGGACCCCCGTGTGTCACCCCCGTGTCACCCCGCTCTGGGGGGGGGATTGGGAGGCCCCTGAACTCCAACACGGCACCCAGCGAACCCCCAAACCTCCCCACAGACCCCCAAGGACTCAAAACTCCACAGAAAAATTTCTCCCAAAAAAGCCCGGCGAAATTTAGCCAATCAAAGAAGGCGCTGGAAAACCTTTAGCCAATCAGAGCGCACGGCGCTGGTGACTCCCCAGTTGCCAGGCAGACCCGCAGCGCTCAGCGCTCCCTACCCGGACCCCACCTGCGCCCGCCCCCTGCGCCCCCCGCCAGAGGAATTTGGGGAGGGAGCGCGTGCGGGGCGCCCAGGCCGGGCCCAGAGCCCGGCGCTGCCCCAGCCCGACCTGTCCCGGCTCCATCCCGGCTCCTCCCGCGGGATGTGACGGCGCCGGGAAAAGGGCGGGACAAAGGTGGGCGCTGGGCCCGGGGGAAGCAGGAGAAGGGATGGAGGAGGAGGAGGAGGAGGGATGAGGAAGGAGCGGGAGAAGGGACGGAGAGAAGAGCAGAAGGAGGCGGGATTAGGAAAGAGGAGGAGCGGGAGAAGGGGTGGAGGAGGGGCCGGGAGAGGAGAGGGAGGAAGAGGAGGGAGACGGGAAGAGGAGGAGCAGGAAACGGAGGAGGAACCGGAAGAAGTTCTCGGTTCCAGCGTCCGTTGCGTCCGCAGCACCTCCGGCCCCGGGATCATCGCCCCCCCGCATCCTGCAGGTAAGCGGGGAGGGGGAATTCGTTCCAAATATATCGGGGCGTCCCTGGCGGTTTTTCTGGGGGATTTTGTATATTTAGAGATTGGAGGACCTCAGAGCTGAGCCGCAAATTCTCCTTGGGCGGATAATGGGGGTATTATCCCGACCGTTTGGGGATTTTTGTTGAGGAAGGAGGGAGGGGAAGGTGGTTTCTGCCGGCAGAGCCCGGGCAGTGGACGGCGGGTTGTGGGATCCCCGGATCATCCCTAAGCGAGATCCTGGAGAGGGGGGAGTGCGAGAGCTACGGGACCCCCATCAGCCCAGGGAAGGGGGACCTGCGAAACACCAAAGTGTGGCGATCAGAGAGGGGGAACTCCTGGGAGGGTTTCTTGGGCTGAATATTGCTGAAGAGTTTTACGGACACAAAACACCCAGTGACTTTTTGAGATTAACTGGGGCAGGAAGAACCCCCGACCCAAAGCGCTCACCCCTTCTTTTTCTTCCCAAACCAGGATTTGGCATTCCCAAGCCGTGGCCGGATGGAGGAGGAGGAAAAGCCCCGGAGATCCCACACGAGGAGGGGCTGCAAACGCAGCCCAGGGAGCTGCGAGGAGGAAAGACCCACCGTGAACCAGGAAGGCGGCCGGAGATCCAGCCGGAGCTCGGAGCTGGTGGAGAAGCCTCAGGCTGGGGAGAAGCCCTACAAGTGCTTGGAATGTGGGAAGGGCTTTAGTCAGAGTTCCAACCTGATCCGGCACCAGGTGATCCACACTGGGGAGAAGCCCTACACCTGCTTGGAATGTGGGAAGAGCTTCAGCCAGAGCTCGCACCTGGTTCGGCACGAGGTAATCCACACTGGGGAGAAGCCCTATGAGTGTGGGGAATGTGGGAAGAGCTTCAGCTGGAACTCTGACCTCAATAAGCACCGCAAGATCCATAGTGGGAAACGACCCTATGAGTGTGGGGAGTGTGGGAAAAGCTTCAGCCGGAGCTCCAACCTTGTCCGGCACCAGACAATCCACACTGGGGAACGGCCCTACAAGTGCTTGGAATGTGGGAAGAGCTTTAGACGGAACTCCAGTCTCAATGTCCACCGGCGCAGCCACACCGGGGAGAGGCCCTACAAGTGTCCCGAGTGTGGGAAGAGGTTTCAGACCACCACGAAACTCCTCCAACATCAGCCAACACACACAGAGGAGAGGCCCTTCCGCTGCGCTGATTGTGGGAAGGGCTTCAACCGCAACTCCCACCTTGTCAGCCATCGGCGCGTGCACACTGGGGAGAGGCCCTACGAGTGCTTGGAGTGTGGGAAGAGCTTCAGCACGAGCTCTGACCTGATCCAGCACCAGAACATCCACACTGGGGAACGGCCCTATAAGTGCAGGGAATGTGGGAAGAGCTTCACCTGGAACTCCAACCTCAACAAGCACCTCAAGATTCACACTGGGGAACGGCCCTACGAGTGCTTGGAATGTGGGAAGAGGTTCAGGTGGAGCTCCCACCTCATCAGCCACCAGAATGTCCACACCAGCAAACGTGAATGGCCCTACGAGTGTTTGGAATGTCGGAAGAGCTTCAGCACTAACTCTGACCTCATTAAGCACCGGAGGATCCACACTGGGGAACGACCCTATGAGTGTGGGGAATGTGGGAAGAGCTTCAGCCAGAGCTCTAACCTCATCCGGCACCAAACAATCCACACCAGGGAACGGCCCTACAGGTGCTTGGAATGTGGGAAACGCTTTAACCGCAACTCCCACCTCACCAGGCACCAGCGCATCCACACCGGGGAGAGGCCCTACGAGTGTCCCGAGTGTGGGAAGAGCTTCTCAAAGAGCTCTCACTTCACCCAACACCAACGGAGCCATCGGTAAGGGAAGCCCTGCGAGTGCCCCGAGCTCAGGAAGAGCTTCGTACGCTGCTCCAGCTCCATCCCATGGGAGGATCGGCGTTGGATGATCCCCAGTGACCCCTCTTGGGCAGAGCCCTGGTGACCCCTGTTCCAGGTGATCCCTGTTGGGTGGGGGGAAGGTGTTGGAGAGATTTCTTTGCCTTCTCCTTGTGCTGCTGTGATTTGCTTGGTAGTAAATTCAATCCCTTTCTCCAGGCTGGGTCTGTGTTCCCCATGCCAGTGTCTGATGAGGGATCTCTCCCACTCTTATCCCAACCCAGGAACCCTTGGTTAAATTTCCTGTCCCCTGTATGGCTGCAGGGGGCAGGGACAGAGTGGCTTCGATGGGTGCCTGGCATTGTTCCAGCGTCACCCCACGCCATGGGAATTCCTGCTCCCAGGAATTGCTAACGAGGTCCTGCTTTCCTTATGACCAGCCTTGGAAAAGATTCCTCTTGCCTGAATGGCATAACGTTCCTGTTCTCACACTTTCAGAGAAGGTGCCGACCCAAACTGTGGCCGGGAGGAAACATCGTTATGACAGAAGCTCACTCTCTTGTGACCCTATCAACAGCGGCCCAAAAGGAGACCCTTAGAGCTCTCCTGGGCCACTGTGGGCTGTGACCAGCAATCTCCCTCTGAGGGGGCCTCTCAGAGCCAGCAAACCCTCAGGTTTGCTATACCTGGAGGATTGCCGAACCACGACGTGTCCTGGGCTGATACCCTCACTCCTCAAGGCCTGATCCTTCGCCCAGTGGAAGAGGAAAAAGCATCCAAAGTCAGGATTTCACTGGGGATTTCCGAGGGGAATTTTTCACAGGAACCTTGTTTGCACTGACTGTTTCTGCCTGTGTGCATGGCCCTGCGCATATGCTATAGCAAATCTGGGAGAAAGACTGCTTTCTCAGATGTTTAAGTATCTTGGATATCTAAGTTAGGCCTGTAGGTAAGGTTCAGTTATTAGTATAAGCTTAAGCGCTGCTAAGTGTTGTTCTTTTGCTAGGTGTTAAACGTAAGTTATAAACTAGGTTCAGTGTTTTTAAGTGTTGTTTTTCTGTTAGGCTGCTAAGTATAACTTGGAAGTTACAGCTGTAAGTAAGGTCAGATGCTGTTAAGTGTTACTCCTCTGTTGAATTGTTAAGGTAGAAGTTAAGTTAAAAGTTCAGGTGGAAGTTGAAGTACTGCTGAGTGTTGTTAAGCTTTTAGGCCATGTTCCTTTTTATCCTTGCCTGCGCTGTCTTTTGTCCCATGCACCTAAGTACCCACCCCCACACCCCCTAGAGAGTTCTCAGCTCATTTCTGTTTTGATTGCCTGGATTTTGTTTGGTTTTGCTGTTGCTTGTTGTGCCCTAGCTGTCCTATAGGTAGCATATGGATGCTGAAAAGCTCCAGCAGAGAATTTCTTCAACTCTCTGCAGCATTTTTGTGCGAGTTCTGTCTTTCCCATGCTAATTACTTTGACCAAGGTTACAGTTTTGTAAACTTCTTGCACCTGCGGGTTGTTTTGCAGTATTGTTATGGCTTTGACCAGAAAAACATTCAGAGATGGGTGTCTTAGAACTTGACCAATCCCCTTAGGGGGTGGATGGCAAAACCAATTACCTTATGCCACTTAATACGCTTTGCAAACTAACATATAAAGGTTTTCGGAGAATTCATTAAACTGCTGCTGCTTCCACTTGACCCTGGGCCTGGTCTTTGTGTCGTTTCTCTACTCGGCCGCGGTGAGAACGGCGATAGTAGTAGAGTGAATCTTGCCAACGAACTTGTTGTGCTTCGTCGCTTAATGTTAAATCTGACTTTTGCTCATACCCTTACCACTGATTTTTTAAGCGATCTCAAACACTCTCATTCTTGACAGCACCACAGTGTCCCGCATCACCGAGGGCCCTGACCCGCGCCTGTGTCACAAAGGGTCACAGCTGGCACCCCAGCCACAGAGGGACAGACTGGAACCGGCACCGAGCAGCCCCGGACTTGTGGCCTTGTAGCCCCTGGCATGCCCAGGGCCCTGGGAAGCTTCGGCCACGCTTGCACCCGGCAGCCGCAGCCCTGCCCTGCAGAGCCCTGGGGCTGCAGCCCAGGCCATTCGGGGCAGGAGGAATTGGCTGGCCGGACATGCCGGGGCCTTGTGGGCAGTGGCTCTGTGTCCCGCAGGAGGCCGAGGCCAGGGCTGGGGGATGTCCCTCGGGGCTCTGCCTGGGCACCGGGGCTCGTCACTGCCTCGGTCAGTGACACCCGGGGGCACCGAGCGCAGCCTCGGCGCCTTTGCAGGGCACGGGGAGCTGAGCGGGGCAGGGGCAGCACGGAAACACCGAGTGCCTGCCCGGGGCAGAGCCGGGAAAGCTGGGATGGAAAGCCGGGAGAGGCTGCTCAGAGCTGGCCCAGGGACTTGGGCACCTGGGAGACAGAGCCTGGCTCTGAGCTGACACTGAGCCAAAATCCAGAGAAATTACAGCAGGTTTTCCTAGACACACTTCATTATTCTGTATTTTCTCAACGTGACTTTTTATGAGGGAACATTTTCCATGTTCATTTTGCATTTTTTTTCCCACCCTTTTTAAAAAGAAATCACTCACTTTTTGTTACGTGTTAGGAAGGTCGGGGAGGGAAACATTGTGGGTAATGGAGTTTTTTATTCAATATATTTTCAAAACTGAGATGTGGCAACTCCAGACTTTGACTCCAAGAGCAGTGTCTGGTTCCAGACTGCCCTGCTTTTCACGGTGAGATCTCAGTTCATTCAAATCCAGCAGACAAAGCCCTTGAAACACGGAAAAGCTGGGAATCAAGTTAAAGCATTTGGGGTGTTTGTCGCCCTGATTTTCACAGTGTTCTATGTTTTTACTTTTGTAGTAGAAGTTCTCATGCATTTTCTATAAACATAGCTCTTGTTTTCTAACCGGCTGAGAATGTTTACTGAACTACTAGATTGTTGTTCATTCCTTTCTCCAAGGCGGAGAAAGGTGATAGACTGTGTTCCTATCCTGTAAAATTCTAGAAGTGTTAACCTCATCTACCAATGTATGATTGTTCTAAAAGAAGTATAAAAGAGTGATAATAAAGGTGGGCAGGTCCTTTCGCTCTGCTCGGTGATCTGACCTGCTGCCAACCTGCTGTTTGAATCTGCGTGTTCGTGTCCGACACTGCGACAGGTGTTTGCTCTGATTTATTAAAATATGGATATAGATCTAATATCAATATCCACTTGAGATGGACAAAAACTCTCTAACTTGTTAGGGTTAGAAAGTGTATGTTCATTCCAGCGCTGGGAAGCTACAGGGATAGCTCCCGAACATCCAAGGTTACAATACAATACAAAACCTATTTCTCTAAAACGGTAATGCATATTTAAAATACAGATACATATTCATAGCATAGACACCTCCCATTCCCTGCTTCGTATGGAAATTAGCAAGAAGTCTTTAAGCATGCGCAATTCTTGCAATGGAATTGAGTCGGTGGTCCTGAAAATGAGGAGGGGACTGTCCTGATGAAGCAAGGCTGGTCTTTTTCGCTTTGACCTTTTTGCCTCTCTAGTTTTTAACAATACATTTGACCTTGGAAGACTCCCAGTTCCCTCCTTTATTGCTTTTGAATAAGTTGCAGATGGGAGAATTTTTAGCTGTCTAGGCCTTTCTTTGATTTTTTTTTTTTGTAATTATTAATTACCTATTATAAACACAGTTAAATATTAGATAATTAGAGCCTATCCTGTACTTAACTTTCTGACTAATTAATTTTTTTAATTAACTCTAGCTGAGTTCTGTGTCTTTTTTTTTATTTTAGTTAGCTTTAGTAAAACTAGCTTTTATTTAAAATTTTTATATTTTAAGTGTTCAAAAGAAAACCCTATGTTTTATTTCCCACTTTTTTTTTGATGAGTAATGATGAGTAATATGGATTTTTTTTTTTATTTATCCATGCTGTATGGCTATTGTCTCTTAAGACTAGGCCATACGCTTCAGAGAGTGATGTTAAAGTGGCTATTTTTTGCAGCATTCTCCAATTTCAAATAAGCATCACAACAAATAGGGTTAAACCAATACCCACTATAAAAAGTAATACAACGAGATGAATCAAGGCATTTAGTACACTGGTTGCTGTTGGAAACCATTCAAAAAGCACATCCCACCAATGATGAGACAAGTGTCCTTCAAATTGTTTGAAAACTGTTTGGATTGTTTCTGTGTTGTGGTGTATTGTAATTAGAATCCTTTCCCCTGCATCTCTAATTTTTTTAAAATTTCTTTTTAACTCTGGGTGTTTGAGTAGTTGGGCGACCAGTGTTAAGTTCATTCTTATAGGCACTGGCAAGGTTTCGTGTACGGTAGTCAGGCTCGCCTTTATATACTGGTGTGGTATTACAGGTGCCTGATAAGAAAAGTTGCACTCTTCAACCTTTGTAAAATTGCAAATGCATAAATTAGATTGTCTCATTTACAACCAGGTTGTCTATCATTATGGTGGGACATGCTGTCCTAAGACAGACACAACCTTGCCCGGTATACACCAATCGAGTCGTTTGGTTGACTGAATGCACTTCAAAGTTACAGATGCTTTGATCCGTATCTAAACAAGTATCTTTGTTTTTGTTAGAATTTTTTTACATATGTATTCTAATTGTTCTTTCATTGAGCAAGGCTCCAGGTTAATGATCTGCCATTGCCCTTTATTCTCTCGTGCCCACGTTCTATGTTCAGAGGGGTATAGTACAGCTCTTTAATTATTTAATCCCTGAGCAACTATTGGATGTATCAAGCTAACTGATATATTATGAATAGTCAGCACAAAGGCTGTGACTACATTTGTGTCAAAAAGGAGACAATTCCAAATAAAGAATCAAACAATCTGAAGTGTGGTTTAAGAGAAAAATCCAGGTTTTACTGAAATAACAAAAATTCCGGTTTCTGCCCGATTGAAGGCACTTAAAGCCGGTTAGGATGTAAGCCTACAGCAAGTCTCGTTACTGCTGGGCGCTCTAGCAACTGTAGAGCTCGGCCGCAGGCGGCCGGACTTCGTCCGCAGCACTCAATCTCTTGCCTAGCTAGTCCGATGGCAGAAATCCCCCGAAGCCTCCTTGCAGTCCAATTTATGTTCTCCTGTCGCCGCCTTTCTCCGCCTCTGGTCCGCCCCTGGTCCGCCCCATTGCTTTCACGCGGTTGGTGAACTTGAGGTAACATCATAGTCTTTTTATCCAATGGCTCGTCAGTCGTAGGGTGGTTGCCTCATCTGCTTTTTTGGCGGGAGCAGACCTCATTAAAATGCACGGTTGCTATGGTGCTAACCTACAAGTCCGGTAGAGAGATGCTAAAAATAGTTCCTTGTAGGTTTGAGGGGCTTTCCTCTTAGGACAAGTGAGACTTAAGAGAATGATTTAAAACTCTTTAAACTCATATTATATTAATTTACCTTAACAAGAATAGAAAGAACACTTGAAACAGATATCAGTGGAACTCTATACGAAGGTATTGAACTTTAAACTTGTACATAACATTCAACTAGAACTATTTTAACAAATATTAACTTTTCGCTTTTAATCAACACTCAATTAACACAAGTACTTAAATAGTTTGGTGCTTGCTGTGACTGACATGATGCAAAAGTCCCTAATGTACATTTATAACAATTTGTTACAGAGTCATAGGTAAAATTGACTAAAACCCACCAAGACTGAAGTTCCGTTTTAATCTCAAAGGCATTATCCTAAACAATTTTGAAAATTTCAGCGGGGAAGGTTCCTATTTTACCTTCTTTTGATAACTGAGGCAGCTACAGACTGTACCCACAGTTGTGCTTGGGTGCAACCAAGAGCTAAAAAAACATTTTTGCTGGCCTCACTGAAGGCATTAATTATTAATTTACGGTCCAGTTCTTTCGTGGTTTTCCAATCTGGCAATACTTGGGACAATTTCCAATGATTGTTACCTAAAGCCAGCAAGGAGGATTGCAATGATTGCTGTAATTTAACTAAATCACTCCTCACGGTGGCCAATTTGTTTATCAATATTTTCAAATTGATTGCATTTATGACCCCCAATTTTGTTCCCAACAGTCCTGTAAGACCCCTTTTAGTTTTACAGTTATAAGGCATACGGTTTTGAAGCCAATTGTTCCAATTTGTAGAGGGATTTTTGAGAAACGGGGCACCCTCTGGCCGAATGGCAGATACGTTTACTTGCATCCCCATTTCTACTCTTTTTAAGGACCATTCCAGGTTGGTTAACAGTCTTTGGACTCCAGTTTTCTTAATAGCATATGGTCCAATTTTCATAACTGTGGGAATCAGGGACAGCCGCTCTTTGGATGTCTGCATCGTGGTTTTAACTTTTTTCGGTGCTGGTTACTTTACTTCGATTTTCATAGGGCTCAGTACAAACCTGGGGGAGGTTGAAGTCAATAAAATACGCTCTTTTTGCACACCCCCTCTATTTTAAATCTGAACTCGGGGCACGTACTCAAGCATTTGTCACAACATTCAGGACCAAGCCGGATGGGTTTCATAGGTGGATGGTAAGCCTCATGGAACCCATCTTGCACAAAAGCATATTCACAACCCCAGACATTTCTTCCTTCTCACAGGCTCGCATTTGTGACTCTGAGCATTTTGTTCAGAGCTTTTTGAGAGTGTGGATCATATGCCTTCCCTTGGCATTAGTATACTCCAGTTACATTGTATCTGCATGGTGTTGCCTTGATTTCTGTCACAATTATAACAAAAACTACTAAAATTCTCACTTTACACATTATGTCCATAATATCCATAAGTTCGCTACTTACTTTTCCGGATCAACTTCAACTTCAGCTCTTTCTCGCCTGCTGTTATTCTCCGAACTTCTTTAGGGGCCTTCTTCAGTTGGGAATGGTGAATCCAGGCTTTTTGTTTCTTGATCTTGATTGCAGTGAAGGTTGTGAGGAGCACTTGGAATGGTCCCTCCCACTGCGGTTCTAGGGTCTTCTTTGCAAAAGACTTAACGTACACATAATCTCCAGGTTGTACATCATGTACTGGCCCATCCAATCCCCTGTTTTGGGCTCCAGCCACATATTTTTCTGTTTTTCCAAGCTGTTTATTCAGGGCCACTATATATTTGTGTAAGGTTTCTTTTCCCACTTGAATGGGTAAAGTGCCTTCCTGGACTGCATATGGCCTCCCATACAAAATTTCAAAGGGGCTCAATTTTAATTTTGTCCTTGGCTTTGTCCGAATTCGTACCAATGCTAATGGGAGAGCCTGGGGCCAAGGCAGGTTTGCTTCTTGCCCCAATCTTACAGTTTGCTGTTTAATCAAATGGTTCATCTTTTCCACTTGGCCACTAGATTGGGGATTATACAGAGTATGCAATTCCCAGTCTATCGCCCAGTGCTGGCTAGTTTGTTGAACTATTTTTGAAATAAAGTGTGGCCCCCTATCTGAGGACACAGTGGCTGGAACTCCAAAATGTGGTATTATTTCTTGCAACAATACCCTAGTCACTTCCCGTGCCTTAGCTGTCCTAGTTGGAAAAGCTTCTGTCCATCTTGAAAAGGTATCTGTTAATACCAGTAGGTACTGATACCCTCCTTTCCTGGGTAGTTCTGTAAATCAATTTGCCATTGCTGCCCTGGCCCACAGCCTTTCCCAATTTGTTCAGTTTTAGGCTTTGGGGTATTCTGGGGATTAGTTCGGAGGCAGAGACCACACTGACGAGTTACCAGTATTACTGTGCTCTGCAATTTTTTAGCCATAATTTTTTTTTTAAATGATTGTACAACACATCTATTTCCTAATGTGTTTTTTAATGGTTTTTTGCACTAATGACTACAATAAATAGGAAGGTACTACAAGTTTTTTTTTCAGTCACAGCCCATTTCTTTTGATTATAATTTGCATTTTTTGCCTTAATGAGGATTTTTTTGGGGTTTTTTTTGTTATATATTGGCTGTCAATGAAATTTTTTTTAATCTGGAATTAATGTTGCCTTAACCTTTTTTTGGGTACTTTATCTTTGGCTGCGTCTTTTGCCTTTTTATCCGCCAGCGTATTTTCTTTTTCTGATTTAGAACTCACTTTTTGGTGTGCTTAAATGTGCATGATAGCTACCTTTTTAGGTAACTGAACAGCATCCAATAAGTTTAATATCTCTGATGCATGTTTGATGTTCTTTCCCTGTGAGTTTAGCAGTCCTCTTTTCTTCAAATGGCTCCGTGTGCATGGACTACTCCAAATGCATACCATGAGTCAGTATAGATGTTAACCCCTTTTTTTTTTTTGCTAGCTCTAAGGCTCGGGTTAGAGCAATTATTTCAGCTTTCTGTGCAGAGGTATTCACTGGTAATGGTCCAGACTCTGTTACCTCTCTGCTGGTGGTAGCTGCATACCCAACATGTCTTTTCCCACTGATGACATAGCTGCTCCCATCAGTGAACCAGGTCTCAGCATCTTTGAGAGGGGTGTCCTTCAGGCCCGGACAACTGGAGTAGGTGGCTTTGATAGTTTCCAGGCAGTCATGGATCACCGGCCAAGATCTTGTGCTAGTATTTCTAACGCAATCTTTTGCTTTTTATGAGAAAACAAAAAGAATGGTTTACTCACGTCTGGAAGTCCTAGGGCTGAAGTTGACATAAGGGCCTTCTTTAGTTGGTTGAGGGCTCGCATTGCTTTTCTTGTCCACTGAAGGTCCTGGCATGATCAATGCATATAGAGGTTTAGCAATCAATTCATAATCATGAATTCACAGTCTGCACCACCCTGTCATACCTAGAAAGGTTCTCAGTTCTTTCACCGTCTGGGGTTTTGGGGTTTGACATATTGCTTCTTTACAGTCTCGCCCCAAAGTTCTCTGTCCTGCACTTACTTCATACCCCAGGTAAACAACTGTTTGTTTTATCATCTGGGCTTTTTTCTGGGACACCCAATACCCCTGCAGGCCCAAAAAATTCAAGAGGCTTACCATCCAGTCCATGCATGCCTCCTGGGTCTGGGTGGCTGTGAAGAGGTCATCCACGTACTGAAGCAACTGTTCTTCTCCCGGTGGGGGCTCTCAGGACTCCAGGTCCCTTGCAAGCTGTTCTCCAAATATAGTAGGAGAGTTGTTGTACCCTTGGGGTAATACACAGCATGTGAGTTGAGTTTTGCGTCCAGTTTTGGGGTTCTCCCACTTGAATGCAAAAATTTTCTGTCTGGCTTCATGGAGAGGGAGGCAAAAGAAAGCATCCTTCAAATCTAAAATGGTAAACCAGGTTAGTTCAGGTGTCAAATGAGTTAGCAGGGTATAAGGATTAGCAACCACTGGGTACAAGTCTTCGGTTACCTTATTGATGGCCCTCAAATCTTGCACCAACCTGTATGACCCATCAGGTTTCTTCACAGGTAGGAGTGTTAAAGTCCGATTGGCACTCCCTGAGCAATCCAATTTGCAAAAAGTTTTCAATGATTGGTTTAATTCCTTTCCTAATTTTTTTTCAAGGGATATTGCTTAACTCTTACGGGCTGCTTTCCTTCTTTAAGCTTGATTTGTACTGGTGGTGCATTCTTTGCCCTCCCGGGGGTACCCGAGGCCCACACCCCAGGGAATATCTGATCCATTATTTTCTGGATGATTTTTTTTTTATTCCCCATTGCAGTCTTTTTGGTTATTAGCATTAGGTTTAACAACTTCACATATTGTTGATTTTTAACCTCCAAACTAATTTTCCCATTTTTGAAAATTATTTTTACTTCCAGCTGTTCTAGTAGATCTCTGCCCAAAAGTGCAGCCGGAGCATTAGGCATGTATAAAAATCGATGAATTCCCCATTGTTTCCTCAGTTTGTATTTCAGTGGTCTACAGAAAAATGCTTTTTCAGATTGGCCAGTTGCTCCTTTTACCACAATACAGTCATTTGTTACAGGTACCAAGTTTTAATTTAACACCGAATGTGTTGCCCTTGTATCTACTAAAAATTCTACTTTCTTCTCCTGATTCTCTAGCTCAACTATAACCAGAAGGTCCCCTAGGGTAGGGCCCTCCAGTCCCCTTAAGTCTTCCTTTTACATGAGTAACCACCTTCCCTCCCCTCTGGTTATATTTCCTTTGTTTATCACCTTTTTTTCTTCTGGGCACTGGTCTTTCCAATGCCCAAAACCCCTGCATAGGGTTCACTGGTTCTTTTTCAGACGGGATGGTCCTTGTCTTGGTGGACCCTCCCTGGGTATTTTTTTTTTTTCTTTTACTACCCTTATTAGTTTTCTTATCCACTGTTTATACCCTTTTTTTGGATTGCTATAAACTCTCCACGCCACATTTCGGCTTATTGGGTCTTGAATCTTCTGGAGCTTCTGCCTGATGTCTCCTGTGGATTGTCTTAAAATAAATTTATTAATTGTTGTATTCACTCTTTAAACCCAGGATTCAGAGTGGTATGCCAACGCATTGCATCTTGCAAATTATCTAAAAATTTACAAGGTGTTTGAGAAGGACTCTGCTTAATAGCATGTAGGGCTGACCAATTTATGGTCCTAGGGATTGCTCTTTTTAGCCCCTTTACTATTAACTTTTGATATTTCTTTAGCTGTTTTATTTCTTCTGGTTCATTAGGGTCCCATTCTGGATCCTGGAGGGGAAATATTTCTTTAACATCTTCCTGAGTTGTTCTGCAAATATCCTCAGCTAAATCCCCAGCTGATTTTAAAATCAATTGCTTTTCTGATTCAGTTAAAGCATCAAGCAATAATTGGATATCTGCCCAATCAGGATTGTGTTGCTTTATTATGAATTTTAATTTCTTAGCAACACCTATTGGATCACTCCAATAATTTTTAGCTATTTTTTTCCAAGCTTCTAAATCCACTGTGAAAAAAAGGGATTTTCACTAGCATTGTTCTTCCTTCTGGATTTACTGCTTCCCTCAAAGGTGCTTGTATAATTCTTTTAGCTGGCTTCCAGGTCTGGGATGCCACAGGACCCTCTGGAAGGGGCAGCTCTTCTCCCTCACCGTCAATGCTGGACAATAGTAAAGACTTAGAGGTCTTTTCCACAAAAGGTGGGAACGAAAATGAAGCAGAGGCGGGAGTTAAAATAAAAATCGGAGTGGGAGGTGAAATAGGAGTTGATTCAGCTGTGTGTATAACTGGAATTGGAGTTGAAATAGTGACGGCTTTGGTTAGAGCTGGAGCTGGAGTTGAAACAGTAGCAGCTTTAATCGGAGTGGGGGATGGAACTTAATCTGAAGTGGGGATCGAGATCGGGGTGGAAGCTGAAGTGGGAGCTGGGGTTACTCCTCCCAGTCCTTCCCATCTCCTAGGGGGTGGTCTAAACAGATCCCCAGCTCTTGCTCCAGTGTGTCAGCTGGATACACTTTGTCAGGGTGTGTGCACCGCTGGTTTATTGAACAGGTGCTGCAACACCATTTAGGCTTTTCTCTATTCATTTTATTGTCTTTTTCAAGGGCCAATACTAAGGGATCGGAGGGTGGCCTAAGTTCACAATCTTGTTGCCACTCAGGGTGGTTCCAAAGGGTGAAAAATAAATCAGCGTAACCAATTTCTGTCCATTTTTGCTCCCGTCTAAGAAAAAGAATTAACTGCAACAGTGTTTCATAATCCAGCATGCCAGCTACTGGCCATTTCACCCCGTTATCCAGCTTGTAGAGGGGCCACCATTGTGTGCAAAGTTTAACAAGCTCTCTTTTATTCTTCATACCCCAGTTATCCACCAGCTTTTTCCAGTTTGCTAAAATACATCCTAAAGGGCTACTTTTAGGGATTTCTTTACTCTCATTTGCTTCCATGTTAAAACTTTCAGTGAAATTTGCAAACCTTTTTAAAACAAAATTTCTTTTTCCCTGTCTTATCTTGCTTCCACGCAAACCGTTCTGCACACTTCTTCACAGTCTTTTCCCAATATTTTTCACACACTAACCAAATTTCAGGGACCAAGTGGCTCTTCCCACATACAAAATCAATAAATCTAAATTCTGAGATCACACCACGCTCCGCACAGCCCTCAATGTTTTAACGAGTAGAGGAGCAATACCATTTACTTTTACAGACAGCACACTGTGCTAATACCCACAGGGGATGCCATGGTCCTAGAACTGTAATGTTTCCACAGACAAAACAAGGAATACCCTTTGTGTAGCGTGAAGTTAAAACTGCGTGGCCCCAGTTATAAGAATCCCGTGCTATGCCCCTTCTATATATCCACTGTGAAATGCTTTCCCTTTTGGAACCTTGGTACATCAATAACAAAATCCCGCTTGGTTCTCTCCAGCTTTATACTGACCACGGTGGGCTAGGACCGAGCCAAAACAATCTTTTAGGACCTAAAACAGCTAAAATTTATAACACACACACACACACTGCACCACGAAACAAACAAAAAAAACCCCACCAAAAAACCACCAAAATAAAACCCTCCTTTTTATTAAATCTAAAAAAATAAGGAAAACCCCATACAATACGCTCAAATGTTTCACACAGCAGAGTACAAGAGCTCCGCCGTTCCCCCCTCCCCCCCGCTCCTGTGGCAAGGGTCGGTTTACTACCGTCAAAGGACGGCAGAAACCCTTCTACAAAAAGGGGAATAAGAACTAAAATCTCTATAAAATAATAGCCAAACCCCTTTTAAACAACCCAAAATTAAGCCCTTTAAAATAGCAAAACAAACAAACAAACAAAAAAACCCCGCTGCGACTTAAAACACAACCCCAAATCACTCCGCCGGTTGCCGCGGCAACGCCGGGCGTAACTCCAAGCCCCGCGCCGCCCGCTCCGTTTAAACACAAATTTCACAGCTTTAATTACACAATTACCAACCCTTCACTACTGCGTTTGCACACTTTAAAACTTAACCACACACCAAATCCACCAAACAAAACCCGTTCTCGGTTGATCTTTCTGGGCTCCCTTAGTTTCCTACGGGCACGCGTATCCCTGGCGCATTGGCAAAATGCAGTCGCCCTTTTCCCGGCGGATTCAACTTTTGGCAGCTGCCGCTCGGATACCCCGGCCGCGCACCCCGTGCGAGCCCCGCTTTCCTCTACGAAAGACGAGGCAGATCGAGCCGGAGCCGGCAGCGCTCTCACAATTAGCAGCGCTTTCACAGCCGGCAGCGCTGCTTGGGTCCCGCCGCCGCGCCCTCCCCCGACCCTGTTCTCCCCTACGAGAAACGAGACGGGGCAGCTGCGTCAAAGCAGGGAACCCACCTCCCAAAGAGACTGGAAACAACACTGTACAGGACCTGCTTTCTCCTCTACGAGATATGGGGTCCTCCTCTCTCCTACGAGAGTCGTACTCTGGATGTTACTGGCTAGCACTTAAAACTGCTTACTGTACTCCACAGATACTTACAACCAAGCTAACTCAGGCTTTGCCACACGCAAGGCATCCCTCTGCGACTTATTGGCTGCCTCCCCCCAAGGTACCTTTTAATTGATGAACATACCTGTTGTCCGTGGTCCTGGCAGGTCCCGGTCTTTCCCCAGGGTGTCAGTGGGTCAAAGGAGCCCCCTTCCCAGGAAATTCTGGGTGAGTGCCCTAGAGGGGTCCTGAGACACCCTGGCCCCACAGCCAGAGAGAGCAAGAGCCCTGCCGCGGTCGCCAGATGATTTATTAAAATATGGATATAGATCTAGTATCAATACCCACCTGAGACGGACAAAGACTCTCTAACTTGTTAGGGTTAGAAAGTGTATGTTCATTCCAGCGCTGGGAAGCTGCAGGGATCGCTCCCGAACGTACAGCTCCAAGGTTACAATACAAAACCTATTTATCTAAGACGGTAATGCATATTTAAAATACAGATACATATTCATAGCATAGACACCTCCCATTCCCTGCTTCGTATGGAAATTAGCAAGAAGTCTTTAAGCATGCGCAATTCTTGCAATGGAATTGAGTCGGTGGTCCTGAAAATGAGGAGGGGGGCTGTTCTGATGAAGCAAGGCTGGTCTTTTTCGCTTTGACCTTTTTGCCTCTCTAGTTTTTAACAATACATTTGACCTTGGAAGACTCCCAGTTCCCTCCTTTACTGCTTTTGAATAAGTTGCAGATGGGAGAATTTTTAGCTGTCTAGGCCTTTCTTTGATTTTTTAAAAATTATTAATTACCTATTATAAACACAGCTAAACAAATATTAGATAATTAAAGCCCATCCTGTAGTTAACTTCCTGACTAATCATTAATTTCCTTACTTAACTCTAGCTGAGTTCTGCATCTTTTCTCTGTTCTAGTTAACTTCAGCAAAACTAGCTTTTATTTAAAATCTCTATATTTTAAGTGTTCAAAAGAAAACCCTATGTTTCAGCTTTGTCCATACATTCCACATCTCCCCTGGTGTTCGTTCAGCCTCTGCACTCCTCTTCTACGTGCACATTGCTGTATCCAAAGTTCAGTACGTGCTTTTATGGATATGTATATATGTGATTACTGTATGCACAATTGTTGTGGAGCGAGTTATTGTGATGGTACTTTCCATGATCCTCTGCTTTGTGCCCAGAGAATGGTTATTGTATCTTTAAGCCCCGATGTTGGAATCCAAGGCATGCCTCTGGCTGCCCTGGGTGATCGGGAGCCCCAGCAAGGGGGTCCCAGACTCTGGCAAAAAGCCCAGAATAACACCGTCTTTGACCGCAGCCCATGGGAAAAGTTACCAACACTGTGAGAAACATTGCCAGCCACAAGAGTGTGAAATGAATAGTAGTTTAGTATTTTACAAGGTAAAAAAGTAGATTTTAGGATTTTTAAAATGAGGACGGAGGACTTAAGATGGAGGATTTTGGGCGTAGCCCTGTTCTTCTTCTCCTTCTCCTCCATCTTCTCTGGTAGTGGTGGCACAAAATTATTGGTAGAATGAAAAAGAGGTAGAAATTACGTGTCTAGAACAGGTGCAAATTAATTGGCATAGAATAGTGAATAATAAATACGTTGTGAAGAATGGTTGGATCATAGGGTACAAAAAGGATGGGACAGCCCAAGACTCGGTAGATCCTGCTCGGACTCGGCTGGCACCAGATTTACGGCCGGAGCTGAGAGCTAGCTAGAGATAGGAAGAAATAACTTCAAACAACATCTGCAGGCGTTTCTTATCTGTTCGGGCTCGAGGTAAAAGCTTCCCAGAGGTGAAGATAAGAACCAGCATTTGTGCGGAGCACCTAACTCCCACACCCCGGGAGCCCGGGGCGGGCCGTGTGTGGGGCCGTGGCGGGGAGAGGCTCGTCGTTCGCTGCTCGGGCGTTTTGAAGCCTCGCTGCACAGGTTTTCTGCCGCTCCCTCTGTCCAGCGTGGCTTTTTGCTTGGCTGAAAAGCTTTTTTGGCCCAGGCAAACAGAGGATTTTTTCCTTCCCTTGGTTCGGAGAGGCTGCAGCGGCGAGCCTTGGGGTGCCTGGAGGGAACTGAGCAGCGGCTTTGTCGGAGCCCGGGAGCTCCGTGCCGGCAGGAGCGGACCGGCGCCGCTGCAGCCTAAAGCCCCTGCCAGCCAGGCCGAGCCGGGAGAGAAAACAGCCCGGGGCTTCAGCCCCGCTGCTTCGCCTGCCGGGACCGCGCCCGCGGAGCCCGCCCTGGGGAGGAGCTCAGCGCCGGCCAAGCCCCGGGCTTTCATCTCCTTCGGGATAGCAATGGTTGGTTTTTCCCCTGAGGGAGAAGCTGGCGTCTCCCTGTACCGCGTGTCGAGAGCGGGGATCTCTCCGGCGTTTTGGGTCTTTTGTCCCGGGGGGGGGGGGGGGGGGGGGGGTAAGGGCGGACAATTTAATGTCTAGCAGTTATTCACTGTTTTTTCTTGCCTTGTGGGCATTCTGTTTGTTAACATAAACCGTTGGAGTTCTTTTCACTTTCGTCTATTCATACCCATTTCCTATCGGTGGAAAGGGATTATTGGAACCCTGTAGAGGAGATGACACTCACTCCAGAGTGTCCTCTTTTAAATCGTCTCTCAAGCTGAGACACCCTACAAGTGCTTGGAATGTGGAATGAGCTTCAGCCAGAGCTGCCACCTGATCTGGCACCAGGACATCCAAACTAAAGAACATCTCTCCTTGTGCTTGGAATGTGGGAAGAGCTTCCTATGGAAGTTCGACCTGGCTACCCATCGCAGGATCTACCCTGGGGAACAAGTTCTTGGAATGTGAGCAGAGCTTCAGCAAGAACTCCCACCTCATCAAGGACCACAAGATCCACACTGGGGAATGGCCCTTCGAGTGCTTGGAATGTGGGAAGAGCTTCAGCTGGAGCTCCCAGCTCGTCACCCACCAGTACATCCACACCGGGGAGAGGCCCTGCGAGTGCCCCGAGCGAGTGTGGGAAGAGATTCACGCGCTGCTCCAGCTCCATTCCCCATGGGAGGATCGCGTTGGATGATCCCCAGTGACCCGCTGTTGTGTTTTTAGGAATTCTCCTCTTGTTTTCTTTTTCTCTGAAACAAATTTCCCCATAAATGTTGCCAGGGGGACAAATTACTGAATACTTAAGGGAGACAAAGGACCTGGCCACGGGGGGAGGTGTCCAACTGGCTACTCTTTTTCACCTGGGGTTTTCTCCTGTAGGGTGGGGGATGCCACGAGATTTGAACTGGGAAAAAGGGGTTGGGTACAGTCCCTAGCTCTCTTGTTCGTCCGGCATTCGGAGGGAGAGGAGGGCTGTTGTCGTGGAGAGTTCGTTGCCGCTGCAAGTTCCTGCTTTTGGCTGCCTTCCTTCTACCGTGAGTGGAGCTCGCTCGCTGGAACAGCTCAGCTGTTACACTGGGACCCTAACACCCTTCTTCACTAAAAGAGGGACTTTTTCACCATCTGCTCAGGGGCCTCAGGAAAAATCCCAGGATCCCAAGCCTGCCTTTCCCTGCCCTGCTGGGAGCTGGGTGGCGGCCACCCTGTCCCCGCCGTTCCTTCGCGGTTGCTTTAAGCCTTCGCTACACTGTAGCTCTGCACGCCAAGACCTCCCGGAGCTCTCGCTGCAGCTCCGGAGTTTGATATCTCTCCTCTGTCACCCGGGATTTTGTGCTCGTCCCTGATGTTCCAGCCTGCTATAGCAATGGGGAACAAAGATGACAGACCCCCTTATATGTCCAGAGAAGATCTGTTTATTTCAAAAAATCACCCCTTCTTTATACCCTTAATGTCAACTGAAACCAAACTGAAGCCTAACAGAATTTAACAGAATAAGGGCACCCATTGGCTGGCACAGCTGCAATCCTGCTGTCCATGCTTCCTATTACCCAATCAGCTCCCTGTTCACATGCTGTCCTCTCGTTTATCCAGCCAATCACAATCTCACTGCCAACTGTTACTCAACTGACTCTCTCCTCACCTGCAACTGTCTCATCGCTCAACCGACCTCCCCCCCGTCCAGCCTGCAGCTGGGCCTTTCCTACAGGGCCTTGTGGTGAGCATAAGCCTTAACAACTTCAACAAATATAACCCCATATTCCACAGTCTGCTGCTCCCGAGGGTCCGGCCGGGCACCGGGCTTGGCTGCCCAGGGGGTTTGTGAAGCTTTTTCTCCATCCCTTCCCGGGAGCCCAGGCCGCCATTGCCGTGTGCTCCGCGAGCTCGCTCCGGAGCGCCCCCTGCAGCCGCGGGGGAACCATCGCACCCGCCCTGCTCACCGGGAGCCAGCAGCGCCCCTGCAGGCTGTGACTGTAACTGCACCAAGGGGGAAAGTGCCCGACAGCCGAGAAGGCCAGCACTGGGTTTGTGCTTCTGTATGCTGTTACTGCCATAGCATTGTTGCTTCTTCGCCTTGTTATACATACATATACATATAATTAAAGAACTGTTATTCCTATTCCTCATATCTTTGCCTGAGAGCCCTTTCATTTCAAAATTCTAAGAATTCTGAGGGAAGGGGGTTGTATTTCTCATTTCAAGGGAGGCTCCTACCTTTCTTGGCAGACGCCTGTCTTTCAAACCAAGACACCCCTGTTGAGTAGAGCCCTGGTGACCCTCATTCCAGGTGATTCCCGTTGGGTGGGGGGAAGGTGTTGGAGAGATTTCTTTGCCTTCTCCTGTGTGATTTCCTGCTGTGATTTGGTTGGTAATAAATTCCCTCCCTGTGCCCAGGCTGGGTCTGTTGTGTCCCCAGTGCTCGGGGGGGGGGATCTATCCCGCACCTTCTCTCAGCTCCTGGGCTTGTCCTCAGCCAGTCAGAGAGGCACAAACAATATTGAGCCAATGAGTGCAAGATGCTGATGACTCCCCAGTTGCCAGGCGGACCTGCAGAGCCCAGCGCTCCCCACCTGGACTCCACCTACGCCCCGCCCTCGCCTCCAGCGCCCCAAGCCAGGGGAATTTGGGGAGGGAGGAGGTGTCATAACCTGCCCGGTTCTGGCCATGGGGCGTGTGGCAGCAGCTGGGACCGTACTGGTGGCACTGGTGGTGCTGGGAGCCCCCCCGGCTGTGGGCGCGGAGCTCTCGGGTGAGCAGGAGGGGCACGAAGTGGTCGGACCCTGGGAACGGTGGGGAGAGGAGGGAAAAGGTGGAGGTGGGACCCCCAAACAGATGTGCGGGGGGGCTGGCGACTGGGGAGTTATGGGAAAGGGGGAGGAAAATACGGAGCAAGGTGGAAAAGAGGAAGTAGGGCCGCGGGCAGGAGGGTCTCATGGCGGCAGTGGGGCACAGGGGGTGCGGCGTGGGGATCCGGGGGTGCCCTCCGGAGCTCTGGGCTTGCTGAGAGGGTGCTGGGGGCTGCTGGGGGGGAGGGGGGGAGGGGAGGCACCCCCTGACCTGTCCCCTGAACATACAGGGGTGTTCCAGGAGATGGTTAAGTCTGAGTGTCACTTCGTTAATGGCACTGACCGAATGAGGTTCGTGAAAAGGTTCATCCACAATCGGGAGCAGTATGTGATGTTTGACAGCGATGTGGGGCTGTTTGTGGGGGACACCCCATACGGGGAGAAGGTTGCCAGGTACTGGAACAGCAACCCGGAATGGATGGAGTACAGACGGGCTGCGGTGGACAGGCACTGCCGGCACAACTATGAGTTGTCCACTTGGTTCCTCGTGGGCCGCAGAAGTGAGCGTGGGGCAGAGCGTGTTCCCTCGGTCCCTGCCCCTGGGAATGACCCTGGAGCCCCTCAAAACCTTACTGGGAATCACCGCAGAGCCCTCAGCTCTCCTTGTGCCTCTTGCCCACCCCGCGGTTTTCTGGAGCCCTCCCAATCTTTCCCAGTCTATTCCAGTCCCTCGGAGTCCATCCCAGGCTTTCCCAGTGCCCCCTCCGCGTGTCCTTCTCGGTCGTGCGTGGAGCTGATGCCCGTTAGCCAATCAGAGCGCGTCTCTCTGATGACTCATCAGTTGCCAGGCAGACCCGCAGGGCCGAGTGCCCCGCGCTGGACTGGGCCTCACAGTGCTGCGCACTTCACTCCCAGTCCCACCCGAGTTCATCCCAGTGATGCCTTTTTCTGGTCTTAAAATCAAGAATCAAACACCGTTAGAAGAGAAAAAGGGGTTTCACGTCAGTATTTATTTTAAGAATCCTTAGGTGCACCACGTCCAGGTGCAATGCGCCGAAAATGCACACCACAATGCACACACCCGATAGATCAGGTATATCATTCTCGGTCTTACTAATTAGCATATCTATCAAAGATTCCCCAATGAGAGGCCCGAGTGAGTCCCCCTCTCCAAGGAACCTTCCCCCTGGATGGTTCTAGTCTAGTTTACAAAATGTGTTCTGGAGAGGACCTTGTTGTCTGAGGCTTCTAAGATGTTTAGTCTCCTAACTTAGCAAAATAAGTCTAAGAATGTAGGCTAAAAAATACTAAGAATACAAAAGTCTATAAAAAGGTATATAAAAGGGGTATAAAAGAAAAGGCAAAAAATCATCATGGCATCACCTGTACCCCAAAGTCCTTTCCAGTCCATCCTGGTGCCCCCACAGCTCATTCCCAGTTCCCCCAAGGCCCTCCCAGTCCCTCTCAATCCATTCCCAGCCCCTCCCAGTCCCTCCTCTCAGTTCATTCCCATTCCATTCCCACTCCTTCTCAGTCCACTCAGACTTCCGCCCTCTCTCCCAGTGCCCTCCCAGTGCTCCCCAATCCAATCCTATCTCTCCCAGAGTCCATCCCAGTCAGTTCTGTCCCTCTCAGTGTTACACCAGTCCTCCCCCGTGTCTCCCATTTTAGCCCCAGCTGATTCCTCCCCCGCTCTCTCCCAGTGCCCCCCAGTGTGTCCATCTTTCTGGTGCCCTCAAGCTCCCAGGCCGGCCCCGACCGCCTGCTTTGCTCCGTGGTGGATTTCTACCCTGCGGAGATCCAGGTGAGGTGGTTCCAGGGCCAGCAGGAGCTCTCGGGGCATGTGGTGGCCACCGACATCGTCCCCAACGGGGACTGGACCTACCAGCTCCTGGTGCTGCTGGAAACTCCCCCGCAACGTGGGGTCAGCTACAGCTGCCAGGTGGAGCACGTCAGCCTGGAGCAGCCCCTGAGCCGGCACTGGGATACGGCCTGGCCCCCACAGCACCGGGGGGTGGGGCTGGGGAGGGAATGGAGGGGCTAGGAGAGGATTTGGGGTGTGCTGGGAGTAACTGGGGGGGAATTTGAGGGAGCCAGAGGGTAAGTGGGAGGACGGTTTGGATGGCTTGGGAGGGCACAGAAGAAGTTTGAAGGATGCTGGGAAGACTGGGATGCAGTTAGGGGTTTCCTGGTGGCTACTGGGAGGGAGTTGGGGGTGCTGGGTGTAACTGGAAGGGAGTCTGAGGAAGCCTGGAGGGGCTGGAAGCAGACTGGGGATGTAAAAGCGGCTGTGGGAGGGAGGTTGAGTGTGCTTTGATCTACTGGCAGTGGTATTGGTGAGTCCAGGTGGGACTGGGAAGAGACGGGGAAAGGGTTTGGGGGATCCTCAGGGGCTGGGTGTCAATTGAGAGGGGGACAGGGGGGTCTTGTTGAGTCCTAGGGAGGTGGGATGGGGTTTGGAAGGAAGTTTCACGGGGTCTTGGGTGGTCTGGAGACGACTGGGAGGGCGCTTGGAGAGTCTTGGGGTGTCGGTGAGAGGTTTTGGGGAGTCCTGAGCCCTGTGGACCCCCCAGAGATGCCGCCAGATGCCGGCCGCAGCAAGATGCTGATGGGGATCGGGGGCTTCGTGTTGGGCTTTGTTTTCCTGGCTCTAGGGCTTGGCTTCTACCTGCGCAAGAAGGTGAGGAGGGGTCCCGGGGGTCATGTCCCCCCTCCCCCGGAGCTGTGTGCTCCCTTCGGGGCCCCCCATCCCGATGTCACCCCCTTTTCTCTGCCCACTCAGAGCTCCTGAGCCGCCGGCGGCCGCAGCCCCTCCCCGTGGCCTCGGGCCCGGCCGGGAGCCCCCGCTCCGTCCCCGCGCTGATTTTGGGGGGGTCGTGTGTCCCCCCCAGCCCCGCTGTCACTCTGCCCCCGCCCAGTTGCTCCCAGTGTTCCCAATAAAGCTTTCCAGTTCGTCCCGGTCCTGTTTATTGGGGAGTAGTGGGAAGGGACTTGGGGGGACCCCGCGGGGGAGCCATGATTGGGGGAGGTAGAACCTGCCCTGGGATGGATCGGGAATGGGGACGCCCGTGTGTCCCCCTCGTGTCACCCCGCTCTGGGTACTGGGAACCCCGCAGCTGCGGGTGAGGAGCTCAGATTGGGGAGAGATGCACAGACGATGGGAAATGTGTCTGAGAGGGTGATGAGGGGAGGGGGGACAGCAGGAAAGGTGTTCCCATAGGAGCCCCTTCGTGTCCCCATCACTTGATTTCTTCAGCTGTTCCCTGGAGCTCTGGGGGGGGGGGGGCAGAACCTCGTGGGGGGTCCCCAACCCCTCTGTGCCTTCCTGGTGGTCTCATGTGGGGCTCCTCCCCACCCAGCAGCCGGTGCTGAGGCGCTGTGGGGCACTGAGGGGTGGGAAAGGGGGGTCTGGGGTGGTCTCTTGTGCTCCCAACCTGCTGTGGGGTGCTGGGGGCTGCTGGAGGGGGGGGCACCCCCTGGCCTGTCTCCCACACAGGTGTGTTCTATTTCTGGCGTCCTGGGTTGCAGTATATTCTATTCCCATCTTCATGAGCTGCTGAGACCAGGTGTGGTGGTGTTCCCCTGCCTCCTCCCTCCGGACTATCTCCTGTTAATAGCCCATCAGTGCCCTGCCTCTTGAATCACCATCCCATTGTGAGATGCTCCACCGAGGGGGAAGGAAGCCCATGTAGCGCACCTGGATAAATTATCTCCTGTTAATAGGGCCATCAGTGCCCCACCTCAGGAACTCACCATCCCATTGTGAGATGCTCCACCCAGGGGGAAGGAGCCCATGTAGTGCACCTGGATAAAAGTCTGGAGTTTTGGAACAGACGTGGTCACTTCCACTGGCTCTTGCCAGCGGAGCAGCTCTCATTTCCATTGAAGTCCCAGCGGAGCAGCTTTCTTCTCTATCGGATTCCCAGAAGATAACTACACCCTTCTACAGGATCACTGCTTCGACAGAGCCACAACTGACACTCCAGAAAGACTGCAACCACCATTGAATTGGACTGCTACCACCACCCTGCCAGGCAGGGTGCCAGGTTATACCCTGACTCTGTCAGGTTAAACCAGTGTTTTTTGTAATATTGCTTTATATCTATATCTATATCTATGTCTATATCTATATCTTAGTAAAAGAACTGTTATTCCTACCTCTTGTATCTGTGCCTGAAAGCCTCTCAATTTCAAATTTATAATAATTCTTCGGGGGAGGGGGGTTACATTACCCATTCCAGAGGGGGCTTCTGCCTCCCTTTGATAGACACCTGTCTTTTAAACTAAGACACTGCGGAAAAGCCGACTGTCACTTCCTTGATGACAACAACTGGGTGAAGTTTGTGGACAGGAACATCTACAACTGGGAGCAATTTGAACACAGGGGATACCCCAAAACCACTGGGCATTGGCAAAAGCAGTGGGGGCTTTGCTGGCCATGGGCACAGGAATCACCCAGGGGCACAAGGGATGAACACTGGGCCTGGAGCCAGGGAAGGGCAGAGGCTGATCAGAAGCAGATCCTGCCAGCTGGGACAGGGCTTTGGAGCAGGGCAGCACCCTCCCTTACACAACTGGCTCAGCTCTGGAAACTCACCCGGGCCAGGCCCGGGACATTCACACAGAGGGCTGGAGGTTTCCATCCCTTCGAATGGGCCATACCTGGCTCAACTGCGCTGCTGGGAGGGGCAGGGCCGTGTCTTAGAAGGGGCCATAAACCATCAGAGCCCCCCAGAGTGCCCCGGGATCCACAGTGTGACATCAGACAGTGCAAAACTCTCCCCGGGGGAGGTATCTGGGTGTTCACCCAAACCTGAACCTGTATTAACCCACAGAACTTGGAGTTTCCAGGGCTTCCCCCAGCCCAGTCCCTTCCAGCCTAGGACCATCACTGAGACCAAGGACAGGAACATTGTAACAATCAAAACCAAAAGTTTTGTTGCTAGATTCCAGGCTGGTGACTGTGTATCTTTCTACTCTTATACTTTCTTTCTTTTCCCTTACACATTTTCGTGTTATTTTAATGCTTTTATATTACTAGAGATGGTAGCCAAAAGGGTTCCAAACCTGCTTTACACAGCAGTCAAATGGTTCTGAAATAAACCCCTACAGAGATATATTTATAAACACAGATCAGTCACTGTCATTTCAATCTAATCTGCCCCAGGGAAGCCATGAACCAGAACCTGGGTTACCCTTGCCTTCAGGGGTGGGGCAGAACAGGAGCCGGACAATGGGGAAGCTTCTGGAAGCTGCTCACATAAGCCACCCCTGCAGCACCTCCATTTCCAAAACCTGGCCACACAAACACAATACACTGGATCCAAACATGAATCACCTGGAACAGGGGTCACCAGGTCTCTGCCCAACAGGAGTCACTGGGGATCATCCAACGTGGGTCCTCCAATGGGTGATGGAGTAGGAGCAGTGGATGAAGCTCTTCCCACACTTGGGCACTTTGCAGGGGCTCCCTTTCTGGTGGGCCTGTTGGTGTGAGGTGAAGGCAGAGCTCTGGGTGAAGCTTTTCCCACACTCAGGACACTCCTAGGCCTGTTCCCCAGTCTGGATATTCTGGTGGCTAATCAGGTGGGAGCTGCGGCTGAAGTTCTTATGGTATTCCAAGCGCTTGTAGGGCTATTCTCTGGAGTGCAGGAGCTGGTGGCTGGTGAGGTTAGAGTGGTCACTGAAGCTCTTCCTACATTCTCTACACCTGTAGGGCTGTTCCCTGGTGTGGATGATCTGATGGCAGACCAGACAGAAGCTCTGGCTGAAGCTCTTCCCGCTTTCCAAGCACTTATTGGGCCATTCCCCAATGTGGATCATCTGCTGGCGGTTCAGGTTGGAGCTGACGCAGAAGCTCTTCCTACATTCCCCACACTTGTAAGGTCATTCCCCCATGTAGATCACCTGGTGGTACATCAGGGAGGACCTTTCACTGAAGCTCTTCCCACATTCCAAGCACTTGTATAGCTGTTCGCTGGTGTGGATCTTCTGGTTGCAGATCAGGTGGGATCTCTACTTGAAACTTTTCCCACATTCCAAGCACCTGTAGCACTTCTCCCCAATATGAAGCTGCTTGTGGACCACCAGGTCAGAGCTATGAAGCTTCAGCCACCTTCCCAACACAGGGTGGGTCTTTCCTCCTTGGAGCACTGTGGACTGGATTTGGAGCCCCTCCTCGTGGGATATCTCTGGAGCTTTTCCTTCCCATTGGATTCCTGTGCCATGGAGTCACTCCAAACGGCCTCTTCCACAATGTTCTGACGCGGGGATTTGTCCTCCCTAATCTCTGCCTGCAGCTCGATGCCTGGAGGAGAAAGGAAGAAGGAGAGGATGGGATTTGCCTCCGTGCCAGAGGGAAGGGGAAGGAGATCCCTCCATCCGTCAGGACAGCGTTGGCAGTGGGGTTGTCCAGCAGCTGAGGGTGATGCTGGGCTGGGAGATGAAGCAGAAGAGAGTGGGAAAACGGCAGTGATTTCCTCCTCACCTGCCAGGGGGTCCCCAGGCATCTTCCTCTTCCTCACAGCCTTCTCCTCCATCCAGCCAAGGCTTAGGAATGACAGCTCTTGATTTGGGGGAAAACAAGGTATGAGACTTTTGTGTAACAAGGTGTAAAAGTGTTGGGTGGCAGTTTCCTCCTGCCCAAATCCATTTTCAGAAGTCACCAGGCATCCTGTGGACACAAAAACCCCCATAACAACAAGATTTAGACCAAAAACCCCTCCCATGAATTCTCCCTTTCTATGGTCTCCTAACTTTGGGATTCTAGGGGTCTCCCCTGTACAGGATGCTGGGGGTTCTGCATGTATTGAAAGTTAGATCCCTAAGGGGTCCTCACCCTCTCCTGGCTGGCAGTGTTCCCAGCAATTTCAGGTGCCTTCCCTCTCTGGTCTTCCCACTTTCCGGTTTTGGAGGTTCCCCTTCTCTGGCCTGCTGGGGGTGCCATGGGTCCTGGTGGTTCCCCCTCTCTGGGATCCAGTTTAGGAATGCCCAGGGTTTTGGGCGTCCCAGGGATCCTTTTTCTCCCAGTTCTGTCCCAGGGGACAGGGGTCCCTCTTCTCTAGGCTTCTCCAGCCTGCCGGGAGGTCCTGGCTTCTCTCCTGTGGTGGTGATCCCTCCTCCTGTCAAGACTGCCTTGGGTCCTCCCTCTTAGGGATCCCGGTTTCAGGGTCCTGGGAGTCTTCCCTCTCCATTCTCCTGCCCCTCCAGGCTTCTGGGCTCCCCCAGCTCTGGTTTCGCCCCTCTCTGCTCTCCCCACACCGGAGACCTCGCGTTTGCCCCTATCCCGGCTCTCCCCGGGGTCTCCAATACTACTGTCCTTGCCAGCACCCCTCAACCCCGCCGGTAACAGGCGATTGCCTCATGGCCCCGGGGACCCCTCATCCCGCCGCCCACTGCAGGGGCTCTGCCAGCAGCCGCTACCGGCAGCCGCCTCAGAGAAATGTAGTCTCTGGGAGCCCCCAATATCCCACCAAGGGGCATTTGCAGTTCAGCCTTGAAGTCCAGCAAGCTGAAAATATCCTACTCCACCCAAAAAAGAGCCCCAGGGACAGCCCAAAATATTCGGGCTGAGTTCTTCTTCCCCGGCGATGCCCCCGGGGGCGGGCCGGGCTGCAGAAACAGTAACCGTTGGAACAGCAAGATGCCTCCTTTTCCCCTCTTCCTCCTCCTCTTCCTGCTACTCCTTACCCATCCCTCATTGCTCTTCCTCCTCCGGCTCCTCCTCCTCGTCTACCCCACTTTCTCCTCCTTAATCTCGCTTCTTTCTCCTTCTACGTCTATGCTTTCTCTCGCTCTTCTTCATCCCTCCTCCTCCAGCCCTTTTCCTCCTCCCTCCAGGACCAGCACGAACCCTTGGACGCCCCTTCCCTTCAAAGTCATCGCATTCCGCGGGAGGAGCAGCGATGCAGCTGGGGCAGCTCGGGCTGGGGCAGTGCTGGGCTCTCGGCCGCTCCTGCCCGCACTCGGCCCCCGCCGCAGCCACTTCCGCCAGGACAGCACGGGGGGACCCGGCCTTGGCGCTCCCCCCCTCCCACCTCCCCAAATTCCCCTCGCGGGGGGCGCTGGCGCCAGGGCACAGGTGGGCTCCAGGTGGGGATGCCTGGAGTAGCTCCTGCCCCTCCTGCACTGCCTTGGGTGTCTGCAGAGCTGTTCTCTTGGGATCGAGTGTTTTAAGGTCACTTAAAGAATCATCAGCAAACCCATCAGCAAAAACAGGCCTCATATAAAAATGACACTATGACAAAGTTCCTTGGCAAGGTTCACTCTGCCACTTACTGGATGCTTAAAGCACTCTGAGAAACAGCAAACAAAAATCAAAAATCAATCAATTCAAATGGGAATAAACCCCAAACCATTTTTTGGATGGTGGGGGGTACCAGAGGAGCAGGGAAGAGAAAAGAATAGAAAAAGATAAGGATAAAAAGGAATATGGAAGATCCTACTGTTGAATTAAAAGGGTCAGAGTAGACCCCTGTGCAGAACTGAGCCTGGACTTAATCAACAGTTTATGCTCAAAGACCCAACAGCACTTAACTTAAACATAACAGCACTTAAGTGAAACTTAATCAGTAACTTCATGTAGAATTTACTACACCACAACAGGAACATACCCACAGGCCTGACTGACTTACAAATCAAAAGTACTTCAGATTCCAGGAGAGCAGCATTCCCAGGACATTTGCTATGGCATATTCACCCTCACACACACATGGACAGAAGGTGGGAAATTCCCCTGGAATCCAGTGAAATTCTCCCTTCAGATGCCTTTGCATCTTCCAACTGGGAAGACGGCCAAGCCTCAAGGAGCGAGGGCTCAGCCCAGGACCCGTCATTGTTCAGGGCTCCCCTGAGTGAAGCAAATGGAAGAGTTCCCATCTCAAAGAGGCCTCAGCACAGGGATGTCACTGTCTCAGCTGCTGTGGCCCAGGAGAGTTCCAAGGGTCTCACTCAGGGCCACTGTTAATAGGGCCCAAGAGATGGGCATTAGTCACGGGCATTTTCCATCCTGGCCCCAGCTCAGTTTGGTGACTTTCTGGGAAAGGTTGAGAACAAAAAGATGATCCCACTTGAGGTGTTATTCAGGCAAGAAAGGTAAGTTTCCAAGGCTATTGGTTAAAAAGCAGGAGCTTTTTGGACAGCAGCAGTTCCTGGAACAGACAGTGTTTGTGGTAAGCCTCAGAGGAGCTGAGCCCAGGTGTTGGGGTTCAGGAGTTATCCTGTTTTCTTTTTCTCTTAAAGAATTTTTCCCATATATGTTGCCACGGCAACAAATTACTGAGCGCTGTCTTGGTTTTGAAAGACAGGTGTCAGACAAGAAAGGCAGGAGCCTCCCCTGAAATGGAAAATGCAACCCCCTTCCCTCTGAATTATTATCATTTTGAAAAAATAAGGGGCTTTCAGGCAAAGATATGAGGGATAGGAATAACAGTTCTTTACTAATAAATATATATATGTATAACAACACAAACCAACAACAACTGTGGCAGTGACAGCAAACAGCAGCACAAACCCAGTGCCAGCCTCTCTCAGCCTCAGGCCCTTTCCCCTGGGTGCAGTTCCTCCAGGGCGGCTCCCGGTGAGCAGGGTGGGTGCGATGGTTCCCCCGCGGCTGCAGGGGGCGCTCTGGAGCGAGCTCGGGGAGCACCGGTAATGGCGGCGCGGGGTCCTGGGAAGGATGGAAGAAAAGCCTCACAAACCCCTGGGCTTCCGGCCGGATCCTCAGGAACAGCAGGCTGGAACAGCAGGGGCGAGCGCAGATCCCGGGTGGCAGCGAGATGCACCAAACTCCGGCGCTGCAGCAGAAAACCCGGCAGGTCACAGCGTAGGAGCTACAGAGTAGCGACAGGTCCAAGCAGCGGCAGGGGCCAAGCAGCAGTGGCCCAGCTCCCAGTGGGACAGGGAGAAGAGCAGGCTTAGAAATCCCGGGGGTTCGCCTGTAGAAAGCAAACAGCTGAAGAAGCAGAAGCTTGCAGCGCTGACCAAGACATCCACACCGAAGGCAGGCAGCTCCCCGACTGAACGCTGAGAACCCCAGCCAGCCCCCTGGGTGTCCCAACCCCCCAGGTGACAAAAGGGTGGCTAGTTGCACCCCACCCCTGTGGCCAGCTCTTTTGTTTTCTCTTAAGCACCCAGTAGTTTGTCCCCTGGCAACTAGTATGGGGAAAATTCTTTAAGAGAAAAACAGGCTAAATTCTAAACCCCATCAGTGCAACCTCCAGCACCCCACAGCAGGTTGGGAGCTCAGGAGGCCACTCCTGCCCCCTCTTTCACACCTCTCTCTGCCACATGGCTGCTGCAGCACTGGCTGCTGGGTGGGGGGAAGCCCACCATGGATGGACAAGAGTGTTGGGAAACCCTCAGAGTGGATATGCACCCCTCAGAACCCCCAGGAACTGCTCGAGGGATGAAGTGATGAGGAACACGAAGGGAGCCCCATAGGGACATCTTTTGTGCTGACCCACCACCTCTTATACTCCCTGTCCCAACCCTTTCCCATCATCCTCCACAACCCCAGTTCCCCTCCAGTCAATTTGGGGGTGGTCTATGCCCTCTCTCATTCCTTTTGGAGATCGCCCTCCATATTCCCCCCCTCTTCCCCCCTTTTCCCATTTTGTCCAGCCCTCCCACTGACCTGAGAGCTCCTGGCCTGCAGCTGGAGGGAGGAGGAGGAGGAGGAGGACGAAGAGGAAGAGTGATAGAAAAGGAGGCACCACCGCTCACTGCAACTGCAGCCCTCCAAGAAGGATCAGCTCCCGCACATCCCACAGGTGACTGGGGAGGAGGAGCTTGCCCCAAATATCTTGGGCAGTCCTCAAGAGCGTTGTTTTGGGGGGGCACCCTCTGGCAGCTGCCAGCAATCGTCCAGTGCCGGCTGAGGGGTGTGCAACACTGGTTTTGGGGACCCCCCCAGAAGAGCCGAATGTTGGAAAGACCGGAATCCCCAGAGTGGGGAAAAAGGAAATGGACAATACTGGAACTGTGGGGTCCCTGGCAGATTGGAGGTGGGGGGAACATGGATAGGAGAGAGTCCCAGGTACCCCAGAACTTGGAATGGGGGGCTGGGAGAGGGGGGAGCCCAACAGCCCAGAGGGGGATGGAGGTCAGTGAAATGTAGGCTGGAAAAAGGGGGAGTTTGAAGAGGGACAATTCCTGGGACTGCTAGCAGGCTTGAGACAGGGCACCCCCAATACACATGGGACCTTCAGCAGTGCAGGCAGGGGGAACACCAAGAACCTCAAAGTGGAGAGACCAGAGAGGGGTTTTGGACTGAATCTTGGTGTTTAGAAGACTTTTATGGATGTAAGATGCCCAGTGATTTCTAGAGATGGACTTCAGCAGAAGGAACCGCCCACTCAACATGCTCAAACCTTGTTTATCCTTCCAAAACAGGATTTCTTATTCCAAAACTTGGCCAGATGGAAGAGGAGGCTGCAAGGAAGATGCCTTGGGACAGCCAGGCAGGGGAGGAGGAAGCCACTGCCCCTTTCCCCCTCTTTCTGCTCCATCTCCCAGCCCAGCATCGTCCCCAGCTGCAGGACAACCCCACTGCCAACGCAATCCTGCCAGGGACAGACTGGGGGGATCTCCTTCCCCTTCCCTCTGGCACAGAGGCAAATCCCATCCTCTCCTTGTCTTTCCTCCCCCAGGCAATGAACTGCAGACAGAGATCAGGGAGGACAAATCCCCGCATCAGAACCTCGTGGAAGAGGCCATTTTGAGCAGCTCCATGGCACAGGAATTCAACAAGGAGGAAAAGCCCTGGAGATCCCACATGAGGAGAGGCTGCAAAACCAGCCCAGGGAGCTGCGAGAAGGAAGGACCCATCCTGTGCTGGGAAGGCAGCTGGAGATCCAGCCAGAGTTCTGACCTGGTGGTCCAGAAGCAGCTTCACACCAAGGAGAAACTCTACAAGTGCTTCTGGGAATGTGGGAAGAGCTTCAGCAACAGCTCCGACCTCCTCATCCACCAGTGGGTGCACATGGGGGAATGGCCCTATGAGTGTGAGGAATGTGGCTCCACCCTGAACCGCCACCAGAAAATCCACACCAGGGAACAGCCGTACAGGTGTGAGGAATGTAGGAAGACCTTTACCCAGAGCTCCCACCTGATCCACCACCAAAACATCCACAGAGGGGAACAGTCATAATAAGTGTTTGGAATGTGGGAAGAGCTTCAGTGACTGCTCCCACCTCATCTGCCACCAGAAGGTCCATACTGGGGAACAGCCCTGTGAGTGTCTGAAGTGTGGGAAGAGGTTCTGGAACTTGTCGAGCATCAGCGGATGCACTCAGATGAGAGGTAATAGGAGCCAGAGAGCGATGAAAGCTGATAGTTGTGCAGACCTTCTAGCCTTGGTGCCGTGAAAGGTATGGGACAGGTAAAAACTCAAGGCAAGAACAAGAAGCAGAGATGAAACAAAGCCCAAGGCAAAAACAAGAGGCAAAATACAGGACAAACAGGACACCATGACCTGAGCCTCTGGTCCAAAAGGATGATTAGCCAGGACACCGCTGTTGCAAAAAGGAATCTGCAAGGACTTGATAGTGTTGCTATGGGAATGGGGCAGGGGGGTTTGAGCCTATGGATCTGCCCAGAAGTAGTAAACTCTAAAATGCTGGTAACTTTTACAATAAACTGGCTTTGCTTGCAACACCCAGCAGTCTGTGCCTCTTCAGTTTCTGCAGAGAGGCCCTTCTGTTACTCTAGCTGTGGAAAGGGCTTCATCCAAAGATGCAACAATCACCAACCATTGCATCCACACTGGGGAGAGGCCCTATGAGTGTCCTGAGTGTGGGAAGAGCTTCAACCAGGGCTCCCACCTCATCACTCACCAGCGCATGTACACCAGGGACAGGCCAACTGTGGGAAGACCTTTGTCCAACTTTATCACCCATCAGAGGACAAATATTGGATGATCCAATCACCCCCTGTTACAATCCGGTTTAAACCCAGAAAAGCAAAGAAAGCTAAGTCTCTGGGCATAAAACGGAAAGAACTTAGAAGGTTCAAAATATTCCCAGAAATAAGATTAAAACCAAATGAGGTTAGATATTGATGCCAAAAAAATCGATGTATTTTATTTAATAGTAGACAGGCAAAGAGAAGGGAAGAGAGAAGAAAGAAAGAAATAGAAAAAGAAGTGTGCGTGGGGGGTTGGGGAACAGGGAGAGGTGACAGGGGTTAGGTGGAAGCATATCACCCATCCGAGGGTCCCAACAATGTCTTGTTACTCTCCTCCACCTGGTCTGCTGGTGGTGAGGGTCCCCTGTTGCCGCCATGGCCACACCGTGCCACACTGCCACACACAGCCACATGCAGCCACACGCAGCCACATGCAGCCACATGCCAAAGTGTACAGAGTCCTGTGGATTAATACACGCTGTGGGCCAGGTGGGAACGCTCATGTGTCTCCCTTGCAGGGGCTAGCTTGACACACTGTCCCTTGCACCACTGAGGGTCTGTTGCATCATCTCTGGTGCTCTGGTGCAGGGTCTGAGGACCCCTTTGGGGGGGGCCCCTTTGATGGGCCATGTCACCCCCTTCTGCTGTAGATAAGCTTCCCCTCCCACCCTGGTGAGGACCCCTCAGCTGAGCTGGTCTGCACAGTGGAGGATGGGCAGTCACTGCACCTCTGACCAGAGGCTTTTCTAAGATACCCAAAACTTCTCCTCCCTCCACCTTTTGGTGTGAAGGTCTGTTTGAGCCAGGCAGCTGATAGCCCTGGGGCTGTGGTCTCCACCTTGGAGGTGTTAAGCCTATGCTCCTGCTCCATGAATGTCCCCAGCCCTGAGCTGTTACTTTATCTTATTTTCATCATCGAGCAGTGCAAGGCATCAAGCAGGGCCCCGTTCAAGGTGCGTTCAAGGTGCGGTAGTTTTCTCTGCAGCTTTTGTAATACAGTTTTAAAAGTCCTTCAAGAAAATGTTTAAGTCCTAAACTATAATATTTCAGTCTCTGACACCCCCATTGGCAGAGACCTGGTGGTCCACGTTGGAAAAAGACGTTGACCTGTAGAAGGGTGGCTCGCATCGCTGGGACATGGGTCCCTGAAAGGCCTGAACAACCCTAAGTTGGATTCTGAGCTAGCATGAATGCTGAGCTCAAACCAAGCCGAGAGTCCTTGAACTATCTGTGAGCTGATAGTGGAAGCAATTGGGCGCTGGGCCATGGACAGATGTTATGTAACAACAAGATACAGCTAAACCACAAATAATTAGCATGAAGTGCATGATTTAGTGATTATAACTAATAGTTATTTGGCTTTATAAGGCTTTGTAACTAATTACAGTATCACTGACCACATGTGTTATAATTAGAAGGGTATATAAGAAAAACGACTTTAGGATGATATATAAGGAAGACGATTCAAGCAATAAATGGAACAAGCTGCTAACTCGTATCGAGTCATCTCTTGATTCCAGGCCCGTCTCCCAACATTGACCAATATTCCCAATGAACCACATTGGGCAGAGACATCCTAACCCATGTTCCATGTGATCCACATTGGGAAGACACCTGGCTGGTGGTCTCCACATCCTCCTTGTTCCCCGAATGCAGGGGAAAGAACATCCATTGGAATGCAGACCAACATCAGAAATTCATTGGGAAGAGCAGTTTTGTTGAATTTAGACCCCAGAAAATCTCACCATCACTCACCACTCATTTCCTCAGGTGGCATCAAGGAATATTGGATGATCTTGGAGGTCTTTTGCAATCAGGAGGTCTTTTCAACTCCATGATTCTAATTCTCTATGGCCCACAGGCGTCTTTCACAGTCAAATGGTGATGGATTGGCGCAAAGACCAAACAATTCGAATCAAAGGCTCCAAAAAGGGCTCTTCCCACCCAAACAACCCAGGAACAGAGATACATGATACAGACATGTAAATCCTTTTATGTGGGCCTTCATTTTCTTTTGAGGTGTTTTCATCTCTTACAAACACATGAAATTGGGGTTTAAATAAAAAAAAATTTAAAAGACTCTAAACCCCAACCATTTTAATTTGATTTCAAGGAGAAATTAGGATTTAGGGGAATAATCAGGAGGACCTGGGGATTTTTGTGGGGATTTGGGGGAGTTTCCTCAAAATTAGGGCTCATGCCAGGTGATTTGGGTCATGATCTCGTAGTTGTGCCAGCAGTATGTGTCCATGAGCCCATCTCTTCTCCAGTAATTCCAGTTGGGTGTTCCAGTACTGGGCCTGGATGTTCCCATACAGGGTGTCCCCATAAAGTGCCCAAATCACTGTTGAAGTGCTGGAGCTGCTTTAGGTTATAGATGTTCTTATCCAGGAACCTCACCCACTCAGGGCCGTTCAAGAAGTGACACTGGGCTTTTCCCATCCACAGGAACACCACTGTGTGGGCAACGAGACAGGTTGGGGGATGCACTCCCTCCCCCCAGCACCCTACATCAGGTTGGAAGCTCAGGGGGCCACTCTGGACCCCCCTTTCCCATCCCCCACTGGGAACCCTTTTCCCGCTGTCCCACCTCCCCTTACGCATCCTCTGAAGCACCTTTCACATCGTCCCCTCCTGCACCTACCTGTTCAACCTCGAGAAAAATTAATTCAGGTGCTAAATTTTTAGCAATATTGAACATTTATTAGTAGAACAAAGGCATATCACAGCGCTGGGGCGCTTAGCAATATTGCGAGAGGCGCCCTCCATTCATTTTACTGTGAACTTAAGTACTCTCTTAAACTGTTACATATTCATTAAGCACAGAAAGTAATTTACACTTCACTCAACTTTCCCCCCTCTCCTGTCTCTGATCCCTTCTGCCAGCACGACCGCTGCTTCGGTCCTCTGGACATTCAGAATTGAAGACAGGCACCCCCTCTCCGGTGCCTCCTCAGTCTCCAGCCTAATTTGTAGCTGACAGTTTCCTTGGGAGGTGTGAGTTTAGATGAGATAACAGACTTCCTGGGATGCATGCGGTTTATCTTCTTTGTTTCTTTAAGATGTCTTGGTTCCTGGCTCTGAAGTTTCTCAACTCAAAAGACATTTATTACCACGTGTTTATTAATACATTTCTTAACATATTACAACTATTTTGAAGTTACAATTTACCTTAATCTCGTTTCTACTTAACTACATTTTACCTTAACACTATTTCTACATAGTACATTATCACTTATAAATGTTAAAATCCTATATGCGAGAGACAACATTCATCATTTACTCATTTATCACAACTGAGAGCTCCTCACCCGAAGCCACGGGGGGCTCCCGGCAGCACCAGTACCACCACTACGGCCCTAGAGTCTCCCACACGCCCCATCCCCAGTCCCGGGCATGTGCCGGCATCCCAAAACCAGCCGCGCTGTGCCCTGCGGGGATCGCCGCGGCCCCGCCCCGCGCAGCACTGGGAGCAGTCCGGAGCAGTCCGGAGCAGTGCGGAGCGAGGGCGGGCGGCATCAGCCGTGCCCGGGTAGGGCCGGGCCCCGCGGAGCTCCCGCCCGCACTCGGCCCCGCCGGGACAGCGCGGGGGGCCCGGCCTGGCCGCCCCCATGTGCCTCCTCCCCAAATCCCCCTCGCGGGGGCGCTGGGGGCGAGGGCGGAGTCCAGATCGGGGTCCAGGTGGGAAGCGCCGGGCGTTGCGGGTCTGCCTGGCAAGTGGGGAGTCATCAGCGCCAAGCGCTGCCTCAGGGGTGGGGCTGCAGGAAGGGGACACACCCTGTTCCAGCTGAGATGTCCGCAAACAGAGGACCCCCACAGGCCACTTCTAACTTCCTCCGGTGGGTTGACCCTGGCTGGATGATGGGTGCCACCAAAACCGCTCTATCATTGCCCTCCACACCTGGACAGGGAAGAGAAAATAAAAAGAAAGGCCCAGGAGTTGAGATAAGGACCAGGAGAAATCCCTCCCTGAACACCGTCAAGGGAAGAACAGACTCACTGCGAGGATAGGAGCTGAATTTATTACCAACCAAATCAGAGCAGGACAATGAGAAGTAAAATAAAACATAAAAAACCCCTCCCTCCAGCCTTTCCCCTTTCCTGGGCTCTCCCTCCAGCAGCACAGGTAGATGGGAATGGGGGTCATGGTCAGTTCATCACACCTTGTTCCTGCTGCTGCTCAGGGAGAAGGGTTGGGAGTCCTTCCCCTGCCCCAGCCTGGGTCCCCCACAGCGTCACAAGTCCTCCCAACAAAGCTGCTCCAGCATGGGCTCCTCTTTCCAGGGATCCACAGGGTCCTGCACAGAAACTGCTCCAGCATGAGCTTGCCACGGGCTCATATCCTTCTTTTCAGGCATCCCCTGCTCCAGCATGGGCTCCTCCAGGGGCTGCAGGGGAATCTCAGGGCTGCAGGGGAATCTCAGCTCTGGCGCCTGGAGCAGCTCCTGGCCCTCCTTCTGCACTGCCCTAGGTGTCTGAAGAGCTGTTCCTCTCACATGTTCTCCCTCTGTTCTTCCCTGCATCTAATTCTATCTGTGCAAGAAGTTTTTCCTTCTTGAAGCCATTATCCCTGAGGTGTCACTGCCATCTCCAATGGGCTTTGCTGGACATGGGGGAAGTTTCTGGCAGCTTCTCCCAGAAGTTACCCCTGTAGCCTCCTACTTCCAAAACCTGGCCACACAAACCCAATACACTGGCCACCTGGAATATGGATTACCAGGTCACAGCCCAGTGAGGGTCACTGTGAATCATCCAATGTGGGTCCTCCAATAGGTGATGAAGCTGGAGCAGCAGACTCCACAGTTGGGACACTTGCAGGGCTTCCCTTACAAGTGGGACCGTTGGTGTGAGGTCAAGGCAGAGCTGCAGGAGAAGCTCTTCCCACACTCAGGACATTCGTAGGGCCTCTCCCCAGTGTGGATGCGCCGATGGATGGTGAGGTGGGAGTTGCGTTTGAAGCCCTTCCCACAGTCGGGGCAGCGGAAGGGCCTCTCATCTGTGTGTGTGCGCTGATGCAGGAGGAGATGGGAGCTGGTCCGAAACCTCTTCCCACACTCAGGACACTCATAGGGCCGTTCTCCACTGTGGATCTTTTTGTGATGGATCAGGTCAGAGCTGGTGCTGAAGCTCTTCCTGCACTCCCCACAGTGGTAGGGCCGTTCCCTGGAGTGCAGGCGCTGGTGGGTGAGGAGGTTGGAGCGGTCACTGAAGCTCTTCCCACATTCCAAGCACTTGTAGGGCCGTTCCCCAGTGTGGATCACCTGATGGCGAATCAGGCAGGAACTCCGGCTAAAGCTTTTCCCACAATCCAAGCACTCATAGGGGCGTTCCCCTGTGTGGATCATCTGGTGGCGGAGAAGGTGGAAGCTCCGGCTAAAGCTCTTCCCACATTCCAAGCACTTGTGGAGCTTCTCCTCGGCCTGAGGTTTCTCCCCCAGCTCCAAGCTCCGCCTAGATCTCCGGCTGCCTTCCCAGCACAGGGGGGCTCTTTCCTCCTCAGAGCTCCCTGGGCTGCGTTTGCAGCCCCTCCTCATGCAGGATCTCCGGGGCTTTTCCTCCACATTGGATTCCTGCACTGTGGAGCTGCTCAAAACGGCCTCTTCCACAAGGTCCTGCCGTGGGGATTTGTCCTCCCTGGTCGCCGTCCATAGCTCAGTGCCTGGGGGAGGAAAGACAAGGAGAGGATGGGATTTGCCTCTGTGCCAGAGGGAAGGGGAAGGAGATCCCCCCAGTCTGTCCCCGGCAGGACTGCGTTGGCAGCGGGGTTGTCCTGCAGCTGGGGGCGATGCTGGGCTGGGAGATGGAGCAGGAGAGAGAGGTAAAGGGGCAGTGACTTCCTCCTCACCTGCTTGGCTATCCCAAGGCATCTTCCTCTTCCTTGCAGCCTCCTCTTCCATCTGGCCAACTTTTGGAATGACAAATTCTGGTTTTGGGGTAAAACAACGTGTGAGCATGCTGGGTTGGGGTTTCCTCCTGCCTAAGTCCATTTCTAGAAGTCACTAGACATCTTGTGTCCGTGAAAACCTCCAAAATACCATGATGCAGAAAAAAGCCTCCAAAATATTAAGCTTCAGCAAAAAAGCCCTCCAAGATTCCCCCCTCTCTGGTCTCTTCATTCTGGGGTCCTGGAGGTCTTCCCTCTCCTGGGTGCCGCTTAGGGTTGCAGGAAATTTTAGAGATCCTAGGGGTCCCTTCTCCCTCGAGTCTCTGTTTCAGCTGCTGGGGGTCCCAGGACATCCTTCAGAGGAGCCCTCTTCAGGCTCCCCCCGCTCTAGGATGCCGGGGATTCTCCCAATCCCCCGTTTCAGGGTCGAAGGGATCCTGCCCTCCCTGTTAACTCTGTGCTTCCCCCTTTCCAGTCTGCCGAGGGTATTCCAAGCCGCTATCGCCCCCCTCTGCTTTCCCACGCCAGGGGTCGCCAGAACCGGTGTCCCCCACCCTCGCCTGGCGATCTCCACGTGGCATCGGGGACCCTGCATCCTCCCCTCGGTAGTATGGGCTCTGCCAACAGGCGCGACCGGGACCTCCCCAAAAAGACCACCTCCAAGATATTTGGGGCGAGTTCCCTCTCCCCGGTCACCTGCGGGATGCGACGGGGCAGACACTCCAAGGGCCGGGAGGGCTGCGGATACAGGGGGCGGTGAACCCGCCAATTTCCTCTTCTTCTTCTTTCTTCTTCTTTTCTTCTCCTCCTCCTCTTTCTCGTCCTCTTCGAGCTTCTCCTCTTTATCCGGCTCCTGCTCCTCCTCTTCCTCTAGCCTTCCTGTTCCGTTCCGCTCCCCCCACTTCCGCTCCATCCGTCCGGCTCTCCCGTGAGAGGGGGGACAGGACACGATGTGAACGAGGGAAGAAGGGAGAAGACGCGGGGGGGGACTCCCAAGCGGAGCGGTAGAGGAGGGAGGTCAGCCCCAAACCGAGCTGGGGGGGGGGGGGGGCGCGGGGCTGGGATTTGAGGGTACGATGGGAAAGGAGTGTGAGAGGGAAGATAAAGGAAGGTGGTACAGCGGAAGAGTGGTCTCCAAAGGGGCTCCCTTCGTATCTCCATTACTTAATCCCTGGAGAGGTTGCCTGCGGCTCTGGGGGAGGCGGATTCGCCCTTGGGGTGTCTCCAACACACCGGTCCATCCCTAGGGGCTCATGGGGGAGTTCCCCCCATCCCGCAGCCGGTGCTGCGGCGGCCGTGGAGCAGAGGGTGTTGGAAAAGGGGCTGACCCCTGAGCTTCCAACCTGCTGTGGGGTGCTGGAAGTTGCTGGGGCGCGGGGGGGAGGGGGGCGAGGCACGCCATGGCCTGTTTACCCCAAAACCAGCATGACCCCCCTTCTTCATATACCACTTGGGGCTTTGCAAACAGGGCATTGTTTGAATTCTTTGACCCCATTCTAGGTAGAGCATCCAGCTACAGACGGGGGACCCCTGAGACCTTGGAGGATGGGGGCAGCCCAGAGATGAGGGAGCATTAAGAGGGGGAACGCCTGAGAACCCATCACTCTGAAACAGAGCTGGGAGAGAAGAGACCCCTGGGACCTTCCAAACCCCAGGCACCCATAAGTGGAAGACCCTGGAGAGGGGGACCCGCTGGACCCTCAGCAGCACAGAGAAGCAGGACCACCCACAAACCCAGAGCAGGGAGACTAGAGAGGTGGAACTCCTAAGAGGGCTTTTTTGGGCTGAATCTCAGTGGTTTGGGTTTTGAGGGGCTGAATCTTCATATTTTGGAGGGTTTTTTTTGTTGAAACCTGATGTTTTGGGGGTTTGGGGGCTATCTTGAAGTTTTTGGGGGCTAAATCTTTAGGGTTTGGATTTTTTGGGGCTGAATCTTGGTGTTTCAGAGGTTTTTACAAACAGAGGATGCCCGGTGACTTCTAGAGATGGAGTTGGACAGGAGGAACCCACCCCCCCCACCTTGTTTATCCCCCAAAACAGGATTTCTCATTCCCAACCCTTAGCTGGATGGAAGAGGAGGCTGCGAGGAAGAGGAAGATGCTCTAGAACACCCATGCAGGTGAGGAGGAAGTCACTGCCCCTTTACCCCTCTCTTCTGCTCCATCTCCCAGCCCAGCATCGCCCCCAGCTGCAGGACAGCCCCGCTGCCAACGCCGTCCTGCTGCGGAAAGATTTAGGGGGATCTCCTTCCCCTTCCCTCTGGCATGGAATCAAACCCCTTCCTCTCCTTGTCCTTCCTCTCCTTGTTCTCCTTCTTTTCTTCCTCTCCTTGATCCTTTTCCTCCTTTCTTCTCCTTGCTCCTCCCTCTCCTTCCTTCTGTTTCCTTCTTGTTTTCTCCTTCTTCCTTCCCCTCCTTCCTTTCTCTTTGTCTTCCCGTTCCTTCATGCTTCTTCCTTCTCTTTGTTCCTTTTTCTTCTCCTCCTTTCTCCTTTTGTCTTTCTCCCCTTCTTCCTTCCTCTTCTTCTTCCTCTCCTACTTCCTCTCCTCACTACTTTCTTTACAAGTTCCTTCCTCTCATCTCTCATTCTTCTTTCTCCTTGCTCATTTCTTTCCTTTTTATTTTTTTTTATTCCTCCTGCTCTTTCTTCCTTCTCTTTGTTCTTTCCTCTCCTTATTCCTTCCTTCCCCAGACAATGAGCTGCGGACAGAGACCAAAGAGGACAAATTCCCCCAGCAGAACCTCATGGAAGAGGCCGTTTTGAGTGGCTTCATGGCGCAGGAATTCAACGGGGAGGAAAAGCCCCGGAGATCTCACATGAGGAGGGGCTGCAAACCCAGCCGAGGGAGCTCCGAGCAGGAAAGCCCCACCCTGTGCCAGGAAGGCAGCCGGAGCTTCCACCAGAGCTCAGAGCTGGTGGTCCAGCAGCGGCTTCACAATAGAGAGAAACCCTACAAGTGCTTGGAATGTGGGAAGAGCTTCAGCCAGAGCTACCACTTCATCCGCCACCAGAACATCCACACTGGGGAAGGGCACTACAAGTGCACGGAATGTGGGAAGAGCTTCAGTGATGTGTCCACCTTCGCCGCCCACCAGCGAGTACACATGGGGGAATGGCCCTACAAGTGTGGGCAATGTGGGAAGAGTTTTAGTCAGAGCTCCAACCTCCTCACCCACCAGCGCCTGCACACAGAGGAACGGCCCTTCAAGTGCCCTGACGGCAGGAAGAGCTTTGTTCGCAGGTCTGACCTTGTCATCCACTGGCGCATCCACAATGGAGAGAAGCCTTACGAGTGTCCTGAGTGTGGAAAGAGGTTTTGGAGCAGCTCAATTCTCATCAGGCATCAGCAGACACACAGAGGGGAGACCATACGAGTGTCCTGAGTGTGGGAAGAGGTTTCGAAACAGCTCACATCTCATCAGGCATCAATGAACGCACACCGGGGAGAGGCCCTATGAGTGTCCGGAATGTAGGAAGAGATTCAACCAGAGCTTTGCCTTGACCAGGCACCAATGGACCCACCAGTAAGGGAAGCCGTACAAGTGCTGTGACCGTGGGAGGAGGTTGAGTCGAAACTCTGAGCTTATCACCCACCAGCATCTGCACACTCAGGAATGGCCCTACAACTGTGGGGAATGCACGAAGAGCTTTAGATGGAGCTCTTGCCTGAGTCACCATCAGATGATCCACACAGGAGAACGGCCCTACCAGGGTGAGGAATGCAGGAAAAGTTTCAGTGATGGCTTCAACCTCATCACCCACCAGTGCCTGCACACTGGGGAATGGCCCTACAAGTGTCAGGAATGTGGGAAGAGTTTTAGCATCAGCTCCTATCTGATCTGCCACTGCCACACTGGGGAGCAGTCTTACGGGTGTCCTGAGGGTGGGAAGAGGTTTCAGAATAGCTCAGATCTCATCAGGCATCAGAGGTAAAGGCCCCTCCTCTGTACCACCTGCAGGAAGAGCTTCAGCTGTAGCTCCGAGTTCGTCACCCACCAACATATCCACATTTGGGAGAAAGCCTATGAGTATTGGGAGTGTGGGAGGAGCTTCTCCTGCAGTTCTGCCTTGACTTCACACAAATGCACCCACCAATAAGGGAAGCCCTGTGAGTGCCCCAGCTGGGGGAAGAGCTTTGTTAATTGCTCCAACTTCTCCACCCATTGGAGGACCCACATTGGATGAACCATTGACCCACATTGTGCAGAGACCTGGTGATCCGTGTTCAGAGCAGGGATGTATTCAAGAAGAAACTGGTTTTTTGAGGCCTGTGACCAAACAGGGTTAATTTGAGGAATGGAATGTTCCCCAAGTGACCACCAGAGACCCTCAAATCACCCCTTTTCTAATGTAAATGAGTTCCAAGAAGTGATTGAAATACGTAAAAGAATTCGAGGGGAATGTTTAGCATGTATGTATGAGTTTGGGAAATGTATTAATATGTATTAGTTATATAGATACTAATGAACACGTTAGATAGCTGAGCACCGAAATAAAGTAAAGCTGCTTTCTAACAGTGAAATTACAGAGTTAAAGAGTTTAGTTCCCGATTTTCAGTCACGTTTTCTTGTTACCAAGCTCCCCCTCCAGGTGCAATCCCCAGCGTCAAACATGTGCTGACACTCCAAAAGCAGCTGGACTGTGCAATGGGAGGTCCCTGTGTCCCCACCTTGCACATCATTGGGAGCTCCAGTCCTTGAGGGGTGTCCTTATTCCAGGAAAGAATCTCCACATCCCTCTCCCCCTAAGAATGGATACATCAGGTGACCCCCCAGTTAAAATTTGGGATAGGGCTTTTATAGTCTGAAGTCCTGCACTGTCAGTCAGATGTGCCCAGGCAGCTGTGCCAGGTCAGCAGCTTTGGATAGATTATCAGTGGAATCACTTGGTTGTTCCTTTGTCGTGGTATTTCAACAGATCTACTGTATCAATGCCATTCAACCCCATTCACTGTCATTCAACCCCAAAAGCAGTGGGAACCCCCTTCATTTACTGCTGGCATGTTTGCAAACAGGGCATTGTTCGTGTTGTTTGACCCCATTCGAACAGAGCATCCAGCTACAGGACCCCCATGAGGTGCCCCTGCCCACTCCCCACCCCCAATTTTCCTTGCTCTCCCATCCAGTTCCCATCATCCCTGCAATCCCCAGCTCCTCCCACAGTTTGGTTTCGTGGTATCCCCAACTTCCCCTGTTCAGTATTGGGAACTCGGCCCCTTCACACCCAGTTTGGAAGTCAAAAGACCCTCTTCTCCACCCTCTCACACCCCCTTCCCATCATACCTCCAATCTCTCCAGGTTTCCCCAGAACCTGGTTTGGGGATGCCACCCACCTCCCACTATGGGGGTCTGACTTGCCCCTTTCACTGAGCTTTGTGGAGCCCATATCCCATGTTTATGGCTCCCAGACCAAACCTTCCACCCCTTTCCCATCATTCCCCAAATCTCCAGCTCACCATCCCCCGCTCTGGGTTTGGGGGGTCCTACCTTCCACACCTTTTCCCGTTCTGCCCCTACTGCTTCCCATCGTCCCCCTTCCCTCTTAGGCCCATCCCACCCCGTTCGCCGGAGAGCTCCGCGCCCGCAACCGGGGGACTCCCAGCACCACCAGTGCCGCCAGTACGGCTCCACACGCCCCATCCCCAGTCCCGGGCAGGTGCCGACATCCCAAAACCAGCCGCGCTGTGCCCTGCGGGGATCGCCGCGGCCCCGCCCCGCGCAGCACTGGGAGCAGTCCGGAGCAGTCCGGAGCAGTGCGGAGCGAGGGCGGGCGGCATCAGCCGTGCCCGGGTAGGGCCGGGCCCCGCGGAGCTCCCGCCCGCACTCGGCCCCGCCGGGACAGCGCGGGGGGCCCGGCCTGGCCGCCCCCATGTGCCTCCTCCCCAAATCCCCCTCGCGGGGGCGCTGGGGGCGAGGGCGGAGTCCAGATCGGGGTCCAGGTGGGAAGCGCCGGGCATTGCGGGTCTGCCTGGCAAGTGGGGAGTCATCAGCGCCAAGCGCTCTGCTCAGCTGAGCGCTGCCTCAGGGGTGGGGCTGCAGGAAGGGGACACACCCTGTTCCAGCTGAGATGTCCGCAAACAGAGGACCCCCAGAAGCCGGTTATAATGCCTCAGTCATCGGAAGAACCATGGGGTCACCCCAACCCCACAAAATGAGGGCAGGGGGCTTCCACAAGGTATTTACTGAAAATTGGTGGAAAGGAGCAGGATCCTCCCCAAAAGGGGGTCACCTCATCCTCCCATAATGAGGGGCACCACTGCAGCACCCGAGAATAGGGGGGAGTCACCTCAGCCCCTGAAAATTAGCAGTATATTCCAAAAAGCCGTTTATAATGCCCCAACACTAGCAGAAATCAGCACGGTCCTCCCCAAAATGGGCTACCCTCTGAGGCCCCCCCCAAATGCCAGAGTCACATGTGTCCCCCCTCCCACTCTGGATTCTGGGTACCCCAGAAACTCCCTCAGGATGGGTGGGGTGCCCAAAAATCCCCTCAGGAATGGGGAATATCCCAAAATCCCTTCAGGAATGGCAGGTACCCCAAAAGCTCCACAGATTTGGGGGGTACCCTGAAACACCTTCAGGGACATGGTTTCCCCCATCCTTAACATCCCCAATCTTTCACTGTCTTATTCCAGATCCCTTCCCACCCCTCCCAAACTTTACTCCAGCCCCTAATCTGCATCCCACCACTCCCAATCCCAATCCCACCCCTCCTGGATATGAAGGTCCCTTTTTCCAAGCCCTATTTCCTCCATCCCATCCCACCCCTCCCAAACCCCCTTCCTCTCTCCCAAACTCCATCCCACTCCTCCCAGTCCACATCCCACCCCATCACAAACCCCATCCCACCCTCCTGGGGGTTTTGGGGGTGCTGTGGGATTGTGTAATTTTTAGGGTGGAATTGAGCCATTTTGAGGTGGGATCATGCCCTTCTGGGGCAATATCAAGCTATTTGAGGTTGGGATTGAGTCATTTTCAGTGGGATTGAGTCATTTTGGTGGTAACAGATTGATCCCTCTTGGATTTGGGGTGCAAAGCAATGGAGAAAACTCTCCAAATATTCCCCTGAACCCCAAAATCCCAGTAAAATGGTGGGAGTTTAGAGGTCTTTATTCAATTTCTTTATTTTCACCCCAGTCTTGGGTGTTTTTAAGGGATGACCAGGAATCAAAAGAAAATCAAGACCAAAATAAAAAGGTTTACATGTCAGCATTATGCGAGTATCCATGGGGTTGGGTCGGTGGAAGAGCCTTTTTTAGAGGGGTCTCCACCCCACTGTCTTCAAAATTTTGATCTTTGCCCCAGTCTATTACCATCTGCCTGTGCAAGACATTCATGGGCCACAGAGAATTAGAAACGTGGAATTATTTAGGTTGGAAAATACCCTAAAGATCATCCAGTGTTGCTTGATGCCACAGGAAGAAATGATAGGATGGAGCAGGTGAGATTTTTTGGGGTTTAAAGCCAACAAATCCACTCTTCCCAATGAATTTCTAATGTCAGCCTGTGTCCCAATGGATGTTCCTGTCCCTGTGTTCATCCACATGCCTATGGGGAAGCAGGAGGATGTGGAGACCACAAGACAGGTGTCTTCCAGTGTGGATCACCAGGAACATGGGTCACCAGGCCTCTGCCCAACATGGATCCTCCAATGCTCTTCCTGGAGCTGGGGCACTTGTAGGGCTTCTCTTACCAGTGGGTCCGTTGGTGTGAGGTCAAGGCAGAACTCTGGGTGAAGGTCTTGTCACACTTCAAGCACCTGTAGGGCCTCTCCCCAGTGTGGACGCGCCAGTGCTTGATTAAGTCAGAGCTACGAATGAAGCCCTTCCCACAATCAGTGCAGCGGAAGGGCCTCTCCTCCGTGTGCATCCGCTGATGCATGAGGAGATCGGAGCTGGTCCGAAACCTCTTCCCACACTCATGACACTCGTAGGGCCGTTCCCCAGTATGGACACGCTGGTGGATGACAAGGCTGAAGCTGCGGTTGAAGCTCTTCCCACATTCCAAGCAGTTGTATGGCCGTTCCCCGGTGTGCAGCCACCGGTGGCTGATGAGGTGGGAGCTCTGGCTAAAGCTCGTCCCACATTCCAAACAAATGTAAGGCCGTTCTCCAGTGTGGAAGCGCTGGTGGTATACGAGGCTGGACCTCTTGCTGAAGCTCTTTCCACATTCCAAGCACTTGTAGGGGCGTTCCCCTGTGTGAAGGCGCTGGTGGACCACCAGGTCGGAGCTCTGGCTGAAGCTCTTCCCACATTCCCCACACGTGTAGGGCCGCTCCCCAGTGTGGATCATCTGGTGGCGGATCAGGTGGGAGCTCCAGCTGAAGCTTTTCCCACATTCCAAGCACTTGTAGGGCTTCTCTCTATTGTGAACTTGCTCATGGATCACCAGGTCAGAGCTCTGGCTGAAGCTCTGGCTGCCTTCCTGGCACAGGGTGGGTCTTTCCTCCTCAGAGCTCCTTGGGTTGGGTTTGCAGCCCTTCCTCATGGGGGATCTCCAGGGCTTTTCCTCCTTGTTGACTTCCTGTGCCATGAAGCCGCTCAAAACAGCCTCTTCCACGAAGTTCTGATGTGGGGATTTGTCCTCTTTGGTCCCCATGTGCAGCTCATTCCCTAGGGGAGGAGGGAAGAAGGAAAGGAAGGGAAAAGGAGAGGAAGGAAGAAGTAGACAGAAGAAGAAGAAGATGATGATGATGACGATATCAACGATGATGACGAAGAAGAAGCAGAAGAAGCAGAAGTAGAAAAAGAAGAAATGAGTGAGTCAAATGAACAAGGAGAGGAGGGATCAAGGAGAGAGAGGAAGGAAGAAAGAGCAGGAAGAGGGAGAGGAAGGAAGTGAGGGAGGCGAAAGGGGAAGGAATGAAAAAGAAGGAGGGAGAGGAAGGAAGTGAGAGAGGCAAAAGGGAAAGGAATGAAAAAGAAGGAAAGAGAAGAAGGAACAAAGAATGAAGAGGAGGAAGAAGGAGAAAGATGAAGGAATGAGGAAAAGGAAGTAAGAGGAAGTAGCATGAAGAAAAAGGAGGAAGGAGAGACAGGAAAGAGAAGGAACAAGGAGAAGAAGGAACAAGGAGAGAAAGGAAAAGCAGAAGAAAGGAGAGGGAGAAACGGGGAGAAGGGAGAAGGGAGAAGGGAGAAAGGAGAGGAAGGAGATTTGCCTCTGTGCCAGATGGAAGGGGAAGGACATCTCCCCAAATCCGTCCCTGGCAGGACGGTGTTGGCAGCGGGGTTGTCCAGGGCCAGGGGCCGTGCTGGGCTGGGAGATGGGGCAGAAGAGAAGGGGAAAGGGGCAGTGACTTCCTCCTCACCTGTCTGATGCAGGATGTCCCGGGGCATTTTCCTCTTCCTCGCAGCCTCCTCCTCTGGCCAAAGTTTTGGAATGAGAAATCCTGTTTTGGTGGAAAAAACAAGATGTGAGTGTGCTGGATTGGAGATTCCTCCTGTCCAACTCCATCTCTAGAAGTCACTGGGCATCTTGTCTCTATAAAAGCCTCCAAAACACTAAGACACAGCCCCCAAAACCCCAAGATTCTGCAAAAAAGCCCTCTAAAGTAGGAAATTCAGCCCCAAAAACTACAAACCACCAAGATTTAGCCCAAAAAAAACCCCAAAATACGAAGATTCACCCCCCCAAAACCGTCAAAAGATCAAGATTCTGCCAAAGAAAAATCTTTCAGGAGTTCCCCCTCTCTGGTCTCTCCACTTTGGTGTTTCAGTTTCCCCTTGTCCAGGCAGCTGGGGGTCCTCTGTGTATTGGAGATCTCCACTCTCCAGGATGCCAGGGGTCCTGAGAATCCCAGAGGTCTCCCTGATTTGGGGGTTCTGGTGGTCGCTCTTATCTGAGCTGCTGGGAGTCCAGTGGGTCCCCCCCCTCCGAGGTCCCCCTGTTTAGGGACACAGGGGGTCTTGCGAGTCCTGGGGGTGTTTGTCCCCTGACTCTCTGCTTCAAGATGCTGGGGGTTCCAGAGTTCCCCCCACTCTGGGTTTCCCACTTTGGCGTTCCTCGGAGGAGCCCTCTTCAACCTATTCCCTTTCCCTGGCTGCCGGCGGTCCCCCCTCTCAGGGTACTCCGATTCTGGCTCCCGAGCGTCCCCCCTCTCCAGGCTTCTCCCTCTCCGTGCTCGACCCCCCTCCAGGCTGCTGGGGGTCCCCCAGCTCCAGTATCGCCCCTCTCCGGTCTCCCCTCTTCGGGGCTCCCCCCCCCACACCTCGGCTTTTCCGAAGGGCCCCCAGAACGGTGTCCCACCGCCCCGCCAGTACCGGGCGGTCACCACGAGAGCGGGCTGACAATGGAGGCGGCGGGGCCTGACCAGGAAGCCCAACCCCCACCGCGACTCCGGGAACCCGGCATCCCCCCGCCCACCGCCGGGGCTCTGCCGGCAGCAGCCACCGGGACCACCCCAAAAACGCCACCTCCCGAAGACCCTTCAATATCTCCCAGGAACCCCCCCATGATATTTGCGGCGAGCTCCCGCTCCCTGGTCACCTGCGGGATGCGGAGGGGAGGAGCGATGCTCCCAACGCGGGGGTGCTGCAGTTACAAAGGGCTGTGGACTTGTGGCTCCTCCTCTTCCTACTCCTGCTCCTGCTCCTCCTCCTGTTCCTCCTCCTTTCTCTCCGTCGTCCCTTCCTACTTCTGCGGCTACTTCTTTTTCTGCTGAATCTTTGCTTCCCGTCCTCGTCCTTCATCCGTCCTCCCCCTGCTTCTCCTTCTTCATCCCTTCTTCGCCTCTTCTTCCTGCTCTTCCAGGCACCCTGGATATGCATATGGACTGGGAAAGGAAAGAGTGGAGAGCAGCTGCAGGAAGGGACCCGGGACCGGATCGATGCCCAGTTGGATCTGAGTTAGCAGTGCCCGGGCAGCCAGGAGGGCCATTTGTGTGTTGGGTGCATCGGGCCCAGCATCGCCAGCCGGGCCAGGAACGGCGCTCACGGAGAAAACAGTCTGGTGGGGATAGGAATTGAATTAATTACCTATGGAAATCATAGCAGGGTTGAAGCAGGGGGAGGAGGGGGGGCAGAGGTTAAATGATTTACTAAGAAGCTGTTTGTTAAAAACAATGCATACAGCTTGCTCGACACTTATTGTGCCTACCAAAGCAGAATGAGAAGATACAAGACTATTGATAAAGGGAAGGAATCTTGACCAAAGATCCTGTTTTTGAACCTAAAACTAACTTAAACCAGCCTTGAAGTTTGGACTTGGGCCAGGGACATAAAGAGCATGTGCAGGGAAACAAGGTCAAAAGTTCAGAAGGAGGAAGACTCTTTTACTTCATCTGAGGAAGGCTCTTACTTCATCCCGGAGACCCCTGCCCACGACCACCAGACGACACTGGGCAAGCGCAATGCAGATGTAAATGACTTTTGGGCTCGTTATAATACGAAGCGAGGCTAGGCGGGGCTAGGTAATGAATATGTATCGGTGTATTGGGAAACCTTATGAATATGGAATTTGTAACCCGATTTATACCAAGCTGAATGCAGCTGTCGGCACGCATGACTTTGGAGGAATTATCCCCCATTCGTCCCAGCTGGAATAAACATACCTACTTTACTACTTATTCCAGTAGTGGAGTCTTTCCTGCATATCTTTTTGGGGAGCCAGCAGGAGGAACTCTGTCCGGCTGCAGGATCGGCTGAGGAGCGGACATCCTAGGCGCGCCCCAGGGCTTTCCTGGAGGAACTCCGCCTCTCGGCTCGCTCCCTGCAGGGACAGACAGCAACCTGCCGGGACTGCGGATAAACGCTGTGTTCTGGATTTAGGGTGCCTGTAAGTCGTACGCGTGGCCAGGGCTGCTGGTAAAACGCGCAGAGTCTGGCGCGCAGCGTGGTCCCTGTGTGGGTAAAGGTAGGGCTTGCAAGCAGCCGGCTGTGGAAGCGGGAAGGGGAATCACCGGTCCGGAGAGCAGATTGGGTGATTCCGGGCGGGGTTTCCGCCAGTACCGGGGAAAATAAACAAGCGGCACCCTGAAGTTATTAAAAGCGAGTGTTATAAATATTTTGGCTACTAGTAGCTGGTTTGAATGGTGTTGAGTTGCTTATATGTCTGTGTGGATATTGGTTGCTGTTGGACTGCTTTTATGTATTTGTGGCTGGATGTTAGCTCGCCTGTTTGCCGATTGGACATGTGTATGTTGCCGTGTGTTGTTTGAGTACGTTGTATTGGAGTATTTGTTTGGAGCGGTGATAGATTATTGATTTTTGTGCTAATAGAATTAGAATCGTGGCTAGTCTAGAGGTTAGAAGAACCCCTCCCCCTCAGTGGTTTGGTCTTGATTCTTGGGAATTTGTAAATCCGATAAGACATTGGATAGATAGAAGAGGCGAACAAGTTCCATTAGAGGGAATATATAGAACTTCTGCAGGAAAATTAGTAGCTTTAGACTGGGAGCAACCAGAGGCAGAGGATTTAGGTTTTGAAAGAATACATGGAATACCTTGTTTTTGTGGATGCATTAGAATTTTTCATTCAGCAAGAGGCTGGCATGTTGCGTGGGTATTAATACAGTGTAAAATTTGTAAGAGAAAGTGGTACTGTTCTCCTGCCAGGCGGCAGAGCTTATGCTCTCCGTGTTATTGGAGGCACTCTAGTGAAGTTGATTTTAAGCCTGAGATTTTAAAGTTTGTATGTGGGAATTCGCATTTGGTACCTGAGGTTTGGGAGGTTCAGGAAGAAAAGTGGGAGAGAACTGTAGAGAGAAAGGTTTGGGTGGAAGCGAGATAAAACTAGGAGAAGGAGATAGAAACAACAGTGGCTAAGCAGGGAGGGAGGTCGTTGCCCCCCTCTATCCCTCAACAGTTGTATGGTAGGAGTATAGCCCCTGACTCTTTCCGTTCTTTTGTCCTAACTGCACGGGTGATAGAAGGGATTCCTTGCTTTGTGTGTGGGTATAAGAGGGCTCCAGCCCCACACCGGCTGTGGGTTTTAGCTCAGTGCGGATTTTGTGGAAGTCGGAGATATTAAGATAGTAGTGTGCTAGAAAAGAATTGGGAGGAAGTAGTAAAGGCTTTTGAAGATTTTAAGTGGCAGCAAAGCAGGCCTGGCAGAAAGCATAAGAGAATTTATAAAGAGTGGCTTATACACTAAGTTCGGTCATTGGAAGAATGAATGCCCAGAAAAAAGACAAGAAGACTGCCAGAACAGAAGAAACCGAGAAAGGGGGAAGGTGGTTGCACACGTGAAAGAAGATTGAAGAGGACTGGGGGATTCTACCCTAGCAGATCCACTGGTTATAATGAAGCTAGGGGAAAAGGAAAAAGAAATAGAATTTTTAGTTGATATGGGGGCAGCATATTGGGCTTTAAATAAAGCTTTAATGCCTGTGGGGGATGACTACATTGTAGTACAAGGAGCAACTGGTCAACCTGAAAAAGCATATTTTTGCAAACCATTGAAATACAAATTTGGGAAACAATGAGGTATTCACAAGTTTTTATATCTACCCAATTCTCCAAAAGCACTTTTAGGAAGCGATCTATTGGAACAACTACAAGCAACCATTACATTTAGGAATGGGGAAATTATTCTGGAGGTAAATGACCAAGAGTATGTGGAAATACTGAGCCTAATACTACAGGCTCTGCAGAGGAAATTAGAGAAGAGATAATGAGTCAAGTGTTCCCAGGAGTCTGGGCCACAGATGTACCTGGGAGAGCCAAAAATGCAACCCCGATACAGATTAAGCTCAAGGAGGGAAAACAACCAGTTAGAATTAAACAATATCCCCTCAAAAGGGAAGACAGAGAAGGAATTAGCCAAATAATTGAAAAATTCCTACAATTGGGACTGTTAAAAGAGTGTCAGTCTGATTTTAACACTCCTATCCTGCCTGTCCATAAACCTGATGGGTCATACTGGATGGTACAGGATTTGCGGGCTGTTAACAGGATAACTGAAGGTCTCTATCCTGTGGTAGCGAATCCTTACACTCTGTTAACCTGCTTAACACCAGAGCTAACTTGGTTTACTATTTTGGATTTAAAGGACGCCTTCTTTTGCCTCCCTCTCCATGAAGTCAGCCAGAAAATTTTTGCATTTGAATGGGAAAGTCCTAAGAGTGGGTGCAAAACTCAGCTTGCATGGACGGTGTTGCCTCAAGGATTTTAGAACAGTCCCACACTGTTTGGAGAACAACTTGCAAAAGACCTAGAGTCCTGGGAAGCCCCACCAGGAGAAGGGAAGCTATTACAGTGCGTAGACGACCTTTTAATAGCTACCCGGACAGAGGAAGCCTGCGTAGCCTGGATGGTAAGCCTCTTAAACTTTCTGGGACTCCAAGGGTACAGGTTATCTAAGAAAAAGGCTCAGGTGGTAAAACAGAAAGTGATCTACCTGGGCTATGAAGTTAGTGCTGGGCAACGAACTCTGGGGCAAGATCGCAAAGAAGCGATATGCCAGACCCCGAAACCCCAGACAGTGAAAGAGTTACGGACTTTTCTGGGGATGACAGGATGGTGCAGATTATGGATCTACAATTATGGCCTGCTTGTGAAACCACTGTATGAACTCATTACAAAGGAAAGCAGAGATTGCCAGTGGACAAAGGAGGCCACACGGGCCTTCAATCAGCTAAAGAATGCCCTCATGTCAGCTCCAGCTCTAGGACTTCCAGACGTGAGTAAACCATTCTTTCTATTTTCCCATGAGAAACAAGGGATTGCCTTAGGAATACTAGCACAGGACCTGGGCCCATACTGACGGGCAGTTGCTTATTTCTCTAAGCAGCCACATGCAGCAGCCACAGAATGGCCTGGGTGCCGCAGAGCTCTTGCTGCAGTTGTGCTGAACATTCAAGAAGCACGCAAATTCACCTTGGGTCAGAAAATGACTGTGTTGGTGTTCCACACAGTGTCCGCAGTGCTGGAAGTGAAAGGTAGGCACTGGCTCTCCCCACAGAGGTTCCTGAAATATCAAGCCATCATGGTGGAACAAGATGATGTAGAAGTGGATGTCAGTACCTTTCCTTGGGAAGTACGATACCTGGGCACATTGTTGCTGTGCAGGTGATGGCTGCCCTGAGGCAGCTTTCTGTCCTGGCACCTTTTGTGTGGGAGCAATACCTGGGCTTGCTCGATTTTGGGAGATGGGCTCAGGAGGAGGTAAGAGTAATCTCAGTAACCTGCCATCAAAATTTGGAGCCCAGCTTCCTGGTCAACCTCAGAGCTGGGGCATCCCCATGCACAGGAGATGCTCCAGGAATGCCCCCCATTCCCCTGCCTCCTGCTCACATTGTGCAGGTAGAGGAAGGATGATGAGCCCCAGCATGAATCCCCCCACCCCTGTTGCCATCTAACTGCAGCTCCACCCTGAGCACCCCAGGGAACTGTTGGGAGAGGTACAGAGGATGTCATGGGATCCCCCTTCACATCTTGTTCCCTCTTTTGCACCCTTCTCCTATGCCTTTTCCATAGCACCTCCAATCCCCAGCTGCACCCTAAACTTGGTTTGAGGTCCCAGGCCCCTCCCATTCCCCACACTGTTTGTCTGAGCTCAGCTAAGAGCTCCTCACCCACACCTGGATGAGCTCCTCACCCATACCTGGATGTGCTCCCAGCACCACTATTACCACCAGTACGACCCCAGCTCCCAGGAAACGGAAAACAAAGACATGATTGGTGGCAGCCAACATGGCTTTACAAAGGGGAAATCATGCCTGACAGATTTGGTGACCTTCTATGGCAGGGCTACAGCATTGGTGGACGGGGCAGAGCAACTCATGTTGTCTGTCTAAATTTATGCACTGTCCCTCATGACATCATTGTCTCCAAAGTGGAGAGACATGGATTTGATGAATGGAGCATTTGGTGGACAAAGAACAGTCTGGATGGCTGCATGCAAAGAGTTGTGGTGAATGGCTCATTGTCCACGTGGAGAATGGTGACGAGTGGGGTTGATACCAGGGCCAATACTGTTCAGCATCTTTGTCAGTGACATGGACAGAGGAACTGAGGCACTTGCAGCATGTTTGCTGATGACACCAAGCTGTGTGGTGCATCGCACACTGGAGGGAAAGGATGGGCCATCCAGAGGGACTTTGACAGGCTTGAGAGGTGAGGCAAATGAAACCCTCATGAAGTTCAACAAAGCGAAGTGCAAGGCCCTACACCAGAGTCATGGCAATCCCAGACATACCAACAGGCTGGGTGGAGAAATGATCGAGTGGCCCTGTGGAGAAAGACTTCGGGGTGATGGTAGATTAAAAACTCAGCAGGTGCCTGCAGTGAGCACTACCAACCCAGAAACTAATGGAGTTTTCAGCTGCATCCAAAGGAGTGTGGCCAGAAGATGGAGAGAGGTGACTCTGCCCCTCTACTCTGCCCTTGTGAGACCCCACCTGGAGTCCTGTGCACAGGTCTGGTGTCCCCATCATAAGAAGGACTTAGAACAGTCAGAGAAAGTCCAGAGGAGGTCATGAAGTTGATAAGAGAACTGGAGCACCTTCTCTATGGAGACAGGCTGAGAGAGCTGGGGCTGTTCAGCCTGGAGAAGACAAGGTGGTGTGGAGACCTCAGAGCACCTGTGCTAGTTCTGGCTGAGGTGGAATTAATTTCCTTTGCACGGGCGGCGGTGGAGCTGTGTTTGGGGTTGTGCTGAACACAGGGCTGAGAACATAGATATGGTTTTGTTCTTGCTGAGCTCAGCCAGAACCGAGGCCTTTCCTGCCTCTCATATGGCCACAGTGGGGAGGGGGTGGGGTTGCATGGGAAGTTGGGAGGGGTCACAGCTGGGACAGGTGACCCTGACTGACCCAAGGGATATTCCAGACCTTATGGCATCCTGCTCAGGATATAAAGTCGGGGGTGGAGGGAAGAAGGGGAGGATGTTTGCAGTGGTGGAATTTGTCTTCCCAAGCCAGTGTTCTGTGGGATGGGACCCTGCTGTCCTGGAGGTGCTGAGCACATGCCTGCCCACTGGAAGCAGAGACTGAATTCCTTGTTTTGCTTTGCTTGTGTGATGGTCTTTGCTTTCTGTATTAAATTGTCTTAATCTCAACCAACAAGTTTTCCAGCTTTTACCCTTCCAATTCTCTCTCTCCCCGATCCTGCTGGGGGAAGAGTGAGCAAGCAACTGTGAGGGGTTTGGGAGCTGGATGGGGTTAAATCACAACATTGTCCAAGGTGCTTTTTTACCGAGAAATACTGCAAGTGTTAAGCAATAGATGGCAAATGTCTGTTTGGGATGGACTTCAGAGATCATTCCTTCTGAATAAGAAAGAAATGGGAAATGGAGAGCAGTGTCAGCCATCACCTTCCAGGCATGTGGAGAATCCAATCTACATATTCTGCCAAGTGACACCCTTGCAAAGGCCCATGGTTTGCATGACTCTAAGCAGTGAAAATGCTGTAGTCTATTTGCATAAATGTATCATTTTTCCTTCCTGAGATCAAGCTCCTATAGCTGGAGATGAGAAGGAATTTTCCTTCATAGTCTGCATCTCATTCACTCATGTCCCACTGGCGAGCACTATTATACAGCTGGAAGCTTGTCATCACAAAAATTTAAAAGTAACAGGGTGACATGGATGGCTGAAACGCTATAGCCTGTGAAATTCATGAATCTTTCCTGTTTGTTTATGTTAATGCCTGTGAATGACTAATCAGTAGATACAGTGATCCTGTATTCCTTCGTTTCCCTCCATCCTACAGACTAACTGGGACATAGAACAGTTACATAGGGATTTAATCTAGACTGGAGAATTTATAAGGTATTTAGTATTGTATACAATGGATCAGATAACCTGATAAAGCCAGCATGTCAAGGTGGAGAAGAAAAACGTGATTATTCAGAAATTTAGTGCTACGGCAATGCTCAGCTGATAAACAGTATTTTAATGATCATCTGAGAAGAATTTCAATGTTAAAGAAGAATTAATATAATGGGATCACTCAGAAACAATCAGAATCATTAATGAAATTAAAGTGTAACCCATACTAATTTAAAAATTCACTTAAAGGCTACATTTAAAATTACTAAGTGTCAGGGGAAAATATTTAAATTATGGAAATTATTATAAAGCTCTGACTGGAAAGTATCCATTTGCACAAGCCTTGAGTTACCCATTGAGTTTATATGCATTGATATTCACACTATATTATTGATCAGAAAATTATTAAGGGCAATGGCTTTGTTGAGTAGCCCAAGAGAGCTGAAACCTCCCACGGTGCTGTGATCAGCTTCAGAGAACCCCTTCTCAATAAACAGCTCCATCACGTCCAGTCAGAAAAAAACAAGGGATGAGATTTGCACAGTGTGACATCTAATGAAGGCACACCTATGTCTTGGTTTGAAAGACAGGTGTCTGCCAAGGAAGGCAGGAGCCTCCCTTGAAATGGGAAATACAACCCCCTTCCCTCAGAATTCTTAGAATTTTGAAATTAAGGGGCTCTCAGGCAAAGATATGAAGAATAGGAATAACAGTTCTTTAATTATATGTATATGTATATATAACAAGGCGAAGAAGCAACAATGCTATGGCAGTAACAGCATACAGAAGCACAAACCCAGTGCTGGCCTTCTCGGCTGTCGGGCACTTTCCCCCTTGGTGCAGTTACAGTCACAGCCTGCAGGGGCGCTGCTGGCTCCCGGTGAGCAGGGCGGGTGCGATGGTTCCCCCGCGGCTGCAGGGGGCGCTCCGGAGCGAGCTCGGGGAGCACACGGCAATGGCGGCCTGGGCTCCCGGGAAGGGATGGAGGAAAAGCTTCACAAACCCCCTGGGCAGCCAAGCCCAGTGCCCGGCCGGACCCTCGGGAGCAGCAGGCTGGAACAGCAGGGGCGAGCACAGATCCCGGGTGGCAGGTGGGATGTACCAAACTCCACAGCTGTAGTGGGAACCCTGGGACGCCTGGACAGGCAAGGAGTGCGGAGCTACAGTGCAGCACAGACTCGGAGCAGTGGCAAAAGAATGATGGGTGCGGGGCAGCGGTGGCCTGGCTCCCGGCGGTTCAGGAAAAGGCGGGCTTGAGATCCCGGGGTTTTCCCTGAGGCACCCCAGCAGATGGTGAAAAAGGTCCCTCTTTTAATCGAGGCAGGGTGTTAAATAGGGTCCCAGTGCAATGGCTGCTCCAGCAAGCAGAGCCCCACTCACGGTAGAAGGAAGGCAGCAGACTGCATAACCCCGCAGTGGTGACGAATTCTCCCCACAGCAACCGCAGCTTCACTCCCCTCCGAACACGGAGTGAGCAAGAGCCCCTGGGGCTCCATCCAACCCTTTTTTCCCAGTCTAGATCTGGTGGCATCTCTGCCCTACAGGACAAAATCCCAGGTAAAAGAGGGTAGCCAGCTGGACCCCTCCCCCTGTGGCCATCTCTTTTGTCTCTCTTAATTACCCAGTTTTTAGTGTCTCTTGGCAACACGTATGGGGAAAATTCTTTAAGAAAAAAAGAAAAAAAAAAGGAGAACTCCTAAAACCCCACAATCTACAACACACACCAAAGATTAAGTTTCTCTAGAAGTGGCTGTCTTGTAAGAGAGAACCCAGTTACAACAACTGTCAGGAGCAGACATCATTACGTCTTACTGCGGGAAAGCTCACTCACTAGTGGAGTGGGCTTAGCTTCAGTTCTGTGTTTAGAGGGCTTTTCTTCTTCCTTTTTAAAACTTGTATTAAACTGGCTTGGCCATTCTCCAACCAGGCCATTCATCAGCCAGCTCGAATGTAAGGATGGGACTCAGGTTTTTGTAGTACCCTGCCAACCAGAAGTTGCTCCCACATGATTTTGCTATCAATGAATAAAATAAAATAGATCATTTAAAGTGTTACTAATTTAGAAAAGGAACCCTGACATCTTTGTCTTCACAAAAGATACATGAGAAAGGACAGTGTTGGTGTCAAACACTGTAAGGCTTAACACTGGATGACTTTACAACTTCCTCTGCATCATTCACATATTAAGGAAACTTCAAGGTCTGGGAAATGGGTCTTCCTAATTCTGAGGCTCTCTGGCCATCATATTCCCACTTACAGAGACTTTTCATTGCTGGTGAATTGCCCCAAACTGGGCTAAGAGACACTTCAGAGACAGAGTCCAAGAAGCAGGTATTTGCTTTATTTGGCGCCAGGTGCATGGGGGATCTCTCCTTCTAACACATACACACACAGAGCACTTCATACAGTCCAGTATTATGGGTAAAATTCATGAATATTCATCACATTCCTTGGGATAGGAGTGGTTATACAAATTACTTTTGGAAGTCATTAATATCATTAGCATACGTGCCATGCATGCGCTGTGTACCCTGGTGGTCACACTGAGGAAGGCTCCTCTTCTTCCTCAGGGGTCTTTCTGATGAAGGCTAGTAGCCTACCTCACAATGCATTTTTCACCTTTCTTTCCGGAGCATGGGCAGTCCTTTGTGAAATGATTCAGCAGTTTTTGTGCTGGTTTCAAACAAATTCTTGTTCTTCTTATCTTGACAAGATTAAGGTGAATCCTGCTTCTTAGGTTTTGTGATTAACATTTATTGTCTCTTAATAGTTAACTGTGCTTACATGAATTAACTAATGGTCATCCCTTTCTCACTGGGACCAGAGCCCCTTCACAGTGGTGGATGAAGTGCCCTGACAGGCCCTGCAGGATTCCCCATATCCCCCCCTCTCACAGTCAGACCAGGTTTCCTCACTGGTTCCACCCCAGGTTTCCCATGCCAGAGTCTCAGATGTCTCATTCCATAAAGCAGTCAATTCACAGAGCAGTAACAGAAACAACTGAGCTGGTGCCTCCCAGGAGGGACCTCCAACAAAGGAACCCCTTGGTTTTCTCCACTCACAGTCTACGCATCTCAAGTCTCAGCTCTTGCTCCAGAGTCCTCGGCTCTTGTAGTGTCTTTCATCACAGGCCCCTGGGCCCTTCATTGTGCAAAGGGTCAAGAGCTCATGGCTTCTTGTCTCTCTAGATTTCCCCCCCGGGGTTCAACCTGCAGCTCCACTGCAACTGCCCTGGAGCCACCTGCACCAGGTGTGTTCACAACCCTGCAGGATCTCCTGGTGCCTAGGAACATTGTGACACTGCAGGGCCTCATAGAAACAAGGGGACTGTATTGGGTTTTCATGGCCAGCTTTAGGTAGTGGGGATGGGGGGCTGCAGGAGTGGCTAATGTGAGAAGCTGCCAGAATCTTCTTCCATGTCCAGCAGAGCCAATGCCAGCCAGGTCCAGGATGGACCTGCTGCTGGCCAAGGCTGAGCCCATCAGAGATGGTAGTGATAGTATATTTAAGAAGGAAAAAAAGTTCTTGTACAGATGGAATTGGGTGCAGAGAAGAGCAGAATGAGAGTACGTGAGAGGAACAGATCTGCAGACACCAAGGACAGCAAAGAAGGAAGGTCAGGAGGTGCTCCAGGTCTGGAAGAGGTTCCCTTGAGATTGGATGCCCAAAATAGTGCTGTGAACCCATGGGAAGTGCACTGGAAAGCACTGGAGCAGGTGGATGCCTAAAAAGAAGGATATGATGACTTGGGGAGACCATGCTGGAGCAGACACCCTGCAAGGACCTGCAGACCTCTAGAGAGAAGAGGCCATGCTGGAGCAGCTTTGCTGGAAGGACTTGTGACCCTGTGGTAGGCTGGGGCTGGGTAAAGGACTCCCAACTTGTCTCCCTGAGCAGCAGCAGGAACAAGGTGTGATGAACTGACCAGGACCCCAGTTCCCATCTCCCTGTGCTGCTGGAGGGAGGAGGGAGAGCCTGAGAAGGAGGGTAAGATAGGGAGAAGGTGTTTTTAGGATTTATTTCTCATTATGCTCTGATGTGGTTGGTAATAAATTCAGTTCCTAGTTCCAGACTGAGTCCGTTTTGCATGTGACTGTGATTGGTGAGGGATCTCTCCTGGTTCTTATCTCAGCTCCTGGGCCTTTCCTTATATTTTCTCTCCCGTGTCCAGATGTGGAGAGCAGGGACAGAGTGGTTTTGGTGGTAACCAGCATCCAGCCAGGGTCAACCCACCACCAGATCCTACATGATCCAGGACTGCAAGAAAAGCTTTGAAAGAAGCTCCAACCTCATCAAGCACCATTGATCCACACTGGGGAGACCCTATGGATGCCAAAACTATGGGAAGGGCTTCACTGTGAGCCCAAAGCTTCTGGAACCCAGGACCTAGGGCCCATGTGGAGGATGTTCCTACAAGTTCTCTGGCTGCAGGAAGAGCCACAGGGAGTCATGGTCCAGCCAGAACTACCACCTGAAGTAGAAGGTAGTGACAAGTCTCAAGCCCAGGGCCCCAGGAGAACGTGGAGGTCTCCAGCTAGACTCTGCTGAGCCTCAGGAAGGGGCTCACATAACCCCTCATCCTGCTTCCCAAATCCCTTGGGATGCCCCATCCATCTCTGCATTCCCCCTTCCAAGATCTCCAGGCTTCTGAGATAAGCCCAAAGGAATGAAAATCCCCAACCAAGGAGACCACAAACCCCCAAATTTTATCTCCATTCACCAATTTTCTCTTTTCCTCTACTTTTGCCCTTCCCGTCTTCTGCCACTGCGGGTGGAAGCAGCCAAGAGCCCAGCGCTGCCCATCCCGACCTGCCCCAGCTCAATCCCTGCTCCTCCTGCAGGATGCAAGGGGTTTTGGGGGGAAGGGTGAGCGCTGGTTGTGGGGGGAGGAGGAGAAGGAATGGAGGAAGAAGGATGAAGGAGGAACGGGAGAAGAGATGGAGGTAAGAGGAGAAGGAATTGGGATTAGGAAGGAGAAGGTGGAGGAAGGATGAACAATGAACAGCGGGAGGGAGAAGCGGGAGGAGGAGCAGGAGCAGGAAGCGGAAAAGGAGGAAGCTCACGGGTTCACCCGCTCAGTGTATCCGCAACCCCACCGGCCCCTCCGCTCGGGAGCATCGCCTCCACCCCCACATCCCGCAGGTGACCGGGGAGGGGGAGCTCGCCCCAAATATCTTGGGGGGGGGGTCGCTGGGACTTTTTTTTTTGGGGGGGGGAATATTTCAAGATATTTCAGATATCTTGGGGCGGGTCTCTCTTTTGGGTTTTTTAGGGGGTAGGGGACTGTTTCATTCTTGCAGGATTCCAAAGCGGAACCGTAAGTGCCCCCTCGGGGCATATTGCATATTGCGGAGTCCCCAGGAGATGTTTTTTGGGAGGATGGTCCCAATGGCGTCTGCCAGCAGAAGCGCGGCGGTGGGCGGGGTTGGCCCTCCCGGGTCAGGCACCCCCGCCTCCATTGTCAGCCCAGAACGGCCTGGTGCTCGAGCGGTGCGGATGGAGGGATGGGGGGGAGGTGTGGGTTTGGGGACCCTCCCGGGAGAGCCAGATGGGGTGTGGGAGCTCTGGGACCCCCAGAATGGGGACAGTGGAGAGGGGCCATACCGAAGCTTGAGGACGCGTAGCAGCCTGGAGGAGGAGGGGGCCCAGAGAGGAGGGTACCCCCGGGACCCTGAAATAGTGAACCTGGAGAGGGGAAACCCCTGGAAGCCTGGAGGGGAGGGAGGACCCTGAAAGGGGGAAGCATGGAGAGGGGGACCCCCAGAAGCTTGGAGAGAGAAATCGCCTTGTAGCCCTGAGAGTGGGGATCTCGGAGAAGGAAGGAGCCTGGAGAGGTGGGGAGCCTTTGGATCCCCGGGACGCTGAAAAGGGAACCCTGAAGACAGGGGACCCCCAGGAGCCTAGAGGGGGGGTACCCTGGAGGTGGGTTGTTATGACCCACCTCTGAAGATTATACTGGTATCTATCTACCTGTCTGTCTGTCTGTCTGTCTGTCTATCTATCTATCTATCTATCTATCTATCTTTATGTAGGGTTTTTTTCAGAACAATCTGGATGCAATGGAAAGGACATAGGCAACTGTTTTGGTTGTTATTATCTCTAGAGGTAGAACAATATAAAAGCATAAAATATCACGTGAGAAAATGTATAAGGGAAAGAAATTTAAAAAAAGAAAGGATAAGAGTAGAAAGGTATAACCACCTGTGGATCCCCACATGGGACTTAATTGTTGCAATTTTGATGTCAGTTGTTGAAGCGATGGTCACAGTCTTTATTTGTTGGGGGTGGGTGAAGCCCATGAAATACAAACTTCAATGGGTTAATACACACTTGGATTTATGTAGGAAGGCCCATATACTTCCCCTGGAAGGGAGAGTTTGCACTGTCTGTTTCAACACTGTGGATTTGTTGCAACACTGTGGATCATGTGCAGTCCACTGGTGGAAGACCTCAGAAATGAGTCTGGGGCATTTCAAGGAACTTTGATGGTTTATGACAGCTGTTAAGACATGACAACTGTCTCTCAGTCATTGTAGTTAAGCTAATTATGCCCCATCAGAAGGGATGAAAACCTTCAGCCCTATGTCTGAGTGTCCCAATGTGTCCCTCAGGGAGGGGGAAGATTTTACAACTGAGCCAGTTCTGTAAAGAATGAAACTGCCCTGATCAAAAGCACTGTCCCACCTTGCTGGATCAGCTTCGTATAGTCCTCTTCTCTTATATGGTCCAAAACCCAACTTCTTGCTAAACAAAGGTTGATTTGTTGAGGTCATCCTCTGGGGCTCACACCCTCTGCACCTGGGCTGTTCCCTTACACACAATCAGCAAAGCCCCCCCTGCTTTTGCAAATGACCAATATTTTGAGCCATTAACCCGGAACATTCCAGTCTCTCACAGGGGAGGCCCTCAGGACGACTAACAGCTCATAGAGGGGAAACCTCAGAGAGGGGGAACCCCTGGAACCCCCAGCAGCCCAGGGACCAGGGAGCCCTGGGATTCTGAAATGGTGGGCCTATAGGGGATGGGACCCCCAGCAGCCTGGAGAGGGGGGTGGAGCATGGAAAGTGGGGAGCCCCAGGATCCCTGTCATGACCCACTGGTAGGGGAGTGATGTTTTATAAATTCCCATCAAGCTGAACAAAGACCCGGACATGTGAGGAACTCTGTGTTTTGTTGTACCCAACATTTCCATGAGTTCTCTGCTCCCACCACAAACTCCTCCAAGGCACTGGCTTACAAGTCACAGCTCATCTCCACAATGTCTCCAGCCCCACCACACAGTTCATGTGGAGAATGGGATAGAACAGGAGAGGTGTGCTTTGCCTAGGGACAGCCAGGGAAGTAAACAAAAAATATTTCCAGTGCTTCAATCCTGTGTTGGTGCTGCCATGTGGATGGGCCAGAGCTGGACAAACAAAAAACAGAGAGGAGAGAGAGATCAAAAAGAGAGGCAGGAAAAACAGAGAGAAAAAAGAGGGGGCCTGATCTGCTCCCTTTTCCAGTTCACCTTGTGCAGCCTCTTGTGTAAACCAGACTTCTGGTGAGTTTTGTTCCCTTGGGCACAGCTGTCCCTTCTCCAGTGGGTGAGTCAGGGGGGCTGAGCACAAGTCTTGGGGTAGACTAGGGAGTTCATAGAATCACAGAGTAGACTGCGTTGGATGCCTGATGCCCCCAAGACACGGATGGCCCTCCTGGCTGCCAGGGCACTGCTGACTCAGATCCAACTGGATATCTACCAGGGCCTCCAGGTCCTTCCCACAGCTGCTCTCCAGCATTTCATTCCCCAGTCCATACGCACAACCAGGAGCACCCTGCCTCAAGTACAGAATCCTGCACTTGCCTGTTAAACTTCACACAATTGGTGATTGCCCATATCTCTGATTTATCAAGGCTTTTTGCAGGGCCTCTCTGCCCTTGTGGGAATTGATAGCTCCTCCCAATTTAGTGTCGTTGGCAAACTTTCTTGGTATTCATTGGAGTCCTGCCTCCAAGTAATTTATGAAGATGTTGAAGAGAACTGGGCTGACAATGGATCCCTGTGGAACCCCACTAGTGACTGGTGCCAGCCTGATTTCACCTGTCACTGTCACCCTGTGTGCCCAACCCATGAGCCAGTTCCTTACCCATCACGTAACACAGTTATCCAGCTGTGGGCTGGACAGTTTGTCCAGAAGGATCCTGGGAGAGACAGTATCAAAACCTTTGCTGAAGTCCAAAAAAGATTCCATCTCCTGGCTTTCCTGGATCAGCCACATGGGTTACCCTGTCTTAGAAGGAAATCAGGTTCAACAAGCAGGGCTTTCCCCTCATGAAGCTGTGCTGGTTGTGACCAATAACTGTGGTGTCCTCCAGGTATTTTTCAATAGCTCTCTGAGGAATCTTTTCCATTATAACTTCGGGCAATGAAGTGACAGTGACAGGCCTGTAGTTTTCAGGGTCCTCCTTCTTGCCCTTATTGAAAACTGGGACAACATTTGCCAGCTTACAGTCAGTTGGGACCTCTCCAGTTTTCCAAGAGTGCTCAAAAATCATCGAGAGAGGCATTGTGATGACATCAGCAGCTCTATGAGTATTTATTCTTGTATGAATCCCATCAGATCCCATAGATTTGTAGGGGGATCCATCTGGATCAGCAGATCCCACACAAGTTCAGGGTCCGCTGGGAGTTGGTCATTCTTGATATACGGCTCAGGGCACGGTGGTTTGTCATCCGTATTGAAGACAAGGCAAGGAGTATATTAAACACATCTGCCTTGTGCATGTCCCTGTTTGTGAGCTGACCATCCTCATCCTGGAATGAGACAATGTTATTTCTACCCTTCCTTTTGCCATTAATGTATTTGAAAAACTTTTTATTGTTCCCTATTTCTGGCAGCTTCAATTCCAATTGAGTTTTGGCCACACAAATTTTCTCCCTACAATGTTGAGCAGCATCTCTGTATTCTTCCTGTGTTACCTGACCTTTTTTCCACTGAGCACACACCTTCCTTTTTTCCTTATATCCAAGAAGAGATCCCTGTTCAGCCATGCCAGCCTTCTACCTTGCCTGCTTGACTTCCAGCATTTTGGAATTGCTGTTCATTTGCCCTTAGAAGGTGATGCAGTGATGGACCCCAGCATCTGCAGAAACATTTTCGCAGGGTACATTACTCATATGTTCCCTGAACAGCCTGAGGTCTGCTCTCATGGCCAGAGTTGAAATTTTGCTGGCACGTTTCCTCCTGTCAACAGAGATTTTTAAACTTGACTGCTCTGTGGTCTCTGTGGCTAAAATGGCCACCAGTCTCCATGTTGCTCACAAGATCCTCTCTGGTGACAAGCAGCAGATCCAGGAGAGCATCTTTCCTTGGAAGTGTCCCTTAGTTCCTCAGAGAATAACTCTTCACTCTCCTGGGCCTGGCTGGGTGGTCTGTAGTAGACTCCTACAGTGACATCTGCATGATTTGTTTGCCCCTTGATTCTCACCCAGATGCTCTCAACTATGCTGTTGCCAGATGTGAGCTCCAGACCTTCCAGCCCTTCTGTTACGTCCAATGCCACCCCATATCTCTCGTGCCCTGCTTACCCTTCAAAAAGAGCCTTTAACCACCAACAGGGTACTCCCATCACAGAGTTTTCTCATCCCACGAGGTTTTACTTATGCCAGTGATGTCAAATCTCTGGCAATGGGCCAAAGCTTCCAGCCCATCTTTGTACTCATGCTGCATGCATTAGTGTAGAAACATTTCAGTTATAGTACATTGTAGCAGGATTGAGGGATCCTATTAGTGCTCCTTTCCTCAAGTTTTGGCACTCCATCCCATTGCTCATCACTGGTAAGCCTGGTTTTGTCCCTTTCCTCCTTCAAAGTTCATTCAATGCTCTGTCAACAAGCCCCACTGGCTCCTGTGCTAGAGCTCTTTTTCCCCTCTTGAGAAAGGTGAATCCCATCAGGTGTCAGTAGACCAGGTGTTGAATAAATCATCCCATGGTCAAATAACCCATTTTTTTCCAATTGCATCAGCCTCACACCCACACATTGACATGATGTATCTTGCCTATTCCTATCAATATTATTCCTTGTTACCAGAAGGATCGAAGAAATCACTACCTGTGCTCCTGATCCTTTGACCAATTGTCTCAAGGCCTTGAAATCGCTTTTGATTGCCCTCAGACTTCTCTTTCTTATTTCTATATATATATCTCTGCCAGATTGAAAAACCAATAGTGGATAGTAATCAGAGGGCCTTACTAGACTGGAGAGTTTTCCAGAAATGTCCCTTACTGGAGCCTCTGGGAGGCTGCAGACTTCCCTGTGAGTTGGGTCCTGTCTGCAAATGGCCCGCTGTTCTCCTTAGCAGGGAGTGTCCTATTACAACTACTCTTCTTTTCCTCTTAACAGAGGAGGTTGTGATGCAGAGTACAGGTGGTGTTGCTTTAGGAGGTTCCTCTATCCCAGAAGCACCTTCGCCCACCTCATCAGTTGTCTGGCCGCCAGGGCCTCTTACTTGTTGTAGAAGGTCCAGGTTTTCAGAACGGGGAGGAACCTCCCTCCTGGTACATGCCATGACTCTCTTCCAGCCTTCATCTTCAACAGACCCTTGACCTTGCAGGGTTCTGAGTCCACCTGCTTCTCCATGACAACAAAGATTCAAGTCTGTTGAGAATTTGGAGACTGGAGTGTCTCTGAAAATAACTGGTCAAAGTTGGGCTTCTTGTGTTTAGCGTCTGTTTAGGATTTGGGTGTTTTGTATTCATTCTTTTCTATGCTGTGCGGATCTTCAGGGCCATGCTGGGGATCCGCTCTGAGCAGGGACAGCACAAAACTATGTGTTTCCCTCACCTGGCTAGTCTCCCTGTTTATCAGCACTTCCATGTTTGTTCACCTGAAGCCCCCCTTCACCTCCTCCCCACTCCTGGATCTGGTGGTGTTAGTTCTGTACTCGGTGGTGCCTCCAGCACTGAACCCCCTCATCTATGGCCTGAGGAACCAGAAGCTCAAGGATGCCCTGAAGAAACTTAGGACTGGATGCTTTTCAGCAGCCACAGCCTGCCTGCTGTCCTCTGTCAGTGAGTCTCAGTGCATGTCATGGCAGGTCAAGTCTGTCTTTCCTTATTTACAGGTTTTTTTCTTCTCCAGTTGTGATGTTGTTGTCTTGAAGAAGAAATGTCATTACTCATCCCCTCCTCCTTCATCATCCACCAAGCTTGTGTGACCTGGAGACTTTGTGTGAATAGGGAGACTCACATGGTATTCAAATGAAATAAATTAACCTGCAGCAAGTTTTTTTTTGTCTTGAGATCCATCCTTAGCAGAGCAGGAATGAACCAGAAATGAGAACAGCTTTCTGGCTGCACCAGCCTTGGAATGGACCCTGTGCCTGAAGCAGGAGGAGCTCTTTAGGACCACAAGGGCTGGGACTTTCGTGTTAGCCTGGGGAGAAGGGATGGCAGGAGAGGCTACAGAGCTCTCAGGATCTCCTGGAGAGGAGAGCAGAGTCCTGAGAGAGGACACAGGGACTCTCCTTTTCCTTTGGCCAAGCATCTTCCCCCATCTGTGGGGCTGAGTTCTCTCTGAGCTCCAGCTGCTGCTGTGCCCTTCAGAGGGGCTGAGGCCATGGGGCCACTGCCCAGAACACCCTGCCCTGAACAGTCATGTGAGGCCAGGCCCTTGGTGCTGGAGAGAGCTCAGAGGAGGTAGGAGAGCTTGGAGGGAGCTGGGCTGGGCTGGAAAGAACTGGGGAGAGAAAACCTTTAGTGTCCATCTCACCCTGTGTGACTGTGCAGGGTGAGGACTAGCCCCAGGGGTTTGTGGTGCAGAGCCAAGGATTGTGGAAGGGATCAAAGATTTGAAAGTTCCAGAGAGGAGGCTGCTCTGTGCCCGTGGTGGCATGGACAGAGCAGGGAGGGGGCCCAGGACATTTGTCACCCCCAGCCTCTGTCCCCAGCCATTAGCAGCCCTGGCTGCTCAGCCCAGGTTTGTGGGGGAGTTTGGCTGTGCCCAGCTCCATCCTCCTGTGGGGCTCAGGGCCTGTTCCCAGTAATGGCCAGCCCTGCCCAGGCTCTCTGCTGGCCCAGAGCCCGGCAGAGCCCAGGGCAGGGCTGTGTGTGCAGCCCCACAGGTGCCCGGCCTGTGCAGGAGCTGGGAGAGGCTGCTGTGGGCACCAGGGCACAGGGGCCGTTTCCACCCGCAGTGCTCCTGTCCTGGGCTGGGCCTGCACAGGGGGCTGTGGGGACATGTGAAGGGAGCAGAGCTGGGATGTCACAGGACAGGTTACAAACAGGAGCCATGAAGACGCTGCTAGGAGGTGACAGCAAGGCCAGCAACAGACAAGGAATTTCTGTGCATAGTCTGTGCTGTGCAGGGCTGCTTCAGAACAGGGAAGGGGATTTAATATCAGCAGACCCTGATACTGATGTTGAGGGATGCAATGGCTTCTTTGCCTGAGTCTTTACTGAAAAGGTCTCTCAGGTCTCTGTGTTTAGTGAAGGGCTTCAAGGAGGAAAGCATGTATTGGCAGGAACCTCACTGAGGGGAGGAAGGGGTTAAAAGCAGAAGATTTTGCAAGGAGGAAAGAAAAAAGAGTTGTTTTTGCTCAAAGATGACCTTGCAGCAGAAAGATGCTAATATTCGGTGGGGGAAGATTTCACATACTGTGGTTGCTTTGGGTTGTTTTCTGTCTGCTTTGAGAAGTGGAATTTCTGTAGAAGATAACAGGATGTTGTAAAAAAGACCTAAAAAGCATTTTTTGCAGGCCTAGGCCTCCTGGTGAGAGGGAAGAGATAAGACGCTCGGAAATTGCAAAAACACAGCCTTGTGAAGGCCCTGTGATATATTAAAGCAGGGAACAGGCTTGGCATGCATGCTTTTTGCCTCTGTTAAGATGGAATAAGCTTAGGAATGAACATGTCCCCATTTTGCTAGCGTGGCGATAGAATAAATCTACTCTACACTTCAGCTGTGGATCTTGGTTGCCTGCATATATTCAGTTCACACACTCATGAAATCCCAGAAGGACAAATGCCAGTGTTGGCCCCTGCAATGGCACAGGCTGAAGCTGCCTGGCTGGGAATACCCCTGTGGGAAAGGTCTTGGTGAACAGGGAGCTGGGCAGGAGACAGCCGTGTGCCCTGGCAGCAAGGAAGGCCAGGAGCACCCTGGGCTGTGTGACCAGGAGATTGAGGATGTGGATTATCCAGGTTACTATGCCTTGGTTTTGGTTTCTCAACACACAAAAGATGTCTGAAAGCCTGAGCAGGTTTAGTGAAGGGGCCTCCAAGGGGGGGCTGGAGCACCTTGCCTGTGAGGAGGATGAGGAAGCTGGACTTGGGTTGGATCCAGCCATACCCACATTCCATTCTGAGAAGAAGTTTAGAAAGCCTGGGGTCCTGGGTATGTTTTGGGGGTGTTGGGGGTCCTTTCTGCACCTTATATCTCAAAAGGAGCTTCTCTAATAAACTTTGTCTGAAGCTCCCACTCTGCCCACAACAAGGGGAGCACTGCATGGGGGCACTGGGGTCACTGGGGACCAGTGATGAACACTGGGAGCACTGGGTACTCCTTCATGTCTCCCAGTTGCCTCAGTCCAGCTCCCACTTTGAGTGGGGGCTGTGTGGACACCTGTGGTTTTAGGGTACGCCTACAAGCAGCAAGGGTTTGATTGACAGCTGGCATTTATTGGGGGGAGGAAGATGGAGTGGGGGGTGCTGAGGGTGCTGGGGGGTAGATGCTGAGGGTCTCCAGGTGTGGGGTCGTGGGGTTCCTGGCATTGTCCAAGTACAGGATGCCAGGTGACAAGGGTGTTGGGGATGGCCATGTAAGGGGTGCTGAGAGTGCTGTGTGTACTGCATGTGCAGATGCTGGTGGTTCTGTGTGTTGGGGGTGCCCAGGTGCAGGGTGCTGGGTGTTATGGAGGTACTGGGTGCACTGGGTGTCCAGATACTGGGTCTGGGGTTGCTGGGTGCTGAGGGTGCCCAGGTGCTGGGAGAGCTGGGAGTGCTGAGTGGGTGCAGCTCCTGTGCTCAGATGGAGATGCTGTTCTCTGTCTCCAGTGGGTTCAGGTAGTTGTATCTCAGCTCAGCCAGGTGGTTTCTCTCCTCAATCCGGTCCCGGATCTCCTCCAGCCGCCCTTGGAAGGCCCGGATGAGCCGCCGGGGTTCTGCCTCTGTGAACCACTCCTCACAGTACTGTCCCAGGAGCCTCTAGGGAGGACAAGGACATGGACCCTTCAGCTTCAAGCCCTTGGTGCCGTTGGGGGGTTCTCTGGCACCTTGGTAGCTGTGGAGCAATGGTGGCCATCCCCCAACCTTGGTGACACCAAAGGTGGTGACATGCACCCTCCTGGACACCTCTTGAAGTTCCCCAGGCCCACAGAGCTGTTTGGGGGGGCACATGGGGACTTTGGGTCCAGACTCACCCTGTCCTTGAGTTGGGAGCTGAGGAGAATGAGGGCCACCAGGATGTTGGCAGTGGTGGCCACCTCGGGGATGGTGTCGAGGAAGTGCTGGAGGAAGGCCCGGCCCTTCTCACAAGGTGGTGGGTGGCGCATGGAGGATGGGGCGTTGGGGACAAAGGCCCCCAGGTCATACTGCAGAGGGATAGGTCACTGCAGAGAACATCCCCCCAAAAGAGCAAGGGAATGGGTGGGGACATCCCCCCAAAACCGTGCGGGGACAGGTGGGGACATTCTTTGGCACAGAAGGGGCAGATGGGGACATCTCAGCACGGCAAGGAAGATGGAGGGGGATATCTCCTCCAGTATGAAGAGGGGATGGATGGGGACATCCTTCTGGCATGGGGACACATTGGATGGGGTTGTAGGATGAGGACATCCTTCCAACATGGAGATAGGATGGATGGAGACATCCTTCTGGCATGTAGAGAGGTGTGACATAGACATTGGTTCAGGATGGGGACATCCTTCGTGCACACAGAGGAGTGGAAGGGGGACATGTCCCCAGCACGACTTGAGGACAGCTGGGGGATATCCTTTGGGTCCCTGGCCTATGACCCACCTGCCCATTGTTGACGGCCGCGTGCTGCGCCGAGCAGGTGAACATCACCATGGTGAGGAACTTGATGAGCTCCGCCACTGTCTGCAGTGAGGACGGAACACCTGGGTGGGGGTGGGGACAGCCAAGAGCCTCAGGGATCTGACTGTCCCATGCCTCCCCTGGGGACATCCTGTGGCAGCCGCAGGTGTGGTACCTGAGGAGGTCCTGCCCAGGAAGCCATTGGTGAAGATGTCCATCACCCAGGCCTGCAGCTCGGTGTCCCCGCTCACTGCTGCATCCCCACCATAGTAGAATGTCACAACGCCTGTGACAAAGCTGCCATAGGGATGAGGTGATTGTGAGATCCTGGAGCACTCCAGGACCACCCTCCACCCCCCAAAGCCAGTCTCACCTCTCAATGGCTTCCCAGAGGCTCATCGCGTCATCTCGGTAGTGGTAGTTGGGGACATGGGACATGCCGCGGTGGCGGATGTCATCAGGGAGGCACAGGGATGTGTAGGTCACCTGCTCCAGGCCTCGCTGCACCACCAGCAGCAGCCCTTCGTAGGTCACTCCTGAGCCCTGGGAGGAGGGCCACCCATGGGTGGGGAGGGCAGGAGGTGCCAGGCTTCAGTGTCCCCCAGTGCTCCCAGTATAGCTCAGTACTCTGCGCTGCTCCCAGGGCACAAGTCCTCCAAGTACATACCCAGTGTCCCTGGTACCCAATATACCCCAGTGCTCTCCAGTGTCCTCCACCACATGTCTCCCAGGTCTCTCATGCTTCCCAGTGTCCCTTAGTGCCCCCAGTACACTACAGTGCTCCCCAGCAATTCCAGTACACCCCAGTATTTCCACATTGCTCCCAGTAGCACCCCAGTACTCCCCAGTGTTTCCAGTAGACCCCGGGGCTCTCAGGAGATCCCAGTGCCCCAAATAGAATCTGGTATCTCCAGTGCCCCCAGTAGACCCCAGCACCCCCAAGACTCCAGTGCCCTCCGGTGTCCCAGTGGACTCCAGCAGATCCCCAGTATCCCCAGTACACCCCCATGCCTCCCAATACCCCAGAGCATTCAGTGGCCCTCCGTGCTCCCAATAGGCCCCAGTGCTTTCAGTCCCCAGGGCTCACCTTGTCAATGAGGCCACCAGGGTTGATGAGAACACTGCGGGCCAAGGTGTTGATGTGCAGTGTGAAGTGAAAATGGGGCATGAGGAGCTGAGGGGGGAACAAACACCTGGCAGGTGACCAGGGACCCCTCCATGGAGCCTGGGGGGGCTGTCAGGTGGGGCATAACTGCCCTCAGATCTGGGGGCAGGGGGGCAGCAGGTGGCCCTGAGGGGGGACCTTACCTTGAAGAGGGGGTGACAGGTGGGCAGATGGCGCAGGGTGGCGATGGCGAAGACCTCCCCAAACAGATGGGTCCTCAGCAAGTGGGTGAGGAGCTGGTGGCTGTAGAAGTCGGCGTTGCGCACCCAGGTCTTGGCCAACAGCCAGTCCCACTTGTCATCACTTGGCAGGAAGATGGGGCTGCAGGGGCCTGGCGTTTGGCTGAGCTGTGAGACACCACACGGTGGTCTAGGACCATTTCCACCCTCCTCATGTCAGGGTTTGGGGTGGGACATCCTTACCTGGATGGCGATGGGACGCAGGAGTCCATCAGTGCCCTGATGAAGCAGGCAGAGCGGGGCCGCTACGTACTGCTGGCGTCCGTAAATGGTGTCCGCCGGGATGTCCTCCAGCACCTTGTAGTCCACAATGAAGATCCGACCTTCTTGCAGCTCCTTGCCCAGGTCAGTACCATCCCCCAGTGAGCCAGCGACCATCTCTGGTGTCACCGGAAATTTGAGCGGCAGCGTGGTGCAGCGATGTATGATGATGGGGTTGTTGCCATTGAGGAACTGGGAACCGAAGAAGTCATCTTCTTGCCAGTGCTTGGCCACATACTCGGGGACTAAGGGGATGGTCAGACATCAGCACCCACTTTCCCACCCTCCAGGGACATCTTGTGAAGCCCTGAGTAGTGCGGGGGAAGGGCAGGGGACAGCACGCAAGGCACCCACCAATATCCCTGCCCTGTGTCCGGGAGAAGATGGTGCGCATCTCATCCAGACTTTTCCAGGAGGTGCGTCTCAGTAGGAACCCTGACAGAAAGTGGGACGCCCCTCTACAGGGCAGAGGGGGACCTCAGCATACCCCTTCCCGTTCTCTGGCCCCTTTCCCTGCCATCATCCAGGTCGTCCCTGGCCTCAGGGCACTGCTTACTGGAAGATGAGGAAACCAGTGAAGTTGGTGGCCCTGATGCGGGAGAACTGGATGTTCGAGTCAAGTTCGAAGATGGAGTCCACACTGAGGCAACGGGGCCAGCCTTGGGCAAAATTCTTCCACCTGAGGAGTGGGGGAAATGGGAGCAGATGTCAGCATCGCTGCTGACCAGCCCACCTGGCCAAAGTAGGCCTTGTCCCCATGTCCCTGCTGTCACCGGTAAGCCTCCTGCCGTGCTGCCAGCTCCTGACGACGATGTTCCCTGAGGAGCTGCAGCTTGTCATCCACCAGCTTCTTCCCTAGAAAGAAAGGGGGTGTCAAAAGTTGGACCTCTGGACATCAGAGGAGGATGGGGGCAGGGTGGGTCCTACCTGAGCCCTCCCGCACCTCCACTGTGGTGACCCGCTCCAGTCACTGGTAGCAGGGGAAGCGACACAGGGTGCCGTTGGGGGGTGTCAAGAGTTGGAGCTCTGGACATCAGAGGAGGATGGGGGCAGGGTGGGTCCTACCTGAGCCCTCCCGCACCTCCACCGTGGTGACCCCCTCCAGCCACTGGTAGCAGGGGAAGCGATATGGGGTGCCGTTGGGGGCTGTCACCCGGACGTCCTTGCAGAACCAGGCATCCTCCAAGAAGAGCCGCCACTTGTGCAGGCGGATAAGGACAATGGGGCCCAAGTCCTGCTCACAGTGCACAGACAGGCTCTTCTCCTGGAGAGGAGTAAATGACTTCTGGGGGGATGGGCAGATGCCCTGTGGTGGCACCAGGAGAGAAAGGGCTCAAAGCATCCCCACTTGCTTCCATTGCTTCCAGGATCCTTATCCTCCACCATCCCCTCAAAGTCCTTTTTCTCCATCTCCCCAGAACACCATTCCTCCAATCCCTCCCCACCCCCCTACCACTACCCACCATCGTCCCCAAATTTTTTTTCCTCCAGACCCTGGAACCCTCTTTTCTCCTGCTCCCTCAAATCCCTTCCCACTATCCCCTTGTATCCCCAGGAAATTCCATGCAGCCCCTCACATTCCTGGGACAGCCTGTGCCACCCCTCATGTCCCCAGGACAGCTCTACCACCCCTTGTTTCCCCATTTCCATCCCCACCTTCCCTGGCTGGAACAAGAAGGGAACGGTGGTCTGGCGGCTCTCGCCATAGCTGCCCACCAAGGTGATGGAGATGAAGTTGTTGGTCCCAGCTTCCACCATGTCACCTGTTGCCACTGTCACCTTGTAGGTGGCCATGACAAGCTGCAGTGATGTCCTGGAGATGCCTTCAGAGAAGAGTAAGGGGCTGTGGGGTGCAAACCTGCTGTTTTGGGTGATTCGGGTGTTGCAACCCCCATGGCCGTTGCGTGAGCGGGTGACAGGTCCTTCCTCCTCAGAGCAGTGTTATCAGATCACCACTACTGGCCAGCATCCAGTACATCTGATCTCAACGGATGTGGCCATGGGGATATTACCCAAGTGATGGCCTTGGGGGTGGCTGTGGAGACATTACCCAAGAAACGGTCCTGGGGGTGGCCGTGGGGACATTACCCAAATTATGGCCCTGGGGGCGGCCATGGGGACATTACACAAGTGATGGTCCTGGGGTGCCTGAGGAAGCATTACCCAAGAAACAGTCCTGGGGGTGGCTGTGGGGACATTACCCAAATTATGGCCCTGGGGGCGGCCATGGGGATATTACCCAAGTGATGGCCTTGGGGGTGGCTGTGGAGACATTACCCAAGAAACGGTCCTGGGGGTGGCCGTGGGGACATTACCCAAATTATGGCCCTGGGGGCGGCCATGGGGACATTACACAAGTGATGGTCCTGGGGTGCCTGAGGAAGCATTACCCAAGAAACAGTCCCGGAGATGGCTGTGAGGACATTACCCAAGTGATGGCCCTGGGGTTGGCCGTCAGCCTAAAGAAGGGCATTCACGGTGCGCCGGGAGCTTCCCGTGGTCTCCTCAGTCACGAGCATCGCAAGCTGCCATTGGCGGGCAGGAAAGAGCGGCGCCAGTGGTGGGCCCAGAGGCAGCTCTGGGGCTGGGGCCGGGGCCACAGGGGAGCAGCGCAATGGCTCCAGTGCTGGGGCTGGAGGTGCTCCTGGGGGCGGCGAAGGGGCCCCCGGTGCCGAGACCCCCCTGAATCACCATTCCCGGGAACCAGAGCCTTGGAACTGCCATTCCCCGAAACCATGACCCCTCCTGAACCCCACATTCCTGTGCACCGAAACCTCCGCCGCACCCCTGGCTCTGGCATCACCCTCCAGCCTCTTTCCCAGCCATCCCACCTCTCCCAGCCCCCAGCCTCTCCCTTTTCCTTGAACCTGGCACCCCCAGGACCCCCATTCCTGCCTTTCCCAGTTCCCAAACCCTCTTTTCCTCAACACTGGTGACCCCTGATCCCTCCTTCCCGGAGATCTCGCCTCTCCCCACCCTTATCCCCACCTTTCCTTGACCCTAGGATCCCCCTGAACCGCAATTCCTGAACACCAGGACTGCCTGATCCACCATTCCCAGCACAGAACTTCCCTGAACCCACTTTCCTGGCCATCCCATCTCTCCAGCCCCCAGCCCCTCCTTTTCCTTAATCCTGGGACCCCCTGCACCCCTTATTCGTGCCTTTTCCAGTCCCCAGCTCCCCCGTTTCTTAACACTGGGGACCTCCTTAGCCCCCCTCTCCAGCTGTCCTGGCTCTCCCTAACCCATGGCCCCGTTTGCTTAACACTAGGGACCTGTTGAACCTCCTATCCCACTTCTCCCGGTCCCTGTACACCCCATTTGCTTGACCTTGGGACTGCTCTGAATTCTTACTCCTGTGCACTGGGACTCCCCTGCACTCCCAGCCCTGGTAGTGGCACCCCCTGCACCAGTTTCTCCCTGCTACGTCCCCCCGAACCCCCTTATATGGCACTGGGACCCCTTATCCTGCACCCCTTATCCACTACTACTTCCCAGCACCCCCTTTCCTGGCCTTCCCATCATCACCAGTCCCCAGTCTTCCCTTTTTCCTTGGCTCTGGGACCTGAATCCCCATTCCTGCCTTTACCAGACTCCAGGCTCCCTGTTCTTTTACACTGAGGGCCTCAGGGTCATCCATTCCCAGCTATCCCGGGTCTCCCCACCCCATGACTCCCCTTTCCTTGAAACTAGGGGCCACTGGACACCCTTTCTTGGGCACAGGAACCTCCTGGAATCCCATCCCACCTCTGCAAGACCCTGCACCCCCTTGAAACCATTTTCCCCAGCAAAATGTACCCTGTGCATCCCCTTATCCTGCACCGATCTCCCCCTGAACCCCCTTTCCTGACCATCCAACCTCTCCCCAACCCCAGCCTCCCCTTTCCTTGACTCTGGGAACCCCAGACCTCCTAAATCCCTGCATTCCCCCAGTTCCCCACTCCCTGCATTTCCTGGCATGAGGCTGGGAATGTGGAACGTGGGAAGAGGGAATTTGGGAAAGAGGAATTCTGAAATGCGGAGCAGCAGGATGGGGTTTTTCCTCCCCCTCCTCACCATCCCATGCTTCCCAGAGCCCGAATCTGCCTGGAATCTCAATGTGGTGTTGGTCACTGTGTCTGCCATTGCTATCATCATCCTCATCGGATTCGGCATCAGGGAGCTTGGACGCAGTAACACCCGGGATGGGGTGAAGGCAGCACAGATCCACCCAGCAGCGTTCTGGGGATCCTGCACCATAGGGGCTGATCCCACTTTGTTTTCTATCCTTGTTCAAGCCCCACGAATTCCCAGCCCAGCCCCACAGATCCTATCCCAGTCTTATGGATCCTCATCACAGCCCCATGGATCTCATCCCATTTCCCCAGATCCCCCCATTCCCATGAATTCCCCCCAGCCCCCAGCTCCCCCCATTCTCCCTGCTCTGGTTGTGCTAGACTCACAGCATTTCCAGGTTGGGGGTGGCTGGGCCAGGGACACTCACTCATCTGGGTGCGGGAATCCCAAAGTTCTGGCTCAGTTCTGGCCCTGCTCCAAGGGGATGTCCAGATACCCTAAAACCACGAACTGGGGGAGGCCTGGGCCAAGCTTTGACATCGCCACAAACAGGAAAGACAGGGAGTGGGAAAGTGGGGAGCTTTGGCGGGGGGAGGTCTGAGGAGTCCCAGAGTCAAGGAAAGGAGAGAACAGGGGTGAGAAGAGGTGGGATAGTCAAGAAAGGGGATGAAGGCAGGTATTGGTCCAGGATAAGGGCCTGCAGGTTCTCAAGGGTGTCCCAGTGTCAAGGAAAAGGGGTGCAGTGACTTGGAGAGGTGGGATGGAGAGTCAGGGGTCCCCAGTGTCTGGGAAAGGAGGGTCACAGGGTGGGGAGGCCTGGAATGGCTGGGAAGGGGAGTTCAGGGGGTCCCTGGTGTGAAGGAAAAGGAGTCTGGGAAAGGTAAGAATGACGGTTCAGTGAGAGACAAGGAAAAGAGGGGGCGGGGGCCTGGGAGAGGTGGGAAAGTGGGGCAGGAGGGTATTGGTTAAGGATAAGGGCACAGCACCATGATCTGGGTGGTGAGAAGGGGTAATGAAGAACATGTTTTTGTCCTGGCACAGTTCTCTGTGTGAGACGTAGCTGAAAAGCTTTCTGTTTAGATTCAGGCTGCAAGAGGGGCAGAATGTGGTGGTACGTAGTGCTGAGAAGGAAAGAGCATGGCCCAGGTGTGTTTTGGCAGAAGCAGTATGCTGGGGTGCTTTGCTGCTAGCACAGTGTTCTGTGTGAGAAGCAGACAACTGTTTGCCTCTGGGAGAAGGGAAGCGCAACATGTTACAAAAGGCAAAGAATGAAGCCTGGGCTTGTGTGCATGTCATACAGGCTGCAAGAGGAGCGTGGCTGCCACTTGCCTGCCAACTTCAAGTTAGCAGTCATAAGGGGGAAGTTCAACGGCAGCTCTTCCAGCCCTCTGTGGAAACAATTGCACTTTGCTTTCGGCTCCAAGATGCAGAGAACACAACTGTAGGTGCAGCGGAGAAGGGAAGTACAGAGTGCACCAGTGAGTTTGACATGGTTTACGTGCAGCAAGGGGAAGGTGCAGCCCAGCACCGGCTTTTACTTCTAGAGCCTATTTGATGGGAGCAGCTGCTGGATGTTGGCAACAGAGCTGTGAGAGTGAAAAATGTGATGGTCCATGTATGTGATAAGGAAGGTGCATAGTCCCGCTATGCCGTGTGCAAGTTAAATGCTGCTAGGAGAAGGATGTTTTTTAGAAATGTCTTTTGACCTGACACTTCCTTCTCTGTGAGTTAATAGTTGCGTGGACTCGGTGACAATGAAGGTGTATGAAAGTGATTCTGCTGTGAATATCAGGTTTCACAGGGAAGAGGGAAGGTCAGCAAATGCTTTCTGTTCTGGCACATCTCTCCGTCTCAACTGCAACTGGAAACGCTTCGCTGTAGCGATGGACTCAGCCACCTTGAGAGAATGTGATGATGCTATATATATAGTTGGGAAGAAAAGTGCAAACCACTGGTGTGTTTCGTCTAGGTTAGAGTCCCTTGCAAAGGGACTATGAAGGTAAGCACTGCCTTTTTGTTCTGGGACTTTGGGAGCAGCTGCTGGATGTTTTGAAAGGGTTTGTGATTTGTGAGAATGAGAGGTACATAGATGGTACATGGAGCTTGAGGGAAAGTGCTTATCTCCAGGGAGTTTGATGCAGTTCAGTGGATGCAAATTATATGTGTTTGAGCAGCTGATTGCACAAAAAAAGTCCTAAAAGGAAGAGGCCATGCTGGAATTGCATTTTATTTTGCAGCCTGTAAACTGCACAGCCAACAATGAAACAATTCCTCTTCCTTCACCACTAGATGCAGAATCACATTCTGTCAGTCTCCAAGAGCCAGGATACACAGCGGAGCTCTTCCCCGAACTGCTCTCACGAACGGGGCAGGGCCAGAAAAGCGATTGGCTTTTTCCTGGCACTGTCAGCGCTCATCAAAACAACCACACGATGGCGCTGTGGACTTGCAAAAGCAGGAAACGCACCCAGCCCAGCTCGAAACCACCCCAAGGGCAGAGCCAGGTTGGAAACGTCCCTGCTCTCAAATCAACGGTGTCAGGACAAAAAGATTTCGCTGATCTTCCTCTTCCAAGTGCAAACTCTTCTTTGCAACAGTCTCAAACGGCAACACGAACTCCTTTGCCCTAACAAATTTCACTCTCACTGACTCTGGCCACAAACTTGAAAACATCTGGCAGAAACAGAGCTCACAAAAGTGCCAGCTGAGAAAAGCTCTTGCTGCTTACAACTTCAAATGCATCCATCAAACTCCCAGCATACCTCTGCTATCAACACTTTCCTTCTCAGCTCTAATTACCATCCTAAGACTTCATTCCCACAGAGTCAGGGTACAAAGGGAATGGCACCAGGGACTGCTGACACACTAAAGCTACCAAGACAAAAAGCTCAACAGCTTGCTGTTTGCATTCCCACTGACAGTTCAACATCTCTAACCCAGATGTCAGGAAAATTAATCCACAAACACCAGAGGTTTATGTCTGAAAAGGAGACAGAGGAGTCCTGTTACTTTATTTGAATAAAGGAAGAGGCCATGTGGCATTTCTCCTGGGGTGTCTCAAATTTTTGGAGGGCACAGCCTCCTATTTATCCCAGTTTCCCAGCCACATTTCCCTCTTTCCCCATTGGTTGAGGTACTTGACACGTACAGACTTCTCAAAACGCCTAATACCTAAGACTCCCTTCTAATGTATAACCCCTCTTTATTTTTTTAATTCTTATGGAATTCATGGTTGTTCCCATTGTTTCTTAGATCTTTCAATATCCAATTTCATTTATCAGCAGACTTAAAATTTGCTTGTAAAGACAAATCACTTTCTTTCCATTCATCAGTCAGTGGAATCCTTCCCATTGTTTCTTTTATCTCTCAGTGCTAGTAATCCACCAGCAGGCCCACAGCAGGTTTGTAAAGACAATTCCCTCATTACTTTCACAGGGAACTCCTTATTGGGAAAAGCCTCTAAATTCACAAAGAGCACCCAAAGTGTGCGGTTCCAAACTTGAATTCTTTGCCAAAGATAGGAACTATAAGCCCATCTTAAAAGAAATGGCATCCCCTCCTCCAAAATACAAATCCCAAGAGCAGATCTGCACTGGGGAGGGGGGGAAAGGGCCGGGGTCCTTTCCATAAACCTGGGACCACAGATATTGGGGGTCCCTCCCCATTCGCGTGGGGTTTGGGGGGCACAGGAGGGACTGGTAGGGGCAGGTCAGGGAGTAACAAGAGAAAGGGGAGACTTGGGGTGGGGAGGACAGAGGGACATTCAAGAGAGCCTCTCATATTGTCCATTTGCCCTCTCTGAAGCGGCTGAATTCACCCCTAACGTGGCTTCAAAGTGCCCCAAATCTTGTCCACTGCTGAGGGGGCGGGCGGGGGCATCACGACACACCTGTGTCCCAGCAGCTGCGTGCCCAGCCAGGACCAGGAGCAGGGCTGCGGCTGCTCCCAAACTTGCTCCGCACCCATGGCACAAGCCAGACACAGGCTGAGGAACGCATGGATTAGGCTTTATTGTCCACCTGCGTGCCATCAGTGAGCACTAAATCTACCTGCATCCTCTGCGGCATGCCATCCTGGAGCAGAGCCATTCCCGAAGGAAGCCGTGAGCCCATGGCAAGCCTGTGCTGCAGCAGGATCCAAGCAGCACCTGTGGAAGCTGGGAGAGAGAAGTTCCCCTAGAGCAGGCTCCTGCCAGGATTAATCATCCTATGGCTTCCCACCAGGGTCTCGTTGCTTCCAAAAGGCCCCACGCGGTCACCATGGCCCCTTGGTTGCACCAGGTTCCATAGCGTCACAGTGGTGCCCAGGGTGACGTCAGCTTCCCTAGCGTCCCCACGGTGTCCAGGGCTCCCTGAGTTTCCCTGGTGTCACAGTAGTCCCCAGGGTTCTGCTAACTTCCCTAGCATCCCCACGGTGTCCAGGACTCCCTGAGTTTCCCTGGTGTCACAGTGGTTCCCAGGGTTCTGTTAGCTTCCCTAGCATCCCCACGGTGTCCAGGGCTCCCTGAGCTTCTGTGGTGTCACAGAGGAGCCAGGCTTCCGTGTAGTTGCACAGCATCACAAAGGGTCTCCTGGGAGCCACGGGGTCACAAAGCACCGTGGGTTCTGTGCAGCTGAGCTGTGTCACAATGACCGCTGGCTTCCACCAGGCCGCACAGTGTCCCAGTGGGCCCTTGGCTTTAGGAGGGGGTGGCTGAGAGTTGCTGCCCCCCCGGCGGCTGCGGGAGAAGCAGTAGGGACAGCATGCAGACAGTGCCATGGTGCTGGTGTTTTTATGAGTTCTCCTTCTGTTTTCTTTTTCTCTTCAAGAATTTTCCCCATCTGTGTTGCCAGGGCAACAAATTACTGGGTGCTTAAGAGAAACAAAAGACCTGGCCACAGCGGGTGGGGTCCAACTGGCTACTTCTTTTTCACCTGGGGGTTGGCTACAGCCCGGGCTGGCTGCTGCTGCTCTCAGCGTTCAGAGGGTGTTTGTCAGCACTGGAGGTTTCTGCTTTGGGCTGCCTTCCTTCTAGCGGAGAAACCCGGGACCCCTAAGCCCACCTTTCCCTGCCCCGCTGGGAGCTGGGCCGCGGCCGCTCTGGCCCTGCCGTTGCTTCCAGCCTTCGCTACCTCGTAGTCCCGCACGCCTTGCTTGCTGACACCTCCCGAGGTCCCTGCTGCAGCTCCGCAGTTTGATACATCTCGCCTGCCACCCGGGATCTGTGCTTGCCCCTGCTGTTCCAGCCTGCTGCTCCCGAGGGTCCGGCCGGGCACCGGGCTTGGCTGCCCAGGGGGTTTGTGAAGCTTTTTCTCCATCCCTTCCCGGGAGCCCAGGCCGCCATTGCCGTGTGTTCCCCGAGCTCGCTCCGGAGCGCCCCCTGCAGCCGCGGGGGAACCATCGCACCCGCCCTGCTCACCGGGAGCCAGCAGCGCCCCTGCAGGCTGTGACTGTAACTGCACCAAGGGGGAAAGTGCCCGACAGCCGAGAAGGCCAGCACTGGGTTTGTGCTTCTGTATGCTGTTACTGCCATAGCATTGTTGCTTCTTCGCCTTGTTATACATACATATACATATAATTAAAGAACTGTTATTCCTATTCCTCATATCTTTGCCTGAGAGCTCCTTCATTTCAAAATTCTAAGAATTCTGAGGGAAGGGGGTTGCATTTCTCATTTCAAGGGAGGCTCCTACCTTCCTTGGCAGACACCTGTCTTTCAAAGCAAAACACACGGCCACTTCTGTGGCCACTCATGTCTCTGTCCCAACCACAGCTGTGGTGTGTAACACCAGCTCCGGGTCCTTGGGTGTGCGGGTGGCAGTCATGGCCTGGAGCACGGCTGCTCCCGGGGGACGCCCTGGGCCAAGAGGCCGCTGGGGTTTCATTCCCCACATGCTGCAGCTTTCCTTGCCGGCTGAGACTGAGCCCCTGTGCAAAGGCAGCCCTCTCTGGGAAACAGCCAGGACCGTGCCAGCCCACAGCTGCCTGCAAGGCCCTGCCTTGGCAGCTTTGAGGCCCAAAGGCCAGTGCCAGACAGTTTGCCCCTCACATTTCTGTCTAAAGCTGACCCAGAAATGTCCCATTAGGGGGTGCCTCTTTCCTACAGTCAGTGCCATGCCGGGAGCAAATCCGGCGGCGGGGGAGGCAGGAGGAGAACATGGGCGGGAGCAAGCTCTGCAGGAAAGCCCTGCCCTCCGTGGATGGCAGAATCTGAGTCTCTTCTCGACGTCGTCTTCGCTCTTGCACTGCTTAAAAGCCTAAAAGGTGTGCTCTATCTCAGGCAGGAAGCTGCGCCCCGGCGTAGTGGCGCCATAAAGCTCTGCCCCACTCAGTCACCAGACGGCAAGTCCCATGCCGCCCTCAAGCCCTTCCAGACCCCTTCCTATGCTGCGTCCCCAATTGGCCTGCGCCTCCCGCCGGCTCTGCACCCGCAAGCGGCCCTGAAACCGCTGCATTTCCCTGCTCTTAGTGGGGCTGGCAGGCCTCTCGTGTCGACGGTTGAAAGGGACTTTGCATAGCAGACCCCTATCCTTGGCCCTCCGACCCCGCTTTTGGCCTTAAGGCAAAGCCCACCCTGCTCCCCGACGCAGTGGCACCGCCCCTGCGACCCGCCCCGGTAACCCTAGCCCCATATGGATTGGCCGCTCGCCCGCCGCCATAGGCATTCTCTCCGGCAACACAGCGCGCGGCGGCACCTGCTGAGCCACGGCAACCTCTCCACACAGGGCCGGCGCGGGCTCCGCAGCTCCCTTCAGCCTCATGCCGTTTGGCGGTCGCAAGTTGAGCAGGATGAGGATGGAGTGGGGGGGGCTAATGGGGAAGGGGCTTTCCATATACCCGGGACAGCGGATGCTGGGGGTCCCTCCCACTCCAAGGGGGCTTTTGGGGGCACAGGAGGGACCGGTAGGGGAGCGGCAGAGAACACCAGGAGAGGGAAGACATTTGCGGTGGGGGGGGCAAAAGAGGGACAGCCCAGAAAGCCTCTCAAATTGTCCCTTTGCCCACTATGAACCAGCCAAATTCCCTCTTAAAACAGCTTTAAAGTTCCCCAAATCTTGTCCACCCCTGAGCTGGCAGGCAGGGATGTCAGGACACAGCTGTGTCCCAGCAGCTGCATGCCAAGCCAGGACCAGGACCAAGAGCTGGGCTTCGGCTGCTGCCAAAATCCCCCCTCCCCAATGGCACAGCCAGACATGGGCTGGGGGAGGGACTTGATCACGCTTTCTTGTCCACCTGCATGCCATTCATGAGCACCAAATGTACCTTCATTCCCGGCAGCATGCCATCCTGGAGCAGAACCATTTCCAAAGGAAGCCGGGAGCCCGTGGTGAGCCTGTGCTGGAGCTGGATCCTAGAAGCATCTGTGGAAGCCGGGAGAAAGGAGCCCACCTGCAGCAGGTTACTGCCAGGATTAATCATCTCATGGGTTCCCCCCAGGGTCTCGTTGTTTCCAAAAGGCCCAACAGTGTCACTAGGGCCCCTCGGTTGCACCAGGTTCATAGCGTCACAGTGGTCCCCAGGGTTGCGTCAGATTCCCTAGCGGCCCCATGGTATCTAGGCCTCCCTGAGCTTCTGTGGGGTGGCAGTGGAGCCAGGATTCTGTCAGGTTCCATAGCATCACAAAGGGTCTCCTGGGTTGCATGAACTTGTGTGGTATCACAGTAAAGCCAGAGTAGCATGTGGTTTGGGAAGGGTGGGCTTCCTTCCCATAAAGCCCGAACGGCACACAGTGGGGTCTCTCCATCCCCGCGAGGGGTTTTGTGGGCACAGGCGAGAGCACTAGGGGTGGGGCAGGGAATACCAATAGAGGGGGGAGAATTGCGGTGGGGGGGCAAAAGAGGGACAGCCCAGAAAGGCTCTCAAATTCTCCATTTGCCTGCTCTGAACCAGCCAAATTGCTCCTTCAAACAGCTTCAAAGTTCCCCAAATCTTGTCCACCCCTGAGCTGGCAGGCAGGGACATCAGGACACAGCCGTGTCCCAGCAGCAGCGTGCCCAGCCAGAACCAAGAGCAGGGCTGTGGCTGCTGCTGCTGCTGCCAAAGTGCCCCCGACGAGATGACACAGCTGGACACGGGCTGGGGGAGGGACTTGATCACGCTTTCTTGTCCACCTGCATGCCATTCATGAGCACAAAACGTACCTTCATCCCCTGCAGCATGCCATCCCGGAGCAGAACCGTTTCCAAAGGAAGCCGGGAGCCCGTGGTAAGCCTGTGCCGGAGCCAGATCCTAGAAGCATCTGTGTAAGCCGGGAGAAAGGAGCCCACCTGCAGCAGGTTACTGCCAGGATTAATCATCTCGTGGGTTCCCCCCAGGGTCTCGTTGTTTCCAAAAGGCCCAACAGTGTCACTAGGGCCCCTCGGTTGCACCAGGTTCATAGCGTCACAGTGGTCCCCAGGGTTGCGTCAGATTCCCTAGCGGCCCCATGGTATCTAGGCCTCCCTGAGCTTCTGTGGGGTGGCAGTGGAGCCAGGATTCTGTCAGGTTCCATAGCATCACAAAGGCTCTCCTGGGTTGCGTGAACTTCTGTGGTGTCACAGTAAAGGCAGAGTTGCATGTGGTTTGGGAAGGGTGGGTTTCCTTCCCATAAAGCCCGAACGGCACACAGTGGGGTCCCTCCACCTCCGCGGGGGGTTTTGTGGGCACAGGCGAGAGCACTAGGGGTGGGGCAGGGAATACCAATAGAGGGGGGAGAATTGCGGTGGGGGGGCAAAAGAGGGACAGCCCAGAAAGGCTCTCAAATTCTCCATTTGCCTGCTCTGAACCAGCCAAATTGCTCCTTCAAACAGCTTCAAAGTTCCCCAAATCTTGTCCACCCCTGAGCTGGCAGGCAGGAACATCAGGACACAGCCGTGACCCAGCAGCTGCATGCCCAACCAGGGCCCAGGAGCAGGGCTGCGGTTGCTGCTGCTTCCAAAGTCCTCCCGGCGAGATGACACAGCCGGACACGGGTTGGGGGAGGGACTTAATCAGGCTTTCTTGTCCACAAGAAAATTAATTTAATTAAATATCAATAAATTAAAGGATTTTCAGTTAACTTTAAAGTTTAATTGGATTTAATTCTGTTCATTTAGTGTGGAATTCAATAAATTAAAGGGCTTAAAAGAGAAATTTTGCCCCAAAACAGGACAGAATGGCCCCAAAACTGAGTTTAAACAGCCCACATTTAATTAAAATTTAATTAATAATAAAAAGCCGGAAATAAATATAGTTTCAGATTAAACAAATATGAAGGAATTCAGGTAGATTTGAGGCAAAAATGAGTTTAGAAGACGATTTTAGCCCAAAGATCCTTCGGGGAAAACCTCAGGCGACTCAAAAAAAAAAAAAAAGCGGCAGAACCCCGCAATTAAAACCAATTAACCAATTAAATAATTAAATTACTTAAGGAATTAAATTAAGAATAAATTAGGAATTAAATTAAATTAAAACCAGGTTTGAACTCCCTTGCCCCCCCCCCCCACTCCCGGATTTCCGAGTTTAAACCTGAATCGCCTCCAAACCCCCCGCGGCGCTAATTAGCGCCTTAATTAGCACCGTAATTGACCGTTGTGAGCCCCCCTCCGCTAATTAAGTTAATTAAACTAATTAAATGAAGCAATGAATAGTTTAAACCGCCTCAGGAACAGCCACGGCCCGACCGCCGCCACCGCCGGACTGAGCCTGAGGGCTCCGCGCCGCGCCCCTTTTATCACCTCGGTTGCCCCGCACCCTTCCCCGCCTTTCAGCTAATCACTGCACCGCTCACCTGAGGAGAGCCCTCCCTTTTCCCCGCCCCTCTTTTTCCCGCCTTTCACCCCCCCAGCCAGTTGGCGCGCCTCTCTCCCCTGGGCGGCAGGCGCTGACCAATCAGAGAAGGGCTTGGGAAGAGGCGGGAAGCGCTGAGGCAATGGGAGCGCAGGGCGCCTCACGGAGCTCGGCCAATCAGAGCGCGGCGCCCGTGAGGGGGAGAAGGGTGGGGAAAATGGCGGCTGGGAGAGACCGGGGAGAGGGGGATTTGAGGGGTCCCGGAGCGGTTTTGGGGTAAAATTGGGGGATTTTGGGCAAAATTGAGGGATTTTGGGGGTCCCGGAGGGGTTTGGGGGGGAAATTGAGGGGCTTTGGGGGAAAATTGAGGGGTTTTGGGTGTCCCTGAGGGGTTTTGGGGAAAAAATTGAGGGATTTTGGGTGTACCTGAGGGGTTTTGGGGAAAAAATTGAGGGATTTTGGGGGGTCCTGGAGGGGTTTGCGGGGAAAATTGGGAGATTTTGGGTGTCGCTGAGGGATTTTGGGGGGAAATTGAGGGATTTTGGGGGTCCCAGAGGGGTTTTGGGGGAAAATTGGGGGATTTTGGGGGAAATTGAAGGGTTTTGGGGGCAAAATTGAGGGATTTTGGGGGAAATTGAGGGGTATTGGGGAAAATTGAGGGATTTTGGGGGTCCCTCAGGGGTTCTGGGAGAAAATTGAGGGATTTTGGGGTCTCTGAGGTGTTTTGGAGAAAATTGAGGAATTTTGGGTGTCCCTGGAGGGATTTTGGGGGTCCCTGAGAGATTTTGGGGAAAATTGAGGGATTTTGGGGGTCTCTGAGGAGTTTTGTGGGAAAATTGAGGGGTTTGGGGTAAAATTGAGGGATTTTGGGGATCCCTGAGTGGATTTGGGCGAGAATTGAGGGATTTTGAGGAAAATTGAGGGATTTTTGGGATCCCTGAGAGGGGTTTTGGGGGAGAATTGAGGGATTTTGGGAGAAAATTGAGGGATTTTGGGGAAATCTGAGGGATTTTGCAGGTCCCTGAGGGGTTTGGGGGTAAAATTTGAAGGTTTTGGGGGTTCTTGAGGGGTTTGGGGAGTAAAATTGAGGGGTGCAGCCCAGCACCGGCTTTTACCTCTACAGCCGCTGGAGGTCGGCAGCGGAGCCACGAGAGCAAGGACAAGGCGGACACGTGTTCCAGGAATTTACCCCAAAAGATCCCCAAAAGTCCACAAAATTATCCCCTTAAAATCCCAAAATTCCAGGAAATTATCCCAAAACTTATCCCCAAAGTCCCACAAAATCTCCCCAAAATGCTCCCCGGAAGCTGCCAAAGGCAGGGCAGGGCCTCGTGCTGGGGCTCTCACTGAGGGGGAAAAAAGGCGTCACAATGTGCCCAAAAACACCCAAAATTATTCCTGACATACCTCAGAAATCCCCCAAAAGAACCTCCCCCAAAAATCAAAAAAATCTCCCCAAAATATCCCAGAAATTCCAGGAAATTATCTCAAAAAAATCCCCCCAAAAATTCCACAAAATATCCCAAAAGACTTCTGAAATATTCCCAAAATATCCTCAAAACTATCCCAAACTTACCCCAAAAAACCCACAAAATTATCCCAAAAATATCCCCCAGATATCCCCAAAAACACCCAAATTTTCCCCAAAAATACAAGTATAAACCAGTCTAAACCAGTCTAAACAAACCTGTATAAGCCAGTATAAAATTTCCCTTTAATCCCCTTCTCCCCCATTTTTAACCCTTTCACCCCCTCCCAGTCATTCCCAGTCCCTCCCATTCCCTCCCAGTCCAAACCAGTAACCCCCAACCCCAAACCAGCCCAAACCAGCCCAAACCAGTATAAACCAGTATAAAAATCCCCCTTTAATCCCCTTTTCCCCCATTTTTAACCCTTTAACCCCTTCCCAGTCCCCTCCCAGTCCAAACCAGTAACTCCCTGCCCCAAACCAGCCCAAACCAGTATAAGCCAGTATAAACCAGTACGTGGGGGCACCACAGGAACTGGGGGTCACTGAGCACCTCCAGCTCTGTCAGCTTCCGGGTCACCAGGCCGAAGGTGTCGGGGTCCAGGCAGCGCCGCAGCTGCTCCCAGTATAAACCAATATAAACCAGGATGGACCAGTATAAACCCCAAAATCCCCTTTTTAGCCCCTCCCAGTTCATCCCATTTCATCCCAGTAATCCCAAACCCCCTCCCAGTTCCCTCCCAGTTCATCCCAGCATAAACCAGTATAAATCAGTAAAAACCCAAAAATCCCCCTTTTCCCCCATTTAATCCACTCCCAATTCATCCCAGTAACCCCAAACTCCCTCCCAGTATGAACCAGTATGGACAAGTATAAACCAGTAAAAACCCCAAAATCCCCTTCTTCCCACATTTAAAGCCCTCCCAGTTCATCCCAGTTCGTCCCAGTAACCCCAAACCCCCTCCCAGTTCATCTCAGTTCATCCCAGTTCATCCCAGTTCCATCCCAGTCCCCCTCAAACCCCAAACCAGTTCCCTCCCAGTACAAACCAGTAACCCCAAACCCCAATTTAACCCTTTTAAAAACATTTTTTAGCCATTTTTAACCTATTTTTGACCATTTTTAACCCTTTAACCCCTCCAAATCGCTCCCAGTTTGTCCCAGTTCATCCCAGTGGCCTCTCAGTATAAACCAGCACAAACCAGTAACCTCAAATCCCCTTTTTCCTCCATTTTTAACCCCTTTTCACCCCATTTTTGACCCTTTAATCCCATCTAACTTCCTCCAAATCACTCTCAGTTGTTGGTCCCAGTGTCCCCAGACCCCATCCCAGTCCCTCCCAGTATAACCCTGTTGCCTTCTGCTAGGAAGACAAAGCGACCTGGTTCAAGAAGCTAGCACAGCAGCCCAGCCTCGCCCAAGGCTGCTCGGTCCATAGACACACAGACACCAGTATGCTGGATGGTCAAATAGCGTTTATTATCTTATCTCATGAGGTTAAATAGTCAAGGGGGCTTCACTACGTCAGAAAGGGGATGGTGGGATTAGCTAGGGTTAGTAAGGAGTGGAAAACTACTGGGGTTAGGAGGGGTTGCATACCTAGGGTGATCGCTTATCACAGAGGAATGAAGGGGAGGAAGATTCCATGCTGCTTCTGCTTTCCGTCACATCGCGAGATCTTCGTTTGCCTGTCCCTATCTACCACATCTCCCCCCCCCTTTTTTCATAAATGAATGACGTAGTCATAGATATAGGCATTGAAATGAGGTACGAGGTAGTAACTTGACAAGGGAAAGGGGTTTGGTACACCTGAGTAGATTTTGCAAGGCGAGTTAGAAAAGTTTTGCAACTGGCAGTGTTTACAGTTTGGTTTACAGCATTTGTTGGTGGCCTAAAAACAGAATGTTGGCCCGTTCCAGACGGGTCTGGATAAAAGAGACTAGTTTGTTCAGCAGGCATGGTCCAAAGGTAAAAGCTAAAAGCAACATTGCCAATGGACCTATCAAGGTGGAAATTAGTGTGGTGAGCCATGGCGATTGATTGAACCAGGACTCAAACCAACTCTGCTGGGCTTCTCTGTCTTTCTGTCTCTGAGCCAGTCTATCTCGGAGTTCTGCCATGGAGTCTCTGACGACTCCTGTGTGGTCTGCATAAAAGCAGCATTCCTCTTTCAAGGTGGCACACAAGCCTCCTTGTTGCATGAACAAGAGGTCCAGTCCTCGCCTGTTCTGCAAGACCACTTCTGAGAGTGAGGAAACTGATTTCTCTAGAAAGGAGATGGATTTCTCGATCCTCTGCAAGTCCTCATCAATGGTCATTTGTAGCTGAGACAGTCCTTGGTGTCGGGTCGCAAGAGCTGAGACACCTGGGGCTGTTCCGGCTGCTCCCAGGCTGAGCAGCATTGCAATAGTTACACCTGTTATTAGTTCTCTTTTGTGGAGTCGGCCGGGTTTCTCAAAAAGGTGGTACACCTCTTCGTCTGAGTGGTACAGGACCCTAGGAACAATTAGAACTTGGACACAAAAGTCAGTAGAATCATTGAATTTGGCAAGAGACACACAAGGACTCACTCCAGATCGCTGACAAACCCACATCCCAGATGCGGATGGAACCACCCACTTATTGAGCTTTCTCTTAGGCTTGACAACTTTGGTGCAGATGTTACCTTTTCGCTTTGCTAAGGTCACATTGCCAAAACATCTGCCCTGACCCGTGACTTGACTCAGGGTGATTCCTCTGCGGGGAGTATCCCACCTGCACTGGTGAGGGGCGTCGGCTGTGGAGTAACTGAAGGGGGTGTTTAAAGCAACTCCTTCGTAGAAGTGGGGTTTAACATCATAGCAAAGCCAGCAGGAGTCAGTTAGGTTTGGGTTGGATTCGTTCAGGGATAGAAAGGTAGCTTCTAACATACGAAAGACTGGGTCAGAGTCTGACCCGGCTAAACGACTTATCTGGGAGGCATCTGCATGACTGGCCGGGATATCAGTGACCTTTGTGGGCAAGGCTTTGGAGTGGGTTGTGTTTTTCCCTTTCAGCATGTCTTTAATTACTTTGTTGGGTCCTACCGATTTGGATACTGGCGGTTGGAGCTTGATAATTCGCACATTCACCCACTCTTTTGACCCTTGAATGACTACTGTCCACGTTCTGCCTGTGGCCCAACTAGGGTGATTTGGCTGCAAAACGGTCATGTTATAGTCAGTGCACCTCCAAGATTTAGGGATTTTATAATACTTTTGATAGATTTTTTCCTGCAGGAAGACAGGTTGTTTACAACCGGTCAGTGCCCAAGTGAACTGTAAAAATTCATCGGGCTCCTGAGGCTCCCACCCAGGTCCTGATGGTCTGGCATCTGTAACAATGGTTTCACAGCCCCAGTACCCACAATATCCATTCTATCAGGTTCCATACCATCACAAAGGGTCTCCTGGGTTGCATGAACTTCTGTGGTGTCACAGTAAAGCCAGAGTTGCATGTGGTTTGGGAAGGGTGGGCTTCCTTCCCATAAAGCCCGAACGGCACACAGTGGGGTCCCGCCACCTCCGCGGGGGGGTTTTGTGGGCACAGGCGGGACCACTAGGGGTGGGGCAGGGAATACCAATATAGGGGGGAGATTTGCGGTTGGGGGGGCAAAAGAGGGACAGCCCAGAAAGCCTCTCAAATTCTCCATTTGCCCACTCTGAACCAGCCAAATTGCTCCTTCAAACAGCTTCAAAGTTGCCCAAATCTTGTCCACCGCTGAGCTGGCAGGCAGGGACATCAGGACACAGCCGTGTCCCAGCAGCTGCGTGCCCTGCCAGGACCAGGAGCAGAGCTGTGGCTGCTGCCAAAGTCCCCTTGCCCGATGGCACAGCCGGACATGGGCTGGGGAGGGACTTGATCAGGCTTTCTTGTCCACGTGCATGGCATTCACACGCACAAAACAGACCTTCATCCCCTGCAGCATGCCATCCTGGAGCAGAACCGTTTCCAAAGGAAGCCGGGAGCCCGTGGTAAGCCTGTGCCGGAGCTGGATCCTAGAAGCATCTGTGGAAGCCGGGAGAATGGAGCCCACCTGCAGCAGGTTACTGCTAGGATTAATCATCTCATGGGTTCCCACCAGGGTCTCGTGGCTTCCAAAAGGCCCAACAGTGTCAGTACGGCCCCTCGGATGCAGCAGGTCCATAGGGTAACAGAGGTCCCCAGGATGGCGTCAGCTTCCCTAGCGTCCCCACGGGCTCCTTGAGCTTCTGTGGGTTGGCAGTAGAGCCAGGATTCTGTCAGGTTCCATAGCATCACAAAGGCTCTCCTTGGTTGCATGAACTTCTGTGGTGTCACAGTAAAGCCAGAGTTGCATGTGGTTTGGGAAGGGTGGGCTTCCTTCCCATAAAGCCTGAACGGCACAGAGTGGGGTCCCTCCACCTCCACTGGGGGTTTTGTGGGCACAGGCGGGACCACTAGGGGTGGGGCAGGGAATACCAATAAAGGGGGGAGAATTGCGGTGGGGGGGCAAAAGAGGGACAGCCCAGAAAGGCTCCTAAAGTCTCCATTTGACCGCTCTGCACTGGCCGAATTGCCTCTTAAAACAGCTTCAAATTCCCCAAATCTTGTCCACCAGTGAGCTTTCGGGCAGGGGCAGCAGGACACAGCCGTGTCCCAGCAGCTGCGTGCCCTGCCAGGACCAGGAGCAGGGCTGTGGCTGCTGCCAAAGTCCCCCCGATGAGATGACACAGCCGGACACGGGCAGGGGGAGGGACTTGATCAGGCTTTCTTGTCCACGTGCATGGCATTCACACGCACAAAACAGACCTTCATCCCCTGCAGCATGCCATCCTGGAGCAGAGCCGTTTCCAAAGGAAGCCGGGAGCCCGTGGTAAGCCTGTGCCGGAGCTGGATCCTAGAAGCATCTGTGGAAGCCGGGAGAACGGAGCCCACCTGCAGCAGGTTACTGCTAGGATTAATCATCTCATGGGTTCCCACCAGGGTCTCGTGGCTCCCAAAAGGCCCAACAGTGTCACTACGGCCCCTCGGATGCAGCAGGCTCGTAGTGTCACAGAGGTCCCCAGGGTGGTGTCAGCGTCCCTAGTGTTCCCACGGTGTCCAGGGCTCCCTGAGCTTCTGTGGGGCGGCAGTGGAGCCAGGATTCTGTCAGGTTCCATAGCATCACAAAGGGTCTCCTGGGTTGCATGAACTTCTGTGGTGTCACAGTAAAGCCAGAGTTGCATGTGGTTTGGGAAGGGTGGGCTTCCTTCCCATAAAGGCCGAACGGCACACAGTGGGGTCCCTCCACATCCCGGGGGCTTTTGTGGGCACACGCGGGACCACTAATGGTGGGGCAGGGAATACCAATAGAGGGGGGAGAATTGCGGTGGGGGGGCAAAAGAGGGACAGCCCAGAAAGCCTCTCAAATTCTCCATTTGCTCGCTCTGAACCAGCCAAATTGCCTGTTAAAACAGCTTCAAAGTTCCCCAAATCTTGTCCACCGGTTAGCTGGCGGGCAGGGACATCCGGACACAGCCATGTCCCAGGAGCTGCGTGCGCAGCCAGGACCAGGACCAGGGCTGCGGTTCCTGCCACTGTTCCCCCGACGAGATGACACAGCCGGACACGGGCTGGGGGAGGGACTTGATCAGGCTTTCCTGTCCACCTGCATGCCATTCATGAGCACAAAACGTACCTTCATCCCCTGCAGCATGCCATCCTGGAGGAAAGCCGTTTCCAAAGGAAGCCGGGAGCCCGTGGTAAGCCTGTGCCGGAGCTGGATCCTAGAAGCATCTGTGGAAGCCGGGAGAAAGGAGCCCACCTGCAGCAGGTTACTGCCAGGATTAATCATCTCGTGGGTTCCCCCCAGGGTCTCGTTGTTTCCAAAAGGCCCAACAGTGTCACTAGGGCCCTGTCGCCCTGGTTTTCACAGTTTTCCATGTTTTTACTTTTGTAGTAGGAGTTCTCATGCATTTTCTATAAACATAGCTCTTGTTTTCTAACCGGCTAGGAATGTTTACTGAACTTTTACATTGTTGATCATTCCTTTCTCCAAGGCGGAGAAAGGTGATAGACTGAGTTCCTATCCTGTAAAATGCTAGAGGTGTTAACCTCACCTACCAATGTATGATTGTTTTAGAAGAGGTATAAAAGTGTGATAATAAAGGCGGGCAGGGCCCTTTCGCTCTGCTCGGTGGTCCTGACCTGCTGCCAACCTGCTGTTTGAATCTGCGTGTTCGTGCCCGACACTGCGACATTTGGTGGCCCGTACAGGGAACTGCAGGTATAGGTAAAAATAGCAGGTAAAAAAAAAAAAAAATTTTTTTAGAAAATATGGGCGTCTCTAGGGAGATATCCTTTTATGACTCCCTGGCATTAGAGGTTCTAACTAAGTGTTTGGAAGACGAGAACGTGGATATTCGCATCAGAAAGTTACATAAGGTATATTTTTGGGCCAGGGATAATGGGTTTTTCCCAGTCGGCTCTCGCATCCTTGACAAATCCAAATGGAAGTCAGTTGGTAGAGCCTTAGGTTCCGCTGTGGCGGAGACTGAGGACAAGGATGTGGATGAGTTATTACTGTCCTGGAGGCGGGTCAGCTCTGCTATACAAAGGGGACAGGGCTCTTCAAGCACCGGTGCCCCTGTCAGCTTGCTAGAGGTAAGCTATCAGCGATCTGAGGGGGAAAAGGGCGAGGAGCTATGGACGGAAACAGCGTTTGGGCCCACCTGCCCATCCTGATCTTGGGGCAGAGGGGGCCGCGTCCCGCTGGGGACAACAGCGGTCTGCTAGCCCGACGCTATCGGAAGATTGGCAGAGTTTCGGGGATGACTCGGACGCGGAGAGCCCCGGGAGGCCGGCGGTCCCGGCTTCGCCACGCCCCGGTTCTGGAGGTGCGCCGCGGCGCGACTCCGGACGAATGCCCCGGCGCGGCTCCGGGCGGAGGGCACGGTGCAGCTCGCCCCCCCGGTGCCGCTCGGTGGGGAGGCGGCGGGGTGACTCGCCCCCCCGGTGGGGAGGCGGCGGGGTGACTCGCCCCCCCGGCGCCGCTCTGGGGGGGTGGTGTGGTCAGTGTCTCTGCCCCGGCGCCGTTCTGGAAAGGCGCTGAGGGCTTCGCCCCCCCCCCTCGCGCGGCGGGAGAGGCGGGGCAGCAAGACCCGCCCCCCTCTCCTCGCCTTCCCTGCGCTGAGTGGCTCGGGGTGGGGCGCGGCCCAAAGCTACGGTTACGACGGAATGCCGGAAGTGTGGCAGCTGTAATGTCTATAACCCCGGTGACCCGGGGGTGACTATCACGCTGCACTCTGATGATGAGGTGGACGCCAAGCCGGTGGCTTGTGACAGCAGTGAAACCGGGTCGGATGGTGAATTCCGTCCCGGGCAGCCTGCCGGGGTGGGGTCAGATGGATCCACCCCGGTTCCGGCAGCCGGAGGGGTCGTTCCCCGGCCGGGGCGGGTTGTCCCGGCTCTGGGCATCCGCCCTACGGGCGGTAGCCTTCTGGGGGTGATCACAGCTACCCTCCCGGCGGACCGATTCGGGCAACCCGACTCCCCGGAATCCCCGCCCCCCACCACGCATGCGCGGCGACGGGAGCGTGCCGCAGTTCCGGCGTGTCGGGAGCTCCCAGGGCATGCGCGGAGGGAGCGCGACCGCAGCCCGCTCCGCACCGTATCTCCGTCCGCGGCGGTGTCCCCGGCCATCTCGGACGTGGAGGGCGTCGGGTCCTCGGATGATACAGACGGCGGGAGCACGAGTCCCGGGGGTTCGCCTGTGCAGCACCCCAAGCGTACCAAGGCAGCATGGAGAAGTCCTGATATCTTTAGGTTCGGGGCAGATAGTGACGGGGTGGGGAAGCCGCGGTCTTCTCGGGACTACGAGTCCCGGGCGGCTGGTTCTGCATCTGAAAATCTCTGGACTTTACCGGAGTGCAGGGTAACTGTACGACCGAGGAATAAAACGAAATTCTGGGGGGATGTTAAGGCGAAAGTTGAGGACATGTGTGACAGTAAGGCAGCCCGGCGCCGTAAGGCCCGTTCTTCCCGGACCCCCAGTCCTAGGACTGTAGCCCCTGGGAGGAGCAAGGGACAGGATGAGGCAGGTCCAGCGTCCCCGCCGCGGGGATTGCAGGCTTTTCCTGTTCTCACTAGTGGTGCCCGCAATGCTTACCAGAGTCTATCGTGGAAGCAATTATCAGACATCCAGGAACAGGCTGTAAAATACGGCGTGGGGTCTCCGGGGGTGATGGGGCTTCTTCGAGCTTTCAATGGTTCCTTGTTGATTCCTTATGATATTCGCAGTATAGCTCGTATTATCTTTGCCCCTTTCATCTATGACGTGTTTGAATCCACGTGGCGTCGGCTAGCAGCTAGGGCACTGGAGTATATTGCCACGCTGGACCAGCAGGATCCCAGATATGGAGTGGGAATAGATGTCCTGCTGGGTACTGATGCTTTTGCCAATGCTGAGGTACAGGTCAACATGGATCGTGCTGTGATAGAACAATGCCAAGAGACGGGCATGGCAGCGTTGGTCCAAACCATTGAGGAGGCTGCTCCTGCAGAGAAGTATATAAATGTGGCACAAAAGGATGGTGAGTCCTTTCTGCAATTTGTCAGCAGGCTTACCGAGTCTGTTGAAAGGCAGGTGGCAGATCCAGTGATGAGGGAGATGTTATTCAAGGAGCTCGCACGGACTCATTGTTCTCCTGAGTGTCAGAGGATTATTAAGGCGATGCCTGGTGATCCTTCTGTGCTGCAGATGGTTAGAGCCTGTAAGCGAGTGGGCACTGCCAGTCATAAGGTGGTTGCAGTGGCTGCTGCCCCACGGCCTGCTTGGACAGGGTCACGGGGCGCACGGCGGGAGCAAGCGAGAGCTCCGGCCAGCAGGAAGCCGAGACGGAAAGTGCGGAAAGGCACGGCAGCCTCGAGTGTCTGCTCTCGGTGTGGGTTGCCCAATCATATTGCCAAGCACTGCACGGCTGCGGTCCCTGCTACCGGTCAGTTTTCAGAGGGCTCGGGAAATGCGGTGCGGAGCACGCAGGGGAGACGTGCTCAGACACAAGTATCTCCTCAAAGGCCGCAGCCGATGGAGGTTTGCTAGGCCGACTTACGGCCAGCACCAGCGGCTCGGCAGGTGTGGATGTCTGCACGGCAGAAACGGTAGTCCTGGACTCTTGCGGGGTGCACAAGGTCCCTTTGGATGCTTTTGGTCCCTTGGGTGGTGGCATGAGTGCCTTTCTCATGGGCAGGTCTAGTGCCACCATTCAGGGTATCATGGTGCATCAGGGACTCATTGATGCAGATTACACGGGACGCATTTATGCTATGGTCTCCACACCCACCCCCCTGGTTACGATTCCTGAAAAGACTCGCATTGCTCAACTTGTTCCTTTTAAGTCCTCTGTTCCCAGGATGGACGCGAGGTCACGGGGAGACGGCGGTTTTGGTTCCACTGGGCCCCCTCAGGTTCATTGGACTGCTGTCTTGACCAGAAAACGTCCTGAGATGCGGTGCACCCTGTCCATCACTGAAGCTACGCCGCCAGAGATCTCTCTCCGTGGGCTTCTCGACAGCGGTGCGGACGTCACGATCCTCTCTCTCGCTGCTTGGCCTCCCCAGTGGCCATTGGACCCGGTGGGGACGCCTATCGCGGGACTGGGAGGGATGAAGCGCTGCTACGTGAGCCAGAAGCCTTTGATGATCACGAACTCAGAGGGACAACTGGCCGTGATTAGGCCTTATGTTACTGAGACTGCTACTAACCTCTGGGGGAGGGATGTCCTGGCTGCATGGGGGGTGCGTATCAGGACGGATTTTTACTAGGGGCCACTGCGGTGAAGGGTACAGACTGTTCCACGCCTCCTATACGGTGGCTGGTGGACAAAGCCATCTGGCAAGATCAGTGGTCCCAACCTAAAGATAAATTAGTAGCCCTTCATAAGTTGGTTCAGGAGCAATTGGACCAGGGTCATCTGGAACCTTCTACCAGTCCCTGGAACACTCCTGTCTTCTGCATCAAAAAGAAGTCTGGGAAATGGAGATTGTTACAAGACCTCAGGAAGGTAAATGCTGTAATGGAGAGCATGGGGACGCTGCAGGCTGGAATGCCGTCGCCCACCATGCTTCCAGCAGACTGGCCGATCCTCATCGTGGATCTAAAGGATTGTTTCTTTTCAATTCCTTTACATCCCGACGATAGGCCAAAATTTGCTTTCATGGTGCCAGCAATTAACAACGCTGGACCCGCACAGCGATATCAATGGAGGACGCTTCCCCAGGGGATGCGGAATTCGCCGGCCATATCCCAAATGTATGTGGCCAGAGCCTTGTCCGGAGTTCGCAGGCAGTTTCCTGGTGCTCAGTTTTATCACTATATGGATGACATATTGGTGGCTGCGTCCACCCAAGATGAGCTGCTGAGGATCCAGCCTCAGTTGCTCGATGCTCTGCATTCGCATGGTGTGGTAGAATAGGGACAAAAGCGAACGGAAGATTTCGTGATGTGACGGAAAGCAGAAAGCAGCGTGTAACCTTCCTCCCCTTCATTCCTCTGTGATAAGAATTACTCTAAACAATACAGCCCTTCATAACCCCAGTAGCTTTCCACCCCTTACTAACTTTTACCATCCCACCGTCCTCCCTCCTGACGTAGAGAAACCACCTCGACTATATAACCCCACGAGGTAGAACAATAAACTGCCATTTTGACCATCTGCCATATTGGTGCTGTGTGTCTGTGGCCCGAGCAGCTTGAGGGGCTAGGCCGAGCTGCCGTGCTGGGTTTTTGAACCAGGTCGCCACTGCCTCACACTGAGAGGCATCAAATGGTGCCGAAAAACCCGGGAGGCTGAGTACAACCCGGGATTCGGGGATCGCCTGGACTGAGACACCGGCGGCTGCACAGCTGGACTAGTGCAGCGGGGGAGACGTCCCCGGACCAGCGAAAAGCATGGACGCTGTCGCGAAGGTCGTAAGTCTACTTCATAAACAGTGGGGGATTGAGTTCAGGCTCAAAGATTTTAACCTTGCTATTGCAAGACTTATGGAGCTTAGGACAATTGATAGTCCTGTAGAAATACTACATTCAGAAATCTGGGAGAAGTGTACAGCTGCATTAGCTGAGGAAACGAAAACCTCAGGGAGTGGAAAAGCCCTTAAGGCATGGGGGAAAGTAGAACAGGCCCTACGCAAAGCTTTAGAGGAACAACAAATCTGGAGCGCTGCGCGCGTGTGCCTATTAGCCACTCCCAAGCTGGGGGTAGGGGCCACGACGCAGACCGAGACAGAAAGCGGATTCTCTGAGTGCAGGGACTCACGGGGACCGGGCGCGCTTCCCTCCCCCCCGAGCTCGACCCCAAACGCCCCGGGGCCCCCGGGAAAACTCCCGACCCTCTCGCCAAGCTCGTCGGGTCCACACCCCCCCGCGGAACATTCCCAAACCCCCGCGGTTCCCCCACCCGATTCCCCCCCGCACATGGATAGCCCACCGCTGGAAACGCAACAGCATGAGAGATCATTTTGGAAGGAATTAACACAGGAAGCCAAGGAAGTAGAAAAAGTGGCTAGAGAAGGGTTGAGGGAGGCTGAGGAGACGGTGCGGGTCCCGGCGTCCCCCCCCCTACCGAGAGGAGGGGCGGGGCCCGGAGGCTCCCGGTGAGGAGAGACAAAGAGAGGAGGAACTGCGCATGCTCGGATGTGAGCCCCGGATGTTGGCTGTTGCGCGTGCGCGGGAGAGCAGCAGAGGGCGCATGCCCAGTCGGGAGCCGTGCCCAATGCTGCTGCCACTCAAGGGAGAGACCTCCCCTTGCGGGAGGCAGGGCCAGCCCAGGGGGCGGGATCGGCACCACCCCCGAGGGGAGGAGCGGGGCTGGAGCCGCGTGAAAACGCGCAGAAACCCGTAAGTGCCCTGCCCGTTCGCTTCTGATTCTGAGTCCAACAAGAGCAGCTGCGAGAGCTCCACGGAGCCCTCGGGGTCTGACTCGGACTCAGAGACGGAGAGAGCAGGACCAACGCGGTTTAAAGCGAAAATGAACAAAGCCTTAAACCATGCCAGAAAGCAACCACAATACGAATTCACTGACTGGGGAAAAATAAAAATCGCTTGTGCAGAATGGACTCCTATAACAGGAGTTCATGCTTTTCCAGTGAGGATCACGGGGCCAGATCAGAACCCACAAAGAACCTATAGCCCGATAAATCCCAAGGAGATACAGGCAATAGTCAAAGCCATTTCAGAGAAAGGGATGAATTCAGCCCTAGTCTCCACCCTCATAGACGGTCTTTTTAGCAATGACAATTTGCTCCCCTTTGACATTATACAAATAAGCTGCATGATTTTTAACGGGGCTGGGATGATTGTTTTTAAACAAGAATGGAGAGACCGCTGCACAGACCTATTAGCCCAGGCTTCTGGGGTGGGACAACAGCTACACGGCTCAAGCCTGTGTAGACTGACAGGAAAGCATGATGACGTGACTACACCCCAGCAGCAAGCCGCACAACTGCGGCCTGAGGAAATCAGAGCTACAAACCGGGCTGCAAGAGAAGCGATTCGCGCAGCTTCTCGCGTGGTGGCAAAACCACCACCGTGGTCCACCATAAAGCAGGCAGAAAGCGAAAGCTTCACACAGTTTGTGGACCGCCTGCAGGCAGCAGTAGATGCCTCTACCCTGCCTGCGGAGGCAAAAGGCCCGGTACTCATCGAATGCCTGCGACAACAGAGTAATTCCACCACCAAAGACATCTTACGCTCAGTACCAATCGGAGCCAGCCTGGCTGATATCATTAAACACGTGGTTCGAGAGGAGCAACTCTCACCTATCCAGGCAGCCGTGCACTCCCTAATCAGTGCCATGGCATGTTTTAAATGTGGTCAGGAAGGCCACATCGCAGCGAGCTGTCCTCAGCCGACACAGCTCCCCCCAGCGGTGCCCCAGTATGTTAAAAGCTACTTTTCTATCCCTGAATAAATCCAACCCGAACCTAACCAATTCCTGCTAGGTTGTTATAACGTTAAACCCCCTTTCTATGAAAGAAGTGCTCTAGATATCCCTTTAAGTTACTCCACAGCTGACGCCCCTCACCAATGCAGGTGGGATAGTCCCCGCAGAGAAATCACCCTGAAGAATAAGTGGGTGGTTCCCTCCGCATCTGGGATGTAGGTTTGTCAGCTATCTGGAGTGAGTCCTTGTGTGTCTCTTGCCAAGTTCAATGATTCTACTGACTTTTGTGTCCAAGTTCTAATTGTTTCTAGGGTCCTGTACCACTCAGACGAGGAGGTGTACCACCTTTTTGAGGAACCCGGCCGACACCACAAGATTGCAATGCTGCTCAGCCTGGGAGCAGCTGGAACGGCCACGGGTGTCTCAGCCCTTGCGACCCGACACCAAGGACTGTCTCAGCTACAAACGACCATCGATGAGGACTTGCAGAGAATCGAGAAATCCATTTCCTTTCTGGAAAAAGCAGTTTCCTCACTCTCAGAGGTAGTCCTACAGAACAGGCGAGGTCTGGACCTCTTGTTCATGCAACAAAGGGGCTTGTGTGCTGCCTTGAAGGAGGAATGCTGCTTTTACCAAACGCCTTCCTCTTCTCAAGTTGCTACCTTGTACCTCATCTTTATGCCTGTATGACTACCTCGTTCTTTTGTAAAGGGAGGGGGGGAAATGTGGCAGAATAGGGACAAAAGCGAACGGAAGATTTCGTGATGTGACGGAAAGCAGAAAGCAGCGTGTAACCTTCCTCCCCTTCATTCCTCTGTGATAAGAATTACTCTAAACAATACAGCCCTTCATAACCCCAGTAGCTTTCCACCCCTTACTAACTTTTACCATCCCACCGTCCTCCCTCCTGACGTAGGGAAACCACCTCGACTATATAACCCCACGAGGTAGAACAATAAACTGCCATTTTGACCATCTGCCATATTGGTGCTGTGTGTCTGTGGCCCGAGCAGCTTGAGGGGCTAGGCCGAGCTGCCGTGCTGGGTTTTTGAACCAGGTCGCCACTGCCTCACACCAAGAGGCATTCGCATGGGCTGCAGGTGGCTCCAGAAAAGGTTCAGCAACAACCTCCTTGGAAATATTTGGGGGTCAAAATTTTGGAACGTACAGTTCAGCATCAAGAGGTGCAGTTTGTGCAATCAGTGAAGACACTGAATGATGCCCAGAAATTGGTGGGTGTCATTGCTTGGTTACGTCCGTATTTGGGACTGACCACGGCACAGTTGTCTCCTTTATTTGACTTAATGAAGGGAGACTCTGACTTGAAATCACCTCGCACTTTGACCCCAGAGGCATGTCAGGTGCTGGAGGAGGTGCAGCGAGCTGTTTCTGCTCGACAGGTTTATCGCATTGATCCCTCTGTTGATGTCACTGTTTTCATTACCACACCAGATTTGCATCCCACAGGTATCATTGGCCAATGGAGTGACAAATGGTCCGATCCTTTGCACGTCCTGGAATGGGTCTTCTTGCCCCATCAGCCGCAGAAGACGGCAACTGCATTGTTTGAGCTGATCGCTCGCTTGATAGTCAAATGCCGGCAACGGTGTTTGCAATTGATGGGTGCAGACCCCGCACAGATTGTACTACCGGTACAGCGGGAGGACTTTGACTGGAGCTTTGCGAACAGCGTTTCGCTGCAAAGTGCTCTAGAGAATTTTTCAGGGCAGATTGCGTATCATCTGCCTAGCCACAAGTTGCTGCAAGTGGCGAAACTCACAGAGATTTCTCTGAGACCCAAACAGAGTCAGAAGCCGGTGCACGGACCCACTGTCTTTACGGACGGTTCGGGCAGAACCGGGAAGGCCATTGTTACTTGGAGGGATGGATCTGAGTGGCAGGTTCTGGAAGGTCATGAGGTTGGCTCAGCCCAATTGGTTGAACTGAGGGCTGCTCTTATGGCATTTCAAAAGTTTTCCCAGCAACCTTTCAATCTGGTCACGGACTCCGCCTACGTGGCTGACATAACAAAGCAATTGAGTTGTTCAGTTTTGAAGGAGGTCAGCAATCCTGATCTGTTTCATTTGCTGGAGACCCTGTGGTGTGTCATTCAGGAACGAGTTCATCCCTACTATGTTCTGCATGTGAGGAGTCATACCAATTTGCCAGGGTTCATAGCGGAAGGTAACGCGAGGGCTGACAAGTTGGCTAACCCAGCGTGGGTGGCACCTCAGCCTGATACACTCGCGCAAGCCAAAGCCTCGCATGGGTTTTTCCATCAGAACGCACATACCCTGCAGAAGCAGTTTCAGTTGACGCCAACTGAGGCCCGTGACATTGTCGAGTCGTGCGACGACCGTCACGCGCTTGCGGCGCCTTTGCCGGCGGGGGTAAACCCCAGGGGCCTTAGGGCCTTGGAGATTTGGCAGACTGACGTCACCCAAGTTGCCGAATTTGGCCGGCTCAAGTATGTGCAGGTCACGGTGGACACCTGCTCCTCTGCCATGTGGGCTTCTGCTCACACTGGAGAGAAGGGCCGCGATGTCATTGCCCACTGGAGGCAGGCCTTTGCCGTTCTAGGCATACCTTCTGCTATAAAGACGGACAATGGTCCGGCCTAGGTCTCGAAAGAGGTAAGGCAGTTCCTGCAGCAGTGGGGTGTGTCACACAAGTTTGGTATTCCTCATTCTCCGACTGGTCAAGCTATTGTAGAGCGTGCTCATGGTACTCTGAAGCAGGTGCTTCAAAAACAAAAACGGGGAATGCAGGGTGAAACCCCGCACAGTCGGCTGGCAAAAGCTGTATATACCCTCAATCACCTCACGGTACCGCAGAACTCTAACAATCCTGTCATTTTGAACCATCACCTCTCGTTGCAGGCTTTGGATGAGGCACAGCAGCCTCGAGCAAAGGTTCGAGTGAGAAATTTAGTCACCAAACAGTGGGAAGGTCCCTATGACCTTATCGCTTCAGGGAGCGGGCATGCTTGTGTATCCACAGATACTGGGGTGCGCTGGGTACCTGCAAAGTGTGTCCGTCCTGATCTGCGACCGCAGAGGCAAAATCCAGCCAACAGGCAGGGTGGAAATCGTGACCAGAATGAAAGTGATCAAGTGGGTGGAACATCGAGTGATGGCTCAGATGCAGACGATGTGAGTGTTCACTCCGATGGTCCTTCCACAAGCAGAAATTGAACATTGTTCATTTTTCTTTATTCTTTTTCTTTTTTAAAGGTAAAAAGGGTGAGATGTCACCCTGGTTTTCACAGTGTTCCATGTTTTTACTTTTGTAGTAGAAGTTCCCATGCATTTTCTATAAACATAGCTCTTGTTTTCTAACCGGCTAAGAATGTTTACTGAACTTTTACATTGTTGTTCATTCCTTTCTCCAAGGCGGAGAAAGGTGATAGACTGTGTTCCTACCCTGTAAAATTCTAGAGGTGTTAACCTCATCTACCAATGTATGATTGTTTTAGAAGAGGTATAAAAGTGTGATAATAAAGGTGGGTAGGGCCCTTTCGCTCTGCTCGGTGGCCCTGACCTGCTGCCAACCTGCTGTTTGAATCTGCGTGTTCGTGCCCGACACTGCGACAGGGCCCCTTGGTTGCACAGGGTTCGTAGTCTCACAGAAGTCCCCAGGGTGGCGTCAGCGCCCCTAGCGTCCCCACAGTGTCCAGGGCTCCCTGAGCTTCTGTGGGGCGGCAGTGGAGCCAGGATTCTGTCAGGTTCCATAGCATCACAAAGGGTCTCCTGGGTTGCATGAACTTCTGTGGTGTCACAGTAAAGTCAGAGTTGCATGTGGTTTGGGAAGGGTGGGCTTCCTTCCCATAAAGCCCGAACGGCACACAGTGGGGTCCCGCCACCTCCGCGGGGGGTTTTGAGAGCACAGGCGGGACCACTAATGGTGGGGCTGGGAATACCAATAGAGGGGGGAGAATTGCGGTGGGGGGGCAAAAGAGGGACAGCCCAGAAAGCCTCTCAAATTCTCCATTTGCCCGCTCTTAACCGGCCAAATTGCTCCTTCAAACAGCTTCACAATTCCCCAAATCTTGTCCAGCGGTGAGCTGGCGGGCAGGAACTTCCGGACACAGCCGTATCCCGGCAGCTGCGTGCCCAGCCAGGACCAGGTGCAGGGCTGCAGCTGCTGCCAAAGTCCCCCTGACGAGATGACACAGCCGGACACGGGTTGGGGGAGGGACTTGATCAGGCTTTCTTGTCCACCTGCATGCCATTCATGAGCACAAAACGTACCTTCGTCCCCTGCAGCATGCCATCCTGGAGCAGAGCCGTTTCCAAAGGAAGCCGGTAGTCCGTGGTAAGCCTGTGCCGGAGCTGGATCCTAGAAGCATCTGTGGAAGCCGGGAGAAAGGAGCCCACCTGCAGCAGGTTACTGCCAGGATTAATCATCTCGTGGGTTCCCACCAGGGACTCATGGCTTCCAAAAGGCCCAACAGTGTCACTAGGGCCCCTCGGTTGCACAGGGTTCGTAGCGTCACAGTGGTCCCCAGGGTGGTGTCAGCGTCCCTTAGCGTCCCCACGGTGTCCAGGGGTCGCTGAGCTTCTGTGGGGCGGCAGTGGAGCCAGGATTCTGTCAGGTTCCATAGCATCACAAAGGGTCTCCTGGGTTGCATGAACTTCTGTGGTGTCACAGTAAAGCCAGACTTCCATGTGGTTTGGGAAGGGTGGGCTTCCTTCCCATAAAGCCCGAACGGCACACAGTGGGGTCCCGCCACCTCTGCAGGGGGTTTTGTGGGCACAGGCGGGACCACGAGGGGTGGGGCAGGGAATAACAATAGAGGGGGGATATTTGTGGTAGGGTGGCAAAAGAGGGACAGCCCAGAAAGCCTCTCAAATTCTCCATTTGCCTGCTCTGAACCAGCCAAATTGCTCCTTCAAACAGCTTCAAAGTTCCCCAAATCTTGTCCACCGGTGAGCTGGCGGGCAGGGACATCCGGACACAGCCGTGTCCCAGCAGCTGCGTGCCCAGCCAGGACAAGGACCAGGGCTGCGGTTCCTGCCAGTGTTCCCCCGACGAGATGACACAGCCGGATACGGGTTGGGGGAGGAACTTGATCAGGCTTTCTTGTCCACCTGCATGCCGTTCACGAAGACAAAAAGAACCTTCATCCCCTGCAGCATGCTATCCTGGAGCAGAGTTCTTTCCAAAGGAAGTCGGAGCCCGTGGCAAGCCTGTGCCGGAGCTGGATCCTAGAAGCATCTGTGGAATCCAGGAGAACGGAGCCCACCTGCAGCAGGTTACTGCCAGGATTAATCATCTCGTGGGTTCCCACCAGGGACTCATGGCTTCCAAAAGGCCCAACAGTGTCACTACGGCCCCTCGGTTGCACAGGGTTCGTAGCGTCACAGTGGTCCCCAGGGTGGTGTCAGCGTCCCCTAGCGTCCCCACGGTGTCCAGGGGTCGCTGAGCTTCTGTGGGGCGGCAGTGGAGCCAGGATTCTGTCAGGTTCCATAGCATCACAAAGGGTCTCCTCGGTTGCATGAACTTCTGTGGTGTCACAGTAAAGCCAGAGTTGCATCTGGTTTGGGAAGGGTGGGCTTCCTTCCCATAAAGGCCGAACGGCACACAGTGGGGTCCCGCCACCTCCGCGGGGGGTTTTGAGAGCACAGGCGGGACCACGAGGGGTGGGGCAGGGAATACCAATAGAGGGGGGAGAATTGCGGTGGGGGGGCAAAAGAGGGACAGCCCAGAAAGCCTCTCAAATTCTCCATTTGCCCGCTCTGAACCAGCCAAATAGCCCCTTAAAACAGCTTCACAGTTCCCCAAATCTTGTCCACCGGTGAGCTGGCGGGCAGGGACATCTGGACACAGCGGTGTCCCAGCAGCTGCGTGCCCAGCCAGGACCAGGAGCAGGGCTGCGACTGCTGCTTCTGCCAGAGTCCCCCCGACGAGATGACACAGCCGGACACAGGCTGGGGGAGTGTCACAGTGTCGGGCACGAACACGCAGATTCAAACAGCAGGTTGGCAGCAGGTCAGGACCACCGAGCAGAGCGAAAGGGCTCTGCCCACCTTTATTATCACACTTTTATACCTCTTCTAAAACAATCATACATTGGTAGGTGAGGTTAACACCTCTAGAATTTTACAGGGTAGGAACACAGTCTATCACCTTTCTCCGCCTTGGAGAAAGGAATGATCAACAATGTAAAAGTTCAGTAAACATTCTTAGCCGGTTAGAAAACAAGAGCTATGTTTATAGAAAATGCATGGGAACTTCTACTACAAAAGTAAAAACATGGAACACTGTGAAAACCAGGGCGACAGGGGAGGGACTTGATCAGGCTTTCTTGTCCACCTGCATGCCTTCACGAGCACAAAACGTACCTTCATCCCCTGCAGCATGCCATCCTGGAACAGAGCCGTTTCCAAAGGAAGCTGGGAGCCCGTGGTAAGCCTGTGCCAGAGCTGGATCCTTGAAGCATCTGTGGAAGCCGGGAGAACGGAGCCCACCTGCAGTAGGTTACTGCCAGGATTAATCATCTCCTGGGTTCCCACCAGGGTCTCGTGGCTTCTAAAAGGCCCAACAGTGTCACTAGGGCCCCTCGGTTGCACAGGGTTCGTAGCGTCACAGAGGTCCCCAGGGTGGTGTCAGCGTCCCTTAGCGTCCCCACGGTGTCCAGGGCTCCCTGAGCTTCTGTGGGGCGGCAGTGGAGCCAGGATTCTGTCAGGTTCCATAGCATCATGTGGGAATTGCTGAGGCTGACAGCTGGTCTGAAGGCCTCAGTCTCACAGAAGTTGACCTAAAAACAGTCAGAATTTACCCGTGAGAAACTGCAGCAACAATGAAAGCCACAGTGATAGCCAGAAGAATGATCAGCGAAGGAAGATGTTCTGGACACCAGGAGAAGATGTTCTTGTTATGGAGTATCAAGATTGTACAGGAAGAGACTTGCATATAATATGTAGCTAATTGCTTGCATAGCTTTTTGTATTGCTGTTTGAATGGTCATTGTTTTGTAGACAGCCCTGTCATTGTTTTGCTACGTAGACAATCATGTGTCACAGTAGCTGTGAAGAGGTATAAGAATAATAGCCGAGAAGAATAAAGATCTTTTTTGAGGCTTTGGATCACTATACGTGTGGTGTGTCCGTCTCTACCGCCACAGCATCACAAAGGGTCTCCTGGGTTGCATGAACTTCTGTGGTGTCACAGTAAAGCCAGAGTTCCATGTGGTTTGGGAAGGGTGGGTTTCCTTCCCATAAAGGCCGAACAGCACACAGTGGGGTCCCGCCACCTCCGCGGAGGGTTTTGTGAGCACAGGCGGGACCACTACGGGTGGGGCAGGGAAAACCAATAGAGGGGGGAGAATTGCGGTGGGGGGGCAAAAGAGGGACAGCCCAGAAAGCCTCTCAAATTCTCCATTTGCCCACTCTGAACCAGCCAAATTGCTCCTTAAAACAGCTTCAAAGTTCCCCAAATCTTGTCCAGCGGAGAGCTGGCAGGCAGGAACATTCGGACACAGCCGTGTCCCAGCAGCTGCGTGCCCAGCCAGGACCAGGAGCAGGGCTGCGACTGCTGCTTCTGCCAGAGTCCCCCCGACGAGATGACTCAGCTGGACGTGGGCTGGGGGAGGGACTTGATCAGGCTTTCTTGTCCACCTGCATGCCATTCATGAGCACAAAACGTACCTTCATGCCGTGCAGCATGCCATCCTGGAGCAGAGCCGTTTCCAAAGGAAGCCGGGAGCCCGTGGTAAGCCTGTGCCGGAGCTGGATCCTAGAAGCATCTGTGGAAGCCGGGAGAAAGGAGCCCACCTGCAGCAGGTTACTGCCAGGATTAATCATCTCGTGGATGGAAGGAAGGAAAAGAGGGCGGGAAAACCATTTGTGAGGGGAAAAAGAGGCGGGAGAAAGGAGGGGAAAAAAAAGCAGGAAAAAAGGCAGGAAAACCATTTGTGAGGGGGAAAAAAAGGGCGGGAAAAAGGGAGACAAAAAAGGCGGGGAATAAAAGGCAGGGAATCCTTTCATGAGGGGGAAAAAAGGGTGGGAAAACCTTTCGTGAGGGGGAAGAAGGTGGGTGAAAAGGGTGGGAAAACCTTTCGTGAGGGGGAAAAAAGGTGGGAAAAAAGGGTAGGAAAACCTTTCGTTAGGGGGAAAAAGGTGGAAGAAAAGGGCGGGGACGGAAGGTGGGAAAGAAAAAGACAGGAAAAAAGAGCGGGAAAACTTTTTGGGTGGGGAAAAAGGTTGGAAAAAACGGCAGGAAAGAAAAAGATGGGAAAAAAGAGTGGGAAAATGTTTTCTGAGGGGAAAAAAGGGCGGGAAAAAAAGCAGGAAAAGATTTTTTGAGGGGGAAAAAAGGCAGGAAAAAAAGGCGGAAAACCCTTGTGTGGCGGGGGGAAAGGGAGGCAAAAAAAGCAGAGAAAAAAGAGGGGAAAAAAGGTGGGGAAAGCTTTCATGAGGGAAAAAAAGGGCAGGAAAAAAAGGCAGGGAAAAAAAGTCGGGAAAACAGGCGGGAAAAGATTTTGTGAGCAGGAAAAAGGGCGAGAAAAAAAGGCAGGAAAACCTTATGTGAAGGGGGAAAAAGTGCAGGAAAAAGGCCGGAAAAAACGGCGGTAAAAAAAGGCAGGAAAACCTTTTGTGAGGGAAAAAAAGGGCAGGAAAAAGGGAGAAAGAAAGGCGAGGAAAAAAGGCAAGGAATCCTTTCATGAGGGGAAACAAGGGTGGGAAAACCTTTTGTAATACTGTAAATCAGTATTCAGTCAGTGACAAAGAGGCAGGAAGGGTATTTGCTTGCAATTCCAGCAGGAGGATTTTATTGCATCTTCACTGTCAGAAGATGTAGAGGTAAATACGAACACCATGGCTAACTCAGGCCAGGGGAAAGGTGGGACCAGGGAGCGGGGACCAATGGGAGAGCTCTGGGGGAGGGACCAGGCTGACAGGCAACCGCATAATTCACACCGGGACAGTCCATCCCAAAGGGCAATGCACCTCGGGGGGAACCCCTCCAGTCACCCCAACACCATATGTTCACTGGCCACCACACTTTTGTGAGGGGGGAAAAAAGGGCAGGAAAAAAGGCAAGAAAACCTTTTGTGAGGGAAAAAAAGGGCAAAAAAAAAGGTGAAAAAAGAAAGACGGAAAAAAAAGCTGGGAGAAAAGAGCGGGAAAACTCTTCGTGAGGGAAAAAGTCAGGAAGAAGTCAGGAAAAAAGCAGGAAAACCTTTTGTGAGGGGGAAAAATGGCGGGAAAAAAGCAGAGAAAAGGTGGGAAAAAAGGCAGGAAAAGCTTTCGTGAAGGAAAAAAAAGGTGGGAAAAAAGTGGGGGGGGGGAAGAGCAGGAAAAAATGGCAGGAAAAAGTGATAGGGAAAAAAAAAAAGGCAGAAAAACCTTGTGTGAGGGTGTCCTAGGTTACAATATAGAGGTATTCTATTACCCCCAGCTGTGGGCCATTAGCTGTTATCTCCTCCTATGACCCACTCCTGATAACAGACAATGGGCCTTCAAGAAATCACTACATGACTCATGGACTTATCTCATCCTATTGTGAAATGCTCTGCCCAGGAGGGAAGAGCCAAGCATTCCCACCTGGATATAACCTGGCCTTGGAACTGCCTAAGTTAGCCCTGTCTGCTGGGTTCCCAGAGGACAAGAGCTACCACTGGACCTTCAGCTGGAGACCAGACCTTCTATAGGATCACCGCTTCCACTGAACTACTTCATTTGGACTGCTACCACTACCTTAACAGGGTGTCAGGTGGTATCTGACTTTGTCAGTGCTTTTTCCTTGTATTATTTCACTTATTTTAAATTTTTTCCTATTAAATTTTAATCCTGACTTGCAATGTCCCACTGGCTTATTTTCAAGCCAATACAGAAGGGGAAAAAGGGCAGGAAAACCTTTAGTGAGGGGAAAAAAGGGCGGGAAAAAAAGGTGGGAAAAAAGGAAGGGGAAGAAATGCGGGGGAAAAAAGGGTGGGAAAACCTTGTGTGAGGGGGAAAAAGGGCAGGAAAAATGGGCAGAAGAAAAGAGGCAGGAAAACCTTTCATGAGGGGAAAAAATGGTGGGAAAACCTCTCATGAGGTGAAAAAAAGGGTGGAAAAATAAGGGCGGGAAAAGTTTTCCTGAGGAGGAAAAAAGGGAGAGAAAAAAGGGCAGGAAAAAAGTACAGGAAAACCTTTCATGAGGTGAAAAAGGGGCTGGAGAAAAAGGTGGGAAAACGTTTTGTGAGGTGAAAAAAAGGGCGGGAAAAAAGTCGGGAAAAGTTTTCATGAACACGTGGCAGGCAGGAATTCTCCAGGGCACCGTTTCGAATCTGCTTCCCATGGAATCCTACACCTTCCACGTCGTCACTTCCAACGAGTGGGGAGCTGGAAAATCCTGGGAATCCATCCATGTCTCCACACGCCCCGAGCGTGAGTGTCCTGGGAATGCCGGCATTGGCAATTTGGGGAGCTTTTTCCACTTTTCCCCCCATTTTCCCACCGTTTCCCACATTTTCCAAAGTTTTTCCTCTATTTTCCCACATTTTTCCCATTTCCCCCCATTTTGCCCTGTTTTTCCCACATTTTCCCCCTATTTTTCCCATTTTTTCCTACTTTCCCCCCATTTTTCCCACATTTTCCCTGTTTTTCCCATTTCTCCCACATTTTTCCCCGTTTTTTCCACTTTTACCCACATTTTTCCCCGTTTTCCCCATATTTTCCTGTTTTTCCCTATTTTTCCCTTTTTTCCCTCTTTTTCCCACTTTTTCAAAATTTTACCCATTTTTTCCTGTTTTTCCCATTTTTTCCCACCTTTTTCCCATTTTCCCACATTTCTCCCATTTTCCCCCATTTTCCCCCCATTTTCCCATGTTTTTCCATATTTCCCCCCATTATCCCCCACCTTTTCCCTGTCTTTCCCATTTTTTTGCACATTTTTATAAATATTAAAGGTTGTGGGGGATATAGGGTGGTTGGAGGTAGCTGCTGTGTACCCCAAACTGTCTCTTGAGAGGAGCAATTCAGGTGCAGAATGACTGCTAGCACACCCCTCTTTCTGCCCTGTGCAGCTGGAAGGCACTGGTGGCACGCACCTCCACGCCTAAGCTGGGTAGCTCAATATTACCAGAGACAAGGAGTCAAAGGAGGGCCTAACGCTTGCCCGAGTTCCACGGTGCAGGTTTAGTTCATCCACAGAGGTGAGCACACGAAGACAGAGCTGGCACATGGGCAGACAGCTTCTACAGAGTGATCTCAGGGCACAGGGGCGGTACAGAGGCAGGGCCAGGGAGCAGAGCCACTGAGCAGAGGGAAGGGGCAGGGCAGGGGACCAGGGCAGGAAGCAGCCACACAGGCAGCATGCTGGGAGAGGTAGTTTTCCATTCAACAGGGTGTGGGGGATAAGGTTACATTCCAACCGCAAGGACTTGTGGGAGAGGCTTTTCCTTCACAGAGTTATGAAGGTATTTTTCAAATGCCTGAGTTTTTCCTACTTTTTCCTACTGAGCTACTTTAGAGCTCCCTGGCTGACCAGCTGGCCCAGTGACCCCAACATATTTTCCCCATTTTTTCCATGTCCCCCCATTTTTCCTTCTTTTCCCCATTTTCACCCATCTTTTCCATGTTTTTCCCCATTTTTCCCACTTTTCCCGTTCTCTCCCCTCCTCCTCATCCCAACTCCCTGCCATTCCTGCCATTTCCACAATTCCGCCAATTCTTTTTCCCACTTTTCCAGTGCAAATTCCCGTCCCCATGGAAAATTTCTGCACCCTTCCGGCTTCTCCCACTTCCATCCAACTCTTTTGGGATCCTCCTGCTTTTTTCTGATGCTCCCATCCAAGGATTTCGCCTCTTCTGGACCGAGGCCGCCACGGGAAGAGAACAGGTGAGAGTTCGGATTTCCCGGTGGAAATTTCCGCCGCCGGAATTCCTCAGCATTTGGAATCCGTTCGGTAGGAATTTCCTGGGGGTTTTTCCTGGGTTTTTTTCCCCTTTTCCCAGTTTTTTTCCCATTTTTTCCTTGTATTTTGCCCATTTTTCCCTCTTATTTTCCTTTTTTCAGTTTTCCCAGTTTTATCCCTTTTTTCCTGTTTTTTTACAAAATTTTCCCCCTTTTCTGCCTCTTTTCCTGTTTTTCCCCCCTTTTCCCTGATTTTTACCATTTTCCTGATTTTTCCCGCTTTTTGTCATTTTTTTCCCATTTTTTTCCCATTTCTCTCCACTTTTCCCCCCAATTTTCCCTTTCTTTTTCCTTTCTTTCCCCCCGCTTCCCCCCAACTTTTTCCCAATTTTTCCCCATTTTCCGCCCAATTTTTTCCCATTTTTCCTGTTTTCCTCCTTTTTTTCCCCAGGTTTTTCTCCTGTTTTTCCTGGTTTTATCCCATTTTTCTTTATTTTCCCCAAATTTTCCCTTTTTTTTCCCATTTTTCCCCTTTTCTTACTTTTTTCTTTTTCCCCCATTTTTCCCAGTTTTCTTCCCCATTTCATCCCCCTTATTTTCCCAGTTTTTCTCCCAAGTATTTTCCTTTTCTCCCAATTTTTTCACTTTGTTTTTTGCCTTTTTTCCCCATTTCCCCCCCTTATTTTCCCTTTTTCCATTTTTCTCTTTTTCCCCCCATTTTTCCCATTTTTTTCCCATTTATTTTCTGTTTTTTCCCATTCCTCCCCATTTTTTCCCTGTTTTCTTGGACTTTTTCTTTTTTCCCCTTTTCCCCTGTTTTTTTCCCATTCTTTTCTCCATTTTCCCCCCAGTTTTTTCCCCTTTTTCCCCTTATTTTCCCATTTTTTCCCCTTTTTTCTTAAATTTTTTTTTTCTAATGTTCCCCATTTTTTATCCTGTTGTTTTGTTTGGGGTTTTTTTTTTCTGGGATTTGGCAGATTGTGAGGGGATTTTGTGGGAATCGTGAGGGGATTTTTTGGGAATGATGAGGCAGTTTTGGAGGGAAATGTGAGGGGATTTTGGCAGGAATCATGAAGGAATTCGGCTAGGAATTGAGAGGGGATATTTTTAGGGATTGTGAGGGGATTTGGACGGAAATCCTGAGCAGATTTTGTGGGAATTGTGAGGGGATGTTTTGGGAATCATGAGGGAATTTTTTGGGAACTGTGAGGGGGGTTTTGGGGAATGATGAGGTGATTTTGGTGGGAATCACAAGAGAATTTTTTGGGAATTTTGAGGGGATTTGGGCAGGAATTGTGAGGGGATTTTGATGAGAATTATAAAATGATTTTTTGGGAATCATGAGGGGATTTTGGCGGGAATCATGAGGGGATTTTGTGGGACTCATGAGGGGATTTGGGTGGTGTCCTGTTCCACTATAAAAAGGGAAGCTGGGAAGGATTCTGTTGATAGGTTTTTCTGACGAAAAATCAAGCACTAACATGGCAATATTATAGCCGAAAACTGCTTATTGAAATAAAACAAACAAACAATTAACAAAAAAGAAACTTAAGTGTTCTTATTAAAAAAAAGGGGGGGAAGAACAGGAAAAAGGAGCAGAGAGAGAGAGAGAGAAGAAAAAGAGTGGGGGTGGGGAGAGAAGCAGGCGGACAGCGTTACCACAGAATCCCGGCTATTTGTTAGCATCGGTTTGGCAGACAGAGCATGCGTGTTGCGAACTGCAGAGCGTTTGCATAGCTGCAGTGGCAGGCTGGGCGCAATTTTTAAGGAGCAGCAGGCTGCGTGTCCCTTCCTTCGGCGGGGAACAGGCTGCTGTGGCTGCAGGCGCACTCCTGGAGCAGCTGCAGTCTCTCAGCGTTGGGGCGCGGCGGCTGAGGGCAGCCGCGGCTGCAGGCTGGGTGCCACGGCCTTGTGCTCTGGGCTTGTTGCTGCGGGCAACACGGGGAACACGGCGGCAGCAGCGGTCAGGGCTGGATGCAGGTGGCGGCCACTGCAGTTTGGCTGCGTGCGGTGGCTACGAGCTAGGTGCAGGCAGCGGCTGGAAACTGAGTGCAGGCGGCAGCTGTGGGCAGCAGCAGCTACGAGCTGGGTGTGGGTGATGGCTGCGGGCATGAGGTCTTCACGGCGACAAGCTAGTTCCTAGAACTGGCACAGCAGGGCAAAGCAGGCACAGGCAGGGAGACGGGAGCACAGGAAAAGAGGGTGCGAAAGCGGGAGCAGAAGGGGCCAAGCAGACTCTTCGAGCAACCCAAAGCAAAAAGACAAGACAGACCTCATGGTGTTGCAGCAAGCTGCTTTTATGTGCCCCCAAACTCCTCCCCAAATTTGGCTTCACGGGCCTGTTTTTGGCGGGCGTTTTTCGTGGGCATCCGGGTACTTGTCCTCACCAGCAAGTGTGTGGGGGACGCTGGGGGCGTGGGGAGTTGCTCGCAGTCTGATCTCTGCCCTGATTGGGTGCCAGGTGAAGCCTCTCTGGGCACAGGGCAACACAGTTTTTGATAAGAATTTTCTTCACCTCATTTGTGATGTATGTTGAGGCATATATAAAGGTCCCTCTCCGGGGGGAATCCTGAGGGGATTTTATGGGAATCATGAGGGGATTTTGTGGGAATTGTGAGGGGATTTTTTAGGAATTGTGAGGGAATTTGGGGGGAAATCACGAGGGGATTTGGGCAGGAATTGTGAGGGCATTTTGCAGGAATTATGAGGGGATTTTGGAGGGAATTGTGAAGGGATTTTGTGGGCATCACAAGGGGATTTTGGCAGGAATTGTAAGAGGATTTTGGCAGGAATCGTGACGGGATTTTGGCGGGAATCATGAAGGAATTTGGGTGAGAATTGTGAGGGGATTTTGGGCGGGAATTGTGAGAGGATTTTGGGCGGGAATTGTGAGGGGATTTTTTGGGAATCGTGAGGGGATTTTTTGGGAATCACGAGGGGATTTTTGTGGGAATCATGAGGGCATTTTGGCAGGAAGTTTGAGGGGATTTATCAAGAATCGTGAGGGGATTTTGGCGGGAATCATGAGGGGATTTTGGGCGGGAATCGTTAGGGGATTCGGCGGGAATCGTGAAGGGATTTTGTGGCAATCATGACGGGATTTTGCAGGAATCATGAGGGGATTTTGGTGGGAATCAGGAGGGGATTTTGGAAGGAATTGCCAGGGGATTTTGTAGGAATCATCAGGGGATTCTGGCGGGAATCATGAAGGGCTTTTGTGGGAATCATGAGGGGATCTTTTTGGGAATTTTGAAGCGATTTTGGCAGGAATCATGAGGGGATTTTGATGGGAATCGTGAGAGGATTTTTTTGGGAATTCTGAGGGGATTTTAGCAGGAACTGTGAGGGGGTTTTCTGGGAATGATGAGGTGAATTTTGGCAGGATTTGTGAGGGGATTTTGGCAGGAATCATGAGGGGATTTGGGTAGGAGTCATGAGGAGGCTTTTTGGGAATCGTGAGTGGATTTTGTGGGAATCATGATGGGATTTTTTGGGAATCGTGATGGGATTTTTTTGGGAATCATGAGGGGATTTTGGCAGGAATTTTTAGGGGATTTTGTGGGAATTGTGAGGGTATTTTGTGGGAATCATGAGGGGATTTTGTGGGAATCGTGAGATGTTTTTTTCAGAATCGTGAGGGGACTTTGGCAGGAACTCTGAGGGGATTTTATGGGAATTGTGAGGGGTTTTTTCAGAATCCTGAGGGGTTTTTTTTGGAATCCTGAGGGGGTTTTTTGGAATCGTGAGGGATTTTTTTCAGAATTGTGAGAGGATTTTGGCAGATATTGTGAGGGGAATTTTTTTGGGAATCGAGGGGAATTTGGGCAGGAAACATGAGGGGATTTTTTGGGAATTATGAGGGGATTTTTTTTGGGAATTGTGAGAGGATTTTTTAGGAACTGTGAGGGAATTTGGAGGGGAATCACGAGGGGATTTGGGCAGGAATCATGAGGGCATTTTGCAGAAATTATGAGAGGATTTTGGTGGGAACTGTGAAGGGATATTGTGGGCATCACGAGGGGATTTTGGGAAGGAATTGTAAGAGGATTTTGGCAGGAATCATAAATGGATTTTGGTGGGAATCATGAAGGAATTTGGGTGGGAATCGTTAGGAGATTTTTTAGGAATTGTGAGGGGATTTTGACGTAAATCCTGAGGAGATTTTGGCGGGAATCGTGAGAGAATTTTGTGGGAATTGTGAGAGGATTTTGGGCGGGAATTGTGAGGGGATTTTGTGGGAATCTTGAGGGGTTTTTTTTGGGAATCACGAGGGGATTTTTTTGGGAATCAAGAGGGCATTTTGGCAGGAATTGTGAGGGGATTTTGGCGGGAATCGTGAGGGGATTTTGTGGGAATCATGAGGTGATTTGGGTGGGAATTGTGAGGGGATTTTATGGGAATCAAGAAGGGATTTTGTGGGAATCAAGAAGGGATTTTGTGGGAATCATGAGGGGATTTTTTTGGGAATCATGAGGGAATTTTGGCAGGAATTTTGAATTTGTGGGAATTGTGAGAGGATTTTTGGCAGGAATCATGAGGGGATTTTTGTGGGAATCGTGATGGGATTTTGGCAGGAATAGTGACAGGAATTTGGTGGGAATCATGAGGGAATTTTGTGGGAATCGTGAGGGGATTTTGTGGGAATCACGTGGGGATTCAAGCAGGAATTCAGCCAGCACAACAAATTCCCTTGGAAATCCCTGGAAAAACAGCTTTCATTCCCTTTCTCCCCCTTGGAATTTTCCCGCTTTTCCAGACTGTGGATGTGGATGGCCGCTCGTACCAGCTGGAAGCGCTGAAGACATTCATGGAATACCGGCTTAGGTTCCTGGCCCAATTTTTCTGCCATTTTTCCATTCATTTTCCGGCCTTTGCCCACTCATTTACTTGCCTTTTTCCATACATTTTCCCGCCTTTTTCCTCTCATTTTCCTGCCTTCTTCTAGTAATTTTCCCACCTTTTTCCATACATTTTCCTGCCTTTTTTCCATTCATTTTCCCGCCTTCTCCCCCTCATTTTCCTGCTTTCTCGCTGTCATTTTTCCGCCTTTTTGCCCCTCGTTTTCCTGCCATTTTCTCCTCACTTTCCCACCTTTTCCCACTCATTATTCTGCTTTTTCCCTGTCATTTTCCTGCCTTTTTCCATACATTGTTCTGCCTTTTCCCTCTCAGTCTCCTGCCTTCTCCCCGTCATTCTCCTGCCTTTACCCCTCATTTTCCTGCCTTTTCCCCCTCAATTTCCTGCCTTTTTCTCCTCATTTTCTTGCTTTTTCAATACATTTTCCTGCCTATTTCCATTAATTTTTCCTACATTTCCCCTTCATTTTCCAGCCTTCTCCAAGTAATTTTCCCACCTTTCTTCCAGTAATTTTCCTGCCTTTTTCCATACATTCTCCCACCTTTTTTCCATCCATTTTCCTGTGCTTTCCCGCTGATTTTCAAGCCTTTTTCCATTCATTTTCCCACCTTTTTCTCCACACTTTCCCGCCTTTTCCTCCTCATTTTCCTGCCTTCTCCATGTCATTTTCCTGCCTTTTTCCATTCATTTCCCTGCCTTTCCCCCCCTCATTTTCCCGCCTTTTTCCATACAATTTCCTGCATTTTTTTCCTTATTTTCCTGCCTTTCCCCCTCATTTACTCACCATTTTCCATATATTGTCCTGCCTTTTTTCCATTCGTTTTCTCACCCTCTCCCCCTCATTTTTCTGCCCTGTCGTCGTCATTTTCCTGTAATTTTCCCCTTCATTTTCCTGCTTTTTTTCCATTCAGTTTCCCACTATCTTTCCATTCATTTAGCCACCTTTCTTCCTCATTTTCCTGCCTTCTCCCAGTCATTTTCCTGCCTTTTTTCCATTCCGTTTCCCACTATCTTTCCATTCATTTAGCCACCTTTCTTCCTCATTTTCCTGCCTTCTCCCAGTCATTTTCCTGCCTTTTTTCCATTCCTTTCCCCACCTTTTTCCATTAAATCTCCTGCCTTTTCCTCCTAATTTACCTGCCTTTTTCCATACATTTTCTTTTTTCCATTAATTTCCCACCTTTTCCCAATAATTTCCCTGCTTTATCTCCATTGCTTTTCCTGCCCTTTTCTCCTCATTTTCCCGCCTTTTCTCCCTCATTTACCTGCGTTATAGCATACATTTTCCCGCATTTTCCCCCTCATTTTCTCGCACTCACTGCTTCATTTTCTCGCTTTTTCCAACTCATTTACTTGCGTTTTTCCATACATTTTCCTTCTTTTTTTCCACTCACCTTCCCGCCTTTTCCCTCTCATTTTCTTGCCTTCTCCCTGTAATTTTCCCGAATTTGCCTCATCATTCACCTTCCTTTTTCCATACATTTTCCCGCCTTTTCCACCTCATTTTCTCACGTTAACTCCCTCATTTTCCTGCCTTTTCCCCTATATTTACTCGTGTTTTTCCATACACTGTCCTTTCATTTTTCCGTTCATTTTTCAGCCTTTGCCAACTCATTTTTCCACTATCTCCCCATGACTTTGCCACCTTTGCCCCATCATTTACCTGCCTTTTTCCCTACATTTTCCTGCCTTTCCCCCCTCATTTACCCGCAATTTTCCATACATTTTATTTCCTATTTTCCATTCATTTTCCCATCTTTTCCCTCTCATTTACCTGCCCTTTTCCATACATTTTCCTGCCTTTCCCCCCACCATTTTCCCTCCTTTTCCGCCTCATTTACCTGTGTTCTTCCAAACATTTTCCTTCCTTTTATCCATTCATTTTCCCACCTTTTCCTTCTCATTTCCCTGCCTTTTTCCATACATTTCCCGGCCTTTTCCCCCTCATTTTCTCACATTCACCCCCTCATTTACCCGTATTCACCTCCTCATTTTCCCACCATTTGCCCTACCTTTACCCGCGTTTTTCCATACATTTTTCTTCTCTTTTTCCATTCATTTTCCCCCCTTTTCCACCTCATTTTCCTGCATTTGCGCCATCATGTACCTTCCTTTTTCCATACCTTTTCCGGCCTTTTCCCCCTCATTTACCCGCCTTTTTCCACACATTTTCCTGCCTTTTCCCCTTCATTTTCTCCCTTTTTTCCATACATTTTCTTTCATTTTCCCGCCTTTTTTCCATTCAGTTTCCCGCCTTTTTCAATTAATTTTCCCTCTTTTTCTCTATTGGTTTTCCTGCCTTTTTCTACTCATTTTCCCACCATTACCCGCTCGTTTACCTGCCTTTTTCCATTAATTTTCATGCCTTTTCACTCATTTTCCTGCCTTCTTCCAGGGTATTTCCCTGCCATTTTTCCTTCATTTCCTCGCAATTTTCCACACATTTTCCTGCATTTCCCCCCTCATTTACCCTTGTTTTTCCATACATTTTCCTTCCTTTTTTCCATTTGTTTTCCTTCCTTTTCCCTCTCATTTCCCCACTTTCTCCACGTCATTTTCCCGACTTTGCCCCATCATTAATCTGCCTTTTTCCATATATTTTCCCTCCTTTTCCCCCTCATTTACCTGCCTTTTTCCGTAACTTTTCCCTCATTTTCTCGCATTCACCCCCCCTCATTTTCTCGCCTTTTCCCCCTCATTTGTCCGCCTTTTTCCATACATTTCCCCGCCTTTTCCCCCTCATTTGCCCGCATTTTTCCATACATTTTCCTTCCTTTATTCCATTCATTTTTCTGCCTTTTCCCTCTCATTTTCCTGCCTTTCTCCATACAGTTTCCTGCCTCTTCCCCCTCATTTACCTGCCTTTTTCCATACATTTTCCTGCCTTTTCCCCCTCAGTTACCTGTATTTTTCCATAGTTTCCTTTTGTTTATCCATTCATTTTTCCGCCTTTTCCCCCTAATTTTCCCACATTTTTCCATACTTTTTCCTTCTTTTTTACCATTCATTTTCCCTCCTTCTCTCCGTAATTTTTCTGCCTTTGTCCCATCATTTACCTGCCTTTTTCCATACATTTTCCCACCTTTTCCCCCCTCATTTACCCGCCTTTTTCTGTACATTTTCCCGCCGTTTGCCTTTCATTTATCTGCATTTTTCCATACATTTTCCCGCCTTTTCTCCCTCATTTTCCCTCTCATTTTCCATACCTTTTCTTGCCTTTTCCCTCTCATTTTCTCCCCTTTTTCCGTTGTTGGGGTTTAGGATTTTAGCCTGTTTTTCTCTTATTTTCCCCATACTAGTTGCCAGGGGACAAACTACTGGGTACTTAAAAGAAACAAAAGAGCTGGCCACAGGGGCGGGGTGGAACTAACCACCCTTTTGTCACCTGGGGGGTTGGGACACTCGGGGGGCTGGCTGGGGTTCTCAGCGTGCAGTAGGGGAGCTGCCTGCCTTTGGTGTGGACGTCTTTTTCAGCACTGCAAGCTTCTGCTTCTTCGGCTGTTTGCTTTCTACGGGCAAACCCCCGGGATTTCTAAGCCTGCTCTTTTCCCTGTCCCCTGGGAGCTGGGCCACGGCCGCTCTGTCCCTGCCACTGCTGGGAGCTTTCGCTACTCTGTAGCCCCTACACTGTGACCTGCTGGGCTTCCCTGCTGCAGCACCAGAGTTTGGTGCATCTTGCCCGCCACCCGGGATCTGTGGTTGCCCCTGCTGTTCCAGCCTGCTGTTCCTGAGGATCCGGCCGGGCACTGGGATCGGCTGCCAGGGGGTTGTGAGGATTTTCATCCGTCCCTTCCCAGACCCTGCGCTGCCATTACCGGTGCACCCCGAGCTCGCTCCGGGGCGCCCCCTGCAGCCGTGGGGGAACCATCGCACCCGCCCTGCTCACCGGGAGGAGGAACTGCACCCAGGGGAAAGGGCCTGAGGCCGAGCGAGGCTGCAATGGGTTTGTGCTGCTGCTTGCTGTGACTGCCACAGTTACTGTTGTTTGTTTGTGTTGTTATACATATATATTTATTAGTAAAGAACTGTTATTCCTATCCCTCTTATCTTTGCCTAAAAGCCCCTTATTTTCAAATTTATAATAATTCAGAGGGAAGGGGGTTGCATTTTCCATTGCAGGGGAGTCTCCTCCCTTTCTTGTCTGACACCTGTCTTTCAAACCAAGACAGATCTTGGCACCCAACATGAGGCCTGAGGGCGTTGAGAGAAAAGGCTGAAAAAGGAGTAACAGTTCATGGGTAACTCAGTTCTGTGTGCTGAATGTAGAAACCTTGCTAGGCAGCACTATGTGGTCCAGTTTGCCCTGGCTCGGGTGGCACGTGGTCGTGGCTATATTTCTCCCTTTTGCAGCTCCTTTTCTAAACATGGGTCCTCTGACTAAGGCCACAGTTGCTGTTATCCAGTTTGCCCAATGGGTTGATAAGGTGAGGAATTCATAGGTTTTTAACATCCTCTGGAATGTGGGCACATGGATACAGGGCTCTCACACACTAGCGCTATGCTTTTGGGGTTACTTTAATAATGGGACCTACTGTGAGGAGATGACACCGGGGAAACTTTCTCCCAACCCTTAACCCATCTCTTTGGGTCCACTCCACCAGTTTTCGAAGGATTCAGATTATTCCTAAATGCTAATGATATTGTACAGAGGATGGTGTTGCTGATAGGCCTATTCCACTTAGTACTCAGAGACAAGGGGAGATTGACTTGGATAGCCACGCTGATACCTAACCCGGAGGCTAGGGATGCTGCCACAGAACCCGAAAGGGCCACAGAGACTAGAGATACTGTCCCAGAGACAAGAGACCCTGCCGCAGACACTAGAGATCGGGCCCCAGAACCGGACACGGCCACAGAGACTCGAGATCCTGCCCCAGAGCCTGACAGGGCGCCAGACACTAGAGACCCTGCCGCAGAGATTAGAAATCCTATCCCACAGCCTGATACTGCCCAACAGCCCACATCAGAAATGAACCACCCAGATTCCAAAAAGGGTCTCCTGGGTTACATGAGCTTCTGCGGTGTCACAATAAAGCGAAAGTTGCATGTACTTTGGAAAAGGTGGGCTTCCTTCCCAGAAAGCCCGAACGACACAGTGGGGTCCCTCCATCTCCGCGGGGGGTTTTGTGGGCACAGGCGGGACCACGAGGGGTGGGGCAGGGAATACCAATAGACAGGGGATATTTGTGGTAGGGAGACAAAAGAGGGACAGCCCAGAAAGCCTCTCAAATTCTCCATTTGCCCGCTCTTAACCAGCCAAATTGCCCCTTAACACAGCTTCACAATTCCCCAGATCTTGTCCAGCGGTGAGCTGGCGGGCAGGGACATCAGGACACAGCCTTGTCCCAGCAGCTGCATGCCCAGCCAGGACCAGGAGCAGAAGCTGGGCTGCTGCCAAAGTCCCCTGACGAGATGACACAGCCGGACACGGGCTGGGGGAGGGACTTGATCAGGCTTTCTTGTCCACCTGCATGCCATTCATGAGCACAAAACGTACCTTCATGCCCTGCAGCATGCCATCCTGGAGAAGAGCGTTTCCAAAGGAAGCCGGTAGTCCGTGGTAAGCCTGTGCCGGAGCCGGATCCTAGAAGCATCTGTGGAAGCCGGGAGAAAGGAGCCCAGCTGCAGCAGGTTACTGCCAGGATTAATCATCTCGTGGGTTCCCACCAGGGTCATGTGGATTCCAAAAGGCCCAACAGTGTCACTAGGGCCCCTCGGTTGCACAGGGTTCGTAGCGTCACAGTGGTCCCCAGGGTGGTGTCAGCGTCCCTAGTGTCCCCACGGTGTCCAGGGCTCCCTGAGCTTCTGTGGGGTGGCAGTGGAGCCAGGATTCTGTCAGGTTCCATAGCATCAAAAAGGGTCTCCTGGGTTGCATGAACTTCTGTGGTGTCACAGTAAAGCCAGAGTTGCATGTGGTTTGGGAAGGGTGGGTTTCCTTCCCATAAAGGCCGAACGGCACACAGTGGGGTCCCTCCACCTCCGCGGGGGGTTTTGTGGGCACAGGCGCGACAACGAGGGGTGGGGCAGGGAATAGCAAAAGAGGGGGAATATTTGTGGTAGGGGAGCAAAAGAGGGACAGCCCAGAAAGCCTCTCAAATTCTCCATTTGCCCGCTCTGAATTGGCCAAATTGCCCCTTAACACAGCTTCACAATTCCCCAAATCTTGTCCAGCGGTGAGCTGGCGGGCAGGGACATCAGGACACAGCCTTGTCCCAGCAGCTGCGTGCCCAGCCAGGACCAGGAGCAGGAGCAGGGCTGCTGCTGCTGCCAAAGACCCCCTGACAGGATGATACAGCCGCACACAGGCTGCGGGAGGGACTTGATCAGGCTTTCGTGTCCACCTGCATGCCATTCATGAGCACAAAACGTACCTTCATGCCCTGCAGCATGCCATCCTGGAGCAGAGCCGTTTCCAAAGGAAGCCAGGAGTCCGTGGTAAGCCTGTGCCGGAGCCGGATCCTAGAAGCATCTGTGGAAGCCGGGAGAAAGGAGCCCAGCTGCAGCAGGTTACTGCCAGGATTAATCATCTCGTGGGTTCCCACCAGGGTCTCGTGGATTCCAAAAGGCCCAACAGTGTCACTAGGGCCCCTCGGTTGCACAGGGTTCGTAGCGTCACTGTGGTCCCCAGGGTGGTGTCAGCGTCCCTAGCGTCCCCACGGTGTCCAGGGCTCCCTGAGCTTCTGTGGGATGGCAGTGGAGCCAGGATTCTGTCAGGTTCCATAGCATCACAAAGGGTCTCCTGGGTTGCATGAACTTCTGGGGTGTCACAGTAAAGGCAGAGTTGCATGTGGTTTGGGAAGGGTGGGTTTCCTTCCCATAAAGCCCGAACGGCACACAGTGAGGTCCCTCCACCTCCGCGGGGGGTTTTGTGGGCACAGGCGGGACCACGAGGGGTGGGGCAGGGAATAGCAAAAGAGGGGGGATATTTGTGGTAGGGGAGCAAAAGAGGGACAGCCCAGAAAGCCTCTCAAATTCTCCATTTGCCTGCTCTTAATTGGCCAAATTGCCCCTTAAAACAGCTTCACAATTCCCCAAATCTTGTCCAGCAGTGAGCTGGCGGGCAGGGACATCAGGACACAGCCTTGACCCCGCAGCTGCGTGCCCAGCCAGGACCAGGAGCAGGAGCTGGGCTGCTGCCAAAGTCCCCCTGACGAGATGACACAGCCGGACACGGGCTGGGGGAGGGACATGATCAGGCTTTCTTGTCCACCTGCATGCCATTCATGAGCACAAAACGTACCTTCATGCCCTGCAGCATGCCATCCTGGAGCAGAGCCGTTTCCAAAGGAAGCCGGGAGTCCGTGGTAAGCCTGTGCCGGAGCCGGATCCTAGAAGCATCTGTGGAAGCCGGGAGAAAGGAGCCCAGCTGCAGCAGGTTACTGCCAGGATTAATCATCTCGTGGGCTCCCACCAGGGTCTCGTGGGTTCCCACCAGGGTCACGTGGGTTCCAAAAGGCCCAACAGTGTCACTAGGGCCCCTCGGTTGCACAGGGTTCGTAGCGTCACAGTGGGCCCCAGGGTGGTGTCAGCGTCCCTAGCTCCCCACGGTGTCCAGGGCTTCCCGAGCTTCTGTGGGTGGCAGTGGAGCCAGGCTTCGGTCAGGTTCCTAGCATCACAAAGGGTCTCCTGGGTTGCATGAACTTCTGTGGTGTCACAGTAAGCCGAGTTGCATTTGGTTTGTGGAAGGTGGGTTTCGCTTCTCCATAAAGGCCGAACGCACACCAGTGGGGTCCCTCCACCTCCGCGGGTGTTCTGTGGGGCACAGGCTGGACCACGAGGGGTGGGGCAGGGAATAGCAAAAAGAGGGGGGGTATTTGGGGTAGGGGAGCCCAAGAGGGACAGCCCAGAAGGCCTCTCAATTCTACATTTGCCCGCGTTCTGAATGCCAAATTGGCCCCTTAAAAACAGCTTCACATTCCCCAAATCCTTTGTCCACGGTGAGTGGCGGGCAGGGACATCAGGACACAGCCTTGTCCCAGCAGCTGCGGGCCCAGCCAGGACCAGGAGCAGGAGCTGGGCTGCTGCCAAAGTCCCCCTGACGAGATGACACAGCCGGACACGGGCTGGGGGAGGGACTTGATCAGGCTTTCTTGTCCACCTGCATGCCATTCATGAGCACAAAACGTACCTTCATGCCCTGCACCATGCCATCCTGGAGCAGAGCCGTTTCCAAAGGAAGCCGGGAGTCCGTGGTAAGCCTGTGCCGGAGCTGGATCCTAGAAGCATCTGTGGAAGCCGGGAGAAAGGAGCCCACCTGCAGCAGGTTACTGCCAGGATTAATCATCTCGTGGGTACCCACCGGGGTCTCGTGGGTTCCCACCAGGGTCACGTGGCTTCCAAAAGGCCCAACAGTGTCCTAGGGCCCCTCGGTTTGCACGAGGGTTCGACGTTCAACAGTGGTCCCCCAGGGTGGTGTCAGCGTCCCTTAGGTCCCCACGGTGTCCAGGGCTCCCTGCGCTTCTGTTGGGTGGCAGTGGAAGCCAGGATTCTGTCAGGTTCCATAGCATCACCAAGGGTCTCCGGGGTTGCATGAACTTCTGTGGTGTCACAGTAAAGCCAGAGTTGCATGTGGTTTGGGAAGGGTGGGTTTCCTTCCCATAAAGGCCGAACGGCACACAGTGGGGTCCCTCCACCTCCGCGGGGGGTTTTGTGGGCACAGGCGGGACCACGAGCCGTGGGGCAGGGAATAGCAAAAGAGGGGGGATATTTGTGGTAGGGGAGCAAAAGAGGGACAGCCTAGAAAGCCTCTCAAATTCTCCATTTGCCCGCTCTTAATTGGCCAAATTGCCCCTTAACACAGCTTCACAATTCCCCAAATCTTGTCCAGCGGTGAGCTGGCGGGCAGGGACATCAGGACACAGCCTTGTCCCAGCAGCCGCGTGCGCAGCCAGGACCAGGAGCAGGAGCTGGGCTGCTGCCAAAGTCCCCCTGACAAGATGATACAGCCGGACACGGGCTGGGGGAGGGACTTGATCAGGCTTTCGTGTCCACCTGCATGCCATTCATGAGCACAAAACGTACCTTCATGCCCTGCAGCATGCTATCCTGGAGCAGAGCCGTTTCCAAAGGAAGCCGGGAGTCCGTGGTAAGCCTGTGCCGGAGCCAGATCGTAGAAGCATCTGTGGAAGCCGGGAGAAAGGAGCCCAGCTGCAGCAGGTTACTGCCAGGATTAATCATCTCGTGGGTACCCACCAGAGTCTCGTGGCTTCCAAAAGGCCCAACAGTGTCACTAGGGCCCCTCGGTTGCACAGGGTTCGTAGCGTCACAGTGGTCCCCAGGGTGGTGTCAGCGTCCCTAGCGTCCCCACGGTGTCCAGGGCTCCCTGAGCTTCTGTGGGGTGGCAGTGGAGCCAGGATTCTGTCAGGTTCCGTAGCATCACAAAGGGTCTCCTGGGTTGCATGAACTTCTGTGGTGTCACAGTAAAGCCAGAGTTGCATGTGGTTTGGGAAGGGTGGGTTTCCTTCCCATAAAGGCCGAACGGCACACAGTGGGGTCCCTCCACCTCCGCGGGGGGTTTTGTGGGCACAGGCGGGACCACGAGGGGAGGGGCAGGGAATAGCAAAAGAGGGGGGATATTTGTGGTAGGGGAGCAAAAGAGGGACAGCCCAGAAAGCCTCTCAAATTCTCCATTTGCCCGCTCTGAATTGGCCAAATTGCCCCTTAACACAGCTTCACAATTCCCCAAATCTTGTCCAGCGGTGAGCTGGCGGGCAGGGACATCAGGACACAGCCTTGTCCCAGCAGCTGCGTGCGCAGGCAGGACCAGGAGCAGGACCTGGGCTGCTGCCAAAGTCCCCCTGACGAGATGACACAGCCGGACACGGGCTGGGGGAGGGACATGATCAGGCTTTCTTGTCCACCTGCATGCCATTCATGAGCACAAAACGTACCTTCATCCCCTGCAGCATGCCATCCTGGAGCAGAGCGTTTCCAAAGGAAGCCGGTAGTCCGTGGTAAGCCTGTGCCAGAGCCGGATCCTAGAAGCATCTGTGGAATTTGGGAGAAAGGAGCCCAGCTGCAGCAGGTTACTGCCAGGATTAATCATCTCGTGGGTTCCCACCAGGGTGACGTGGATTCCAAAAGGCCCAACAGTGTCACTAGGGCCCCTCGGTTGCACAGGGTGTGCAGCATCACAGTGGTCCCCAGGGTGGTGTCAGCGTCCCTAGCGTCCCCACGGTGTCCAGGGCTCCCTGAGCTTCTGTGGGGTGGCAGTGGAGCCAGGATTATGTCAGGTTCCATAGCATCACAAAGGGTCTCCTGGGTTGCATGAACTTCTGTGGTGTCACAGTAAAGCCAGAGTTGCATGTGGTTTGGGAAGGGTGGGTTTCCTTCCCATAAAGCTCGAACGGCACACAGTGGGGTCCCTCCACCTCCGCGGGGGGTTTTGTGGGCACAGGCGGGACCACGAGGGGAGGGGCAGGGAATAGCAAAAGAGGGGGGATATTTGTGGTAGGGGAGCAAAAGAGGGACAGCCCAGAAAGCCTCTCAAATTCTCCATTTGCCCGCTCTTAATTGGCCAAATTGCCCCTTAACACAGCTGCACAATTCCCCAAATCTTGTCCAGCGGTGAGCTGGCGGGCAGGGACATCAGGACACAGCCTTGTCCCAGCAGCTGCGTGCGCAGGCAGGACCAGGAGCAGGAGCAGGGCTGCTGCCAAAGTCCCCCTGACGAGATGACACAGCCAGACACGGGCTGGTGGAGGGACATGATCAGGCTTTCTTGTCCACCTGCATGCCATTCATGAGCACAAAACGTACCTTCATGCCCTGCAGCATGCCATCCTGGAGCAGAGCCGTTTCCAAAGGAAGCTGGGAGTCCGTGGTAATCCTGTGCCGGAGCCGGATCCTAGAAGCATCTGTGGAATTTGGGAGAAAGGAGCCCAGCTGCAGCAGGTTACTGCCAGGATTAATCATCTCGTGGGTACCCACCAGGGTCACGTGGCTTCCAAAAGGCCCAACAGTGTCACTAGGGCCCCTCGGTTGCACAGGGTTCGTAGCGTCACAGTGGTCCCCAGGGTGGTGTCAGCGTCCCTAGCGTCCCCACGGGGTCCAGGGCTCCCGGAGCTTCTGTGGGGTGGCAGTGGAGCCAGGATTCTGTCAGGTTCCATAGCATCACAAAGGGTCTCCTGGGTTGCATGAACTTCTGTGGTGTCACAGTACAGCCAGAGTTGCATGTGGTTTGGGAAGGCTGGGTTTCCTTCCCATAAAGCCCGAACGGCACACAGTGGGGTCCCTCCACCTCCGCGGGGGGTTTTGTGGGCACAGGCGGGACACGAGCGGTGGGGGCCGGGAATAGCAAAACAGGGGGGATAGTTGTGGTAGGGGGGCAAAAGAGGGACAGCCCAGAAAGCCCCTCAAATTCTCCATTTGCCCGCTCTTAATTGACCAAATTGCCCCTTAACACAGCTTCACAATTCCCCAAATCTTGTCCAGCGGTGAGCTGGCGGGCAGGGACATCAGGACACAGCCTTGTCCGAGCAGCTGCGTGCGCAGGCAGGACCACGAGCAGGAGCTGGTCTGCTGCCAAAGTCCCCATGACGAGATGACACAGCCGGACACGGGCTGGGGGAGGGACTTGAACAGGCTTTCTTGTCCACCTGCATGCCATTCATGAGCACAAAACGTACCTTCGTCCCCTGCAGCATGCCATCCTGGAGCAGAGGCGTTTCCAAAGGAAGCCGGGAGTCCGTGGTAAGCCTGTGCCGGAGCTGGATCCTAGAAGCATCTGTGGAAGCCGGGAGAAAGGAGCCCAGCTGCAGCAGGTTACTGCCAGGATTAATCATCTCGTGGGTTCCCACCAGGGTCTCGTGGATTCCAAAAGGCCCAACAGTGCCACTAGGGCCCCTCGGTTGCACAGGGTTCGTAGCGTCACTGTGGTCCCCAGGGTGGTGTCAGTGTCCCTAGCGTCCCCACGGTGTCCAGGGCTCCCTGAGCTTCTGTGGGGTGGCAGTGGAGCCAGGATTCTGTCAGGTTCCATAGCATCACAAAGGGTCTCCTGGGTTGCATGAACTTCTGTGGTGTCACAGTAAAGCCAGAGTTGCATGTGGTTTGGGAAGGGTGGGTTTCCTTCCCATAAAGGCCGAACGGCACACAGTGGGGTCCCTCCACCTGCGCGGGGGGTTTTGTGGGCACAGGCGGGACCACGAGGGGAGGGGCAGGGAATAGCAAAAGAGGGGGGATATTTGTGGTAGGGGGGCAAAAGAGGGACAGCCCAGAAAGCCTCTCAAATTCTCCATTTGCCCGCTCTTAATTGGCCAAATTGCCCCTTAACACAGCTTCACAATTCCCCAAATCTTGTCCAGCGGTGAGCTGGTGGGCAGGGACATACGGACACAGCCTTGTCCCAGCAGATGCATGCCCAGCCAGGACCAGGAGCAGGAGCTGGGTTGCTGCCAAAGTCCCCCTGACGAGATGACACAGCCGGACACGGGCTGGGGGAGGGACATGATCAGGCTTTCTTGTCCACCTGCATGCCATTCATGAGCACAAAACGTACCTTCATCCCCTGCAGCATGCCATCCTGGAGCAGAGCGTTTCCAAAGGAAGCCGGTAGTCCGTGGTAAGCCTGTGCCGGAGCCGGATCCTAGAAGCATCTGTGGAAGTCGGGAGAAAGGAGCCCAGCTGCAGCAGGTTACTGCCAGGATTAATCATCTCGTGGGTTCCCACCAGGGTGACGTAGATTCCAAAAGGCCCAACAGTGTCACTAGGGCCCCTCGGTTGCACAGGGTTTGCAGCATCACAGTGGTCCCCAGGGTGGTGTCAGTGTCCCTAGCGTCCCCACGGTGTCCAGGGCTCCCTGAGCTTCTGTGGGGTGGCAGTGGAGCCAGGATT